>JANVCQ010000232.1:24065802-24079695 GCA_025531925.1 Erythroxylum plowmanianum | reverse complement strand
GTAAATCACATTACATAAACGAAATACATGCATATATGAAAGGAATACCTCATAATATATTATTAACAAGTCAGAATGTTAATACATGAATCACAAATATCCATTGGCCTAGGGCACACTACTAACAGGCTTCCATGACCTCTTCAGTTTTGTGATTGTTGGCTTGATTTTTCACCATTAAATTTATATGTGTTTCCTCCTCTTCCTCTTTCTCTTCCATATCCATGATTACAACCACCATTATTTCTATTCTTTTCATCACCTTAACCACGACCTCCTTCTCTTTCATATGAATTAGAGGCCCTCTGCTCTTTGTCTTTCAAAGAAATCTTGACTTGAAGTTCTTCAACTAGAGACTCCTTCTTCTTCAATCGTTCTTTAAAATCTTATAAAGATCCTTGAAATTCATCAATGGTCATGGCTTCCAAGTCTTGGGATTATTCAATAGCTACAATAATAAGATCGAAGTTTGAATTAAGAGTATGGAGAAGTTTCTTCACCATTCAAGCATCTTCGAATTTTTCTCTATATCTTCTCATTTGATTGCTAGTTGTCTAGACTCATGTAAAATAATCATAAATGGATTAAGACTCCTTCATTTGCAAGGATTCAGACTCACCTTTCAAAGTTTGAAGATATACTTGTTTCATCTTGTCAACTCCTTTGTGAAGATTTTGAAGAATCTACTAGACTTGCTTTGCCTTTATTGCACTTAACACTTTCTCAAACATTTCATCATCTAATGTTACATGAATAATGCTAAGAGCATATTGATCCATTTTAGTATTCCTTTACAATATGTTCCTTTGGGCATAATTCAACACTCCTTCATTTATCGGTCTTTATATCCTTGTTCTACCATCTCTTACGCATCTTGAGAGCCAAGAATTGCCTTTATATAAACACACCTATTATCATAGTTCTGTTTTTTAATATGAGAATTGCAACGTCAGACACTACAACAAAAATGGTTTATAGTTACTTTCTTTTATGAAGATTCAAAATTTTTTGTAGACAAATATTTTTGAAGTTGTAATTAAGATTTTGTAAACGATCTTATTTATTAACATTTTGTTTTAATATACAATGCTTCTAATTTTATTTATTTTATTATATTTTGCATAATAAATTAACAAAAAATTGAAATAGTATATACAACAATATGGATTAAAAATGTCACAAATAATTATAATTAACATGGTATAACATTTAGTTAAAATGTATAATGAAAATTTGACTATATTTTAGAAAATGTAGCTAAAAATTTTTGGATCCATTTTAAAAAATATAGGTTAAAGTTTTCTTCTACATTTCCAAAAATATTGCGTATAGTTTTTGGCTACATATACAAAAATGTACCTAAAACTTTTAGCTTTGTTGTGGAAAATGTAGCAAATAATATTTCTCTACGAAAATATTTCGTAGCAAAACAATACATCACTAATACTTACTCCTTACGAAGATGAAGCGTAAGAAAAATATTTTAGCGATGAATATGAAAAAATGTAGCCCATACTTTTTACTTACGGGGATTTGGCAACAATTCTGGAAATGAATTTAAATTTTCACTAATTATTATTAGCGATGATAATTAAAATAGAGAAGTGAGAACACTCGAACTCTCTTTGTAAATTCACTTAATTTACTTTGATTTCTTGAATTCTTCACTTGGTTTCAACTGAACTAGTATAATAGCTATTTATAGGTGTATGATACACCTTATAATACATGAGATACAATAAACTTATTGAAATTATAAGTCCCTGAAATTACAAGTTCTTGAATGTAGAGATACATGTATGAAGAAAATTACTTGAATTGGTCCATTTTCCAAGTCTTGGGATTGTTCAATAGCTACAATACTAAGATCAAAGTTTGAATCAAGAGCATGAATAATTTTCTTCCCCATTCAAGCATCTTCTAATTTTTCTCTATATTTCCTCCTTTGATTGGTAGTTTTCCAGACTCTTGTAAAAAAATCATGAATGGATTTAAGACTCCGTCATTTGCAAGGATTCAGACTCACCTCTCAAAGTTTGAAGATATACCTTTTTTATCTTGTCAACTCCTTTGTGAACATTTTAAAGAATCTACCAGGCTTGCTTTGCCTTTATTGCATATGACACTTTCTTAAACATTTCATCATCTAAGTTACATGAATAATGCCAAAAGCATATCGATCCATTTTAATATTCCTTTGCAACATGTTCCTTTAGCTTAATTCAACACTCCTTCGTTTACCAGATCTTTATATCCTTGCTCTACCATCTCCTATGCATCTTGTGAACCAAGAATTGCCTTCATATGAACACACCTATTATCATAGTTTTGTTATTTAGTTTAAGAATTGCAACATCAAACACTACAACAAAATTGGCTTTTAGCTACTTTCTTTTACGACGATTCAAAATCTGTTGTATACAAATATTTTTGAAGTTGTAATTAAAATTTTGTACACAACCTAATTTAATAACGTTTTGTTTTAATACACAATGTTTCTAATTTTTATTTTTATTATGTTTTTGTACAATAAATTAACAACAAAATTTGAAATAGTATATACAACAATATAGATTTAAAATGCCACAAATAGTTATAATTAACATGGTACAATATTTAGTTAAAATGTATATTAAAAATTTGACTATATTTTAGAAAATGTAGCTTAAAATTTTTGGCTACATTTTTAAAAATGTAGTTAAAAGTTTTCTGCTATGTTTCCAAAAATGTCGCTAATAGTTTTTAGCTACATTACAAAAACATAGCTAAAAATTTTTACCTATGTTCTAAAAAACGTAGTAAATAATATTTCGCTACGAAAATATTTTATAGCGAAAAAATACGTCGCTAATTCTTTTTACTATGAAGGTGAAGCGTAAGAAAAATGTTTTAGAGACGAATATGGAAAAAAATGCCACCTATGCTTTTTACCTATGGAGATCACCATGACAACAAATTTAAGCCATCGCTAATTATATTATCAACGATTTAAAAGCTTTTAGCGACGATAATTTTCTTTGCTAACAGTATGTTCTGTTTTAGTGGAAGTTATACATTTCAAACAACCATGCTTTGATAACAATTTGAAGGAAAATAAGGAGATAAATAGAGAAGTGAGAACACTCAAAATCTTTTTGTAAATTCACTTAATTAACTTTGATTTCTTGACTTCTTCACTTGGTTTCAATTGAACTAGTCTATGAGCTATTTATAGGTGTACAAGACACCTTATAATACATAAGATACAATATTGTTTTTGAAATTATAAGCCCTAGATATTATAAGTTCTTGAATGTAGAGATAAATGCATAAAGAATAGTACATGAACTACTTTTTTTTTTAAAGGATTAGTCCGGGAACTAATCCCTCCGCGGTGGGAACATCTCAAATTAAGGAGGGTTACCGCTCGCCCAGGAGTTTGCTGCATTCCCAAAAGTCGAATCCTCGACCTCTTGGTTAAGCGACGAAGGTATGTGCTATCTACGATAACCCACTAGATTAGTACATGAACTACTTAAATCAAGTTTAATTAATTAGTCCATTTTCCAACATTTATTGCTAAGTTCCAGACAGCTACTGTTTACGGTGCCTATTTGCGAAAAAAATTATACTTGAAGAAATGACGTCCTGCCTGTATACATAAAGTTTGATTAGTATCAGAGCAACCGCAAACCTCGATACATTTTATATCACTTAGCCTCCAATATCATAGCTACCGTAAATGCACCGCTCTAGCAGATGTCATCGTTTAAACTTTAAAGACTTTTGAATATATATCTCTCTTAAGATTAATCTACCTCTCAAAGTCAGTTTACGAGAAATGTTATGACTAGTCATCATCATCAAGATTTCTTGAGAAGTCTGGCGCATCAGGTTTTTGCAGCCTAGGGCTCTTTCCGTGTTTGAGTTTGGTACTTCCTTTCCTCGTGCTTCCGGAAAATATTGAAGCCATTAATAGGTTCTGTTGCATTTCAGTAAACGACGAAGGAGCGCTATCATGTTTTCCTCGCTCTTCTGTTATTTCACCGGTCATTTGGTCATCCATTGAATCCCCAAAAGATTCCAGCATAATCAAGCTTTTTGCCATGCTCCTCCTCTTATATCGTCGCCAAGCAGCTTGAATAAAGCATGCAGCCCATGTTCTCCAGTGGTGAGAGTAAAAGCGGACGGTATGCTGCAATTTTTTGCTATGGAGTCGTCTAAACTGATTGGCCACGTACTTGAGGTCTTCTGCTCGTAATGCAAAGGCTTCAACCTCCTCTAGAGCCTTCACCGTTCTTGTCGAAGATGGCAGATTGGTAGTAGATTTTGGTACCAATGCCCATGAAAGCAGTTCCTCTCCGCAAAAGTCTCCAGGACCCAAAGTGATTGAGTTAAAGAAACCTGTTCGACCTCCGTTTGTTGTCGAACTGTCAAGCTTTCCTCTGATGATAAAAAGCATCTCTGTGACTGGGTCGCCTTCGCGAACTATGTATGTGTATATCGTACTTAAGGAGGATACCAGTCGTTCACATATGGCGTCAAGTAGCTGATCATCCATCTCGGAGAAAAATTGAACCTGAAAATGGGGTTCGGTTTAGGTTAAGAGTTGTGTTTTTTCCATCAAATGATTGTCGAGTTGTGGTTCATATCTTTTTTTTCATAGTACATTGGAACCAAGTAAAAAAGCATGTGTTTTCTCTCCCCTTCTCTTTATTCTAAATTGGGTGCATGAATGTGTATCGTGTGATCTTCACCAACAAACACAATACAACTTACCCGTCGAACAAGGTCTAAGCAGAGATGGCGCTTAATGTCTCTACGAAGATCAGTTGGCAATCCACGTAATATGGAGTCTTCATCAACCCCTCGAGTTGCGAGCCACTTGTACTGAACAAATCCCCTAATACGTTCCCTCGTATCGTGAGGGAGTTGTCGGTGTCTCATCCACTCCTCTGTGTCTCTTCGCTTTAGCCTCCACTCCTCAAGTCTCAGAGTGATGGACTCCAAGTACGTCTACACAAGCAGCAATTTTTCGTGTGAGATATACATAGCATCTTATAGAATGTCGTGTAATTGTAAAATTACAGTAGTCCAGATCTTCTGTCTAATATTATGGTGTCTTATTGTATCCAATGAATCTCAGCTATTTATTTATGTGGGTCCTGCGTGAATTCCGCGTGGGTTACACAAAATAAATGGTTGAGATTTCATGAGACAGAATAAGACAGGGTAATATTGGACAGAGGATCTTGAGTAAAGGAAAGGATTTCTAGATTAGGTTTGAGTTGAAAAATGAAGGATTCTGCATAATTATGATTTTAATTATTCGGTATATATATTGACAGCTCCTTCTGTCTTTGTCCTTTATTTTCATTCAAGCACAGGTGCAATTAAACCTCCATAAGAGAAATAGAATAGAAACCTCAAACACAAGTTGAATGACCTTTTTTAAGTGAATCACCGTCAAAGAAAAGAATCGATTATCTCACAAATCTAAGCACCAGAAATGCAAAATGTAGTATAAAGAGAATAAAAAATTCCTTATACCTGCATATTTCCTATCAGTAGGGCAAACAAAACGAGACCCAAAATCGCAATTAGAATGCTATACGTCGTTTCCCCAATGAAAGTGCTTGTAACCAAATTATTGCCATAGGAACTGAAAAGCACACCATACATGACAGAAATTTCAAACATACTTAACCATTGTCAACTGATAAGGAAAGGCCAGAGGCTTACCTCAAGTTCCGCAATCCCCACCATAGACCATAGAAATACTTTTCAAAGAAAGTGGCGGACAAAACACCTTGCGACAGAGCATTCGCAAAAATGCCATAGTCCAAGATAGTGCCGTTGTCTGGAGTACAGAGAGTAAATACAAGAGTCCTGTTCACCCATATCTGCCGATCAACTTGGTTCGTAGTACTACAATGGAAATATCTATTATTACATCTCACAGGAGTAAGTTCTTCCCTACATGCGTGCTTCCAACATGTTGCATGACGTTCAAAAGACAACAAATACCATGCAGACCCTAAGATCTGCATTATAAGAATAACTTTCAATGTAAGTCTGAGTGATTATAACCGCTAAGATTTATATACATATATATAACCACGTAATAAATTTTGCTTACGTGACTAGCCAACATGAACAGTAGAAGATTGTATGCAGCACCAGCCCATGCAGTATTTGTGACAACTCCAGCGGCTTTGGTTATCTCAGAACTTAATGGGAAAATCATGTACAATCTCGGAATGTATTGGAACAGAACAATAAGTACAAGGGCATTGTTGTTCTCATCAGAGTTTGGACTAGCTGTCGGTGAAACAGACCATACGAGGATCTGTCAATAAAACAATCTGTTCAGTTGCATGTCCATTCAACATGGCTGAGATTCTATAGAACATAATAAGACAGGATAATATTAGACAGAGGATCTTCTCTCCCATTCAACAGGGCACTAGATGTCAGCCAAAATGTTATTGACTTACCTGTGGAAGCGGTAATGATGCTATAAAATCGAGTGCAAAAGTTGATTTCAAGTAACGTATAGCAATCAACATGGGGTCAGTAACAAGTTCACCCCTCCCGGAAACTCTCGAACTAGCTACTACATAGGCTGTCTGGAACTTTACAGCTATGTTCACCATGTATAACAAATCTGTGAGAGTGCGAAAACACGTGAGAGTGATTCCTAGCTTGAAGTCTGTGGTGATGCACGACGAAATATCATCATTCATCATAGAAGGAAGGAAAAAAAACAATGGATCAACAAATAGTGATAGTAGGCAGGAAAAGAGAAAAACTCTTTTCCATTGTAGGTAAACATCACTTTCTGGATCAATCGTATGGTTCATCGACGGTTCCTGATTCTCTGGAACCACATTTAAGCCGCCATATCTAGTGTTTGTGTTGTTTGGCTTTCTATCACTTTTGCCACTTTCAAGAACCAACAACGGAAAAGATTTCTTGTTTGCAAGCAAATGCTTCTCCCGGTGCTCTTTGTCATTAAACCTACAGGTTTTCAGAGTTCGTCAACGAAATTAATAAAAATGCCGATGCAAATCTTTCAACAGAGTTTAGGTTAATCACTTACCGAGCTAACTTCTCTTTATTCGAGTCCATAACGGTTGCATCAAGAAAAGGTAACGACTACTGGGAAAAGGAACGATAAAATATTAATATAGTTTTGATAGAACAAGAGTTCACAGACTCCTCCGTCATTTCAAACTGAGAAATGGAAAAGGTTTGAGCTAAGCTCATAAAACAAAAAGTTTATCTCCAAATGTACATACAACACCAAGTGTCTTTAAAAGCTATCAGAGTAGAAAGAGAGAGTGACCAACATAACCAAGCAGAAAACTCTGCTGATGACGGAAGAAACGTAGCTAAAATTGAGCTGTTTGTTTTCAATGCGATGAAAACAAGAAAGTTGCCTAAACTCGGAGAGACAGACAGTGGCGAGTGGATGTGAGGCACATAAGAAAGTATTTTACATATAAGAGAACATTGGAAATTAAGGATTTTACGTCAGATTCACAGGAGAATTTTTCTTTTTATTTTGTTTCTTTAAGATTGTTTTTCTACTGTTCCCAGGATGTTTGGGAACTCCGACAATTGTGTGGCTGCTAGTCCCATTAATACTTCCGTCCCTAGAAACTCAATGACTGTGTTTCCACTAATTTGCAATTGATTCTGCCTTATGGACTAGTTATAATGGTGTTAAAAACATCTACTTAGTTTGTTCTCTTCCAGATTCTTTTTAGTTAAGTATGAAAGCAAAAGGCACGATCTTTGTGGTTCTTTTAGTTTTCATTCATCCATTCACAAAGTGCAATGAAGTCTTGACAAGTCAAAGTTCCAAAATTTGGTATCCCAATAAGCCAGAAATAGGCATCTATGAAAGATTTCCACACAAGAAGGTTCAAAGAATTTTATAGCTGATCAAGAAGCGGTATTGACTGCGGTGGTGTTCTTAATTGCGCCTAAGAAGTTTTTGGTGAAATATTATGAATATTATATCAGATTTAATATCGGATTTAGTTCAATTACAATATGATATCAGTATCAATTAATATTGGATACTATTTTGCATAATCTTATAAAATTACAGCATAGTCTTTAAATTTTTAAAATTATAAAATAATTTGTTAATATATTGTGCTATATAATTTTTAATTTTTTATGAACGTCATCTCCAAAAATCATAACAATATAAATTTAAAATAACAACTCTCTTTATTTCTATTAATACTACGTTTCACATATAAATAATAACTACAAGTAATATAAGAAAAAGATCGTATAATTATTATATAAATATAAAACTAAGAATAATAAAGAATACGTAAAATGTTATAATTTATATTATATAGTAATAAATAATTACATCATATAATAAAAATAATTTAATCTATATGTATTAGAATAAGAGTTCGTGTCGAGGAACACAATAAAGTAAAAGTGAAACATAAAATAAAAATAATTATAATTAAAAGTTTTATATGCATGTTGCATATATAAATGTTACATATACATCAAATAAAATGAAATTAAATAAAAATCAAATACTTACAACTTCATCTAATCATATGTAAACTCAAACCGCAATAACCTCAATTTTCTTTTAATACAAAATCTTTATCATTGAGAGAAATATGATCATAACTATCATACAAATTTATTGCACTATCAATACTTTCTCATCCAAAATTAACTTCCAATTTAATTTCTTCTATAAAACTTAATTCTTTAGAAACTCAATCTATTGAAAGATCATATGATCACGAATAATTGGATTTATATAATTATTTGTTTTATTAAGATTTCTATAAAATTTAATAATTAACTATTAAAAAATTACAATAAATTATATTCAATTTAATAATGATAATAACATACATTTCTCAAAGCTTTAAGATGTAATGAACAAAGATCAATTCGTTTCTTCTTTTATATTATAATCTATTCCTTTTTTGGAATTAATGAATTCAAATATACTTCAATTCCTTTTTACACTCAGTTACACTAAAACATTGATTTAGAATTCGAATTGTAAACCTTTGTAATTTTGAAAAACTATTTCCGAATTGGTCCTACAAAGCAACTGTAAGATAATAAAAGTCACCTTATCAACAAACTAAAATGATGATTAACTATAAAAAAATTGATGAAATATATACTTACATTAAGTTTATCTCTTTGACAGATTGTAATTGGTATCCCAAAATCACCACATGCATCCTTGTATGCCTCTATTTGTGAGCTAAAGGGATCATGTATCATCTTATGTGAACATAATTGTTGTAATAGTTAATAGCATTCTCCTATTAAACTTTAGCTTTCTTTGAAAAACCTAGTGTACGATAGATATTAAAATTCAAAAATTTAGCAACAAATAACAGAGAGCAAAATTTTCTTTCACATTTTTCATTAATCATTGCAAGATAAGGTATATGAAAGGAAGGCTTATTTTTTTAAATTAGTCTTGATTGTTTCATTAACCTTCTCTATGGTATCATAAAAGTAACTCGTTATTGCCTTCTCATCACTATCAACTAGACGAAGTGCTCTCACAAAATACTCATGAACTCATATAACAAATTGATATTGGAACTAAAATTTATGATCTTTAGGTATAATTCTAGAAACCTCCATTTTAGCATTAGCTATGGCCTATTGAGATGTAACTCACTTATCACTTATAAACATTTATCTCAACTCTTTCTTCATTTGAACATATCATTGAAGTAATAAGAAATTAGTTGCAGATCTTACAATGGCAAGATGACATAAATTTCTACCATCAGTGAAACCCTTTCTTATCAAATTCAAAATCTATGCACGATTAGAGATTAACTTAGTCACTTTTCTTACTTTCTACATTGTTTCATCAATAATAGAAAATTATATAACATCTCTTATATTTTTTAAAATCAAGTCAATGTAATCTACAACTCAAAGAGTTCAATAAAAAGAATTATACCTCATTGCAACCTTTTTTCACATACTTTTATAAGTAAAATGATTGTCAATGATAAAAATTTACAATGTTTTTATACTTAACTTCATTCACAACTTCATCAAATATTTCAAACAGAATATCAACATTTGTTATAAGGTCAAATGCTCAATGAACTTCATAAACATCATCTCCTTAGTAGATCATTGGGAGACTAAAATTTGTTATTCTCAATGGGTATTGTAAATGTTCTCCTCAATTTTTAAAATTCTTAATCTTCCTCTTCCTCTTTTATTCTTACTTCTTGCCTTCCTTTTCTTTCTCAAATTAGATCAACTACTTAATTCTATATTTTTTCTTGGCCCAATTCTAGATCCGTATTAATTGGTATTAGTACAATCATTCAATGGCAGACGAAATTTGCTTAAAAGAATTTAGGAGAGAGATCTTTGAATTGTTTAAGGAAGTGAACTAGCGATAGGAGAGTCGATTAAACAAGGTTATTGTTGAGATTAATACACTTTTTGGGGGCTTAAGTCTATAGTATTGAGAGGATATGATGTACATGCAACAAGATAGCTCTCTTGGAGAAGGCAATTGCACACAATCGGTAACCACAAAAACCATTTTACATTCCAGTCATCAGTTAGCACACCATATGAAGTTTCCTAAATTCGATGGGAACGAATTTGATAGCTCACATAGATATGCAAATTCAAAAAAAATTCAACATAAAAGGTTCCTTACCTAAACATCAAATCAAAAAGGTAGTACCATATTTGAGGGGCAAGGCCTTACAATGGGATATGGGGTCCATCAAAACCAATGGTGATCGAGCTTATGACAAATGGGAGGACTATATTTGCAACATGAGGGCTTGGTTCCTCTATCTCACTTATAAGGGCCCACTTTTAGAGCTGAAAATTTTGCAATAATAAGGTATTTCACAAAAGTTAGGTTATGTGATGCAAGAGATAAGAGCTCTCAAGGTGACAATTGCAGATGGCCAAGAATTCTACTATTAGGCAATTTGTAAAAGGCTTAGTTGGAAGATGCAATCACATGAATTCCAAACATATGTGTATTTTTTTCCATTAGAGAATTGTGATTTAATATTAGGGGCAAAATGGCTTTCCACACTCAGAGACATCATTTGGAACTTTCAAAACTTGCAGAAGTCATTAAAACTTTATGTCAATGATTACTTGTTGCAAGGTTATAAAGGATAAGGATTAGATATGGTTAATTCCACTCATCTCCATAAATTGTTGGCTAAGCCCTAACTTGTGGCATGCATCAGAATGATTACATTGCCAGAGCTATTAGTTGCGCAAGGGTTTCTTGTTGAGACTAATGAGTTCTTGTGGCCTGAGTTAGATTCTTTGTTAGAAGAGTTCGAATCAATCTTTGAGGAGATGGTGGCTTTACCTCCAATACAAGAAGTTGATCATAAAATTGAATTAAAGGAGAGAACATAACCAATTAATAGTTGACCTTACAGATGTGCTAGCCTCCAGGAAGATGTAATAGGGTAGATGGTGAGAGAAACGTTGGATGCATGTGTTACAAAGAGGAGTCATAGTCCCAATGCTAGTATAGTGATGCTAATGAAAATAAGATAATTCCTAGCTAATATGTGTGGACTATAGAGCTCTTAACTAGTTCACCATTAAAGATCTCTATACAAATGGTACAAGAACAATGAATTAGGAGGGTCTAGTGTGTTTTCCAAGGTGGATCTGAGGATAAGGTATTAGAAAATATGCACTCAAAAACTTGATGTAAAGAAGACAAGATTTCACACACATGAGGGGCATTATAAGTTCCTACCTCACTAATGTCCCCTTAACCTTTCAACACCTTTTATACTGTATTTTCCAAAAGTGTTTCTTTTGGGGTGTAAGTGTAAAATATCTGGGACACATTATATTAAGAGAAGGAGTTGAGACAAACCCATTGTAAGGCCCCAATATATACCCTAAAAGCATTATAGTATGTCTACGGTGTATTAAGAAGTGAACTGGTTGTAGGTTCTGTATAGGACGTGTTACACCCATCCAAGATAGAAGCTATTATTTAGAAATGGCTCATTCCCAAAACTCCTAAACAACTAAGAGGTTTCCTTGGCTTAGTAGGATATTATCATTAATTTGTAGGAAATTTTATGAAGATTGCAGCTCCTTTGATTAACTTACTTAAAAAGGATTTGTTTAGATTGGTTGACAAGGCATAAACAACATTTGAGACACTCAATAGGGCAATGGTGACAAAAAAAAAAATGGAATTACCAAAATTTTCAAAATAGTTTATGATAGAAACTAATACTAGTAGGGAAGGCATTGAAGTGGTGCTAACTCAGGAGAAGGCATCCTCTTTGTTATATCAGTAAGTCCTTGACCTAAAAGAATCAATTTCTTTCTATATCTGAGAAAGAAATGCTAGTTATTCTATTGTCGCTCAAGAAATGGGAGTCTTACCTTGTTGGTAAACATTTTGTGATTCAAAGTCTTAAATACTTACTGGACTAGATACTTACAACACCCACATAACAAGCTTGGTTAGCTAAATTGATGCAATATAGTTACAAGGTCCAATATAAGATAGGTAAAGAAAATAAATCTACATATGCTTTTTCTAGAATCATTAACTCTGAGCTTTATAGGCTTGTCATTCTTTATTTGTTTCAGTTGGTGAGGGAAACTTAAAACGAAAATAAGACTCTATAACACATTATCAACAATAAATCATATGGTGACTCCTAATTTAAAGAGTCTATTTAGATTCTCAATTAGTTTAGAAGAAAGGGCATACTAGTAGTAGGTGCTAATTATCAACTGAGGGAATAATTAATCAAATAGTTTCATGATTCTGCCATGTGGGACATTCAAGGATGCCATCACAAAAATATTGTCAATAGTAGTGCATTGGAGTGGTTGAACAAAGACTTAAGGGACTAAATTAGGAGTTTCAAATTTTGCCAACAAAATAAGAAAGAAAATATGTCTACCTTAGGATAGCTATAACCCTTACCAACTCTAAAAGAGATGTTCATAGACTTGAGTATGGACTTTATTGAAGGTTTGCCACCCTCAAAAGGAAGTACAATCTTGGTTGTTATTGACTGAATAACCAAGTATGCCATAGCTTTCCCACCCTTACACCACCAAAGATATAGTTCAAGTTTTCCTAGACTAAAGTTGCATGGCATGCACTCAACTATTACCAGTAATCAAGATCCCATCTTCATTAGCCACCTTTAGAAGGAATTGTTCAGCCTGCAAGATATATCACTCTAGCTGTCAACTGCCTACGACCTAAGGATAGATGGGTAGATAGAATTTGTCAATAGTTGTTTCGAGACATACTTTAGATACATAAAAGGGGACCATTCAAAGTCTTGGAGTTAGTGGATATCTTTGGTTGAGTTTTGGTACAACACTATGTACCATAACACTATTAAATTAACACCATTAGAGGATCTTTCTGGCTACCCTCCCTTATTCCATGTTCCTTATTTCCCACATGAATTCAATAATGAAGTGGTGGATAATATGCTTACATAGAGGGAACATATGATCAAATATTTGAAAGATCAGTTGAATAAGGCTCAAAATCGAATCACATAACTTACAGATAAAAAGAACAATGAAAGGGAATTTGCAATTACAGATAAGGTTTACATGAAGATTCATCCATGTTGATAACAAAGTCTGATCAAAAGATTATGGACTCATAAGTTATTATAAAATATTACGGTATGTTTCTAATACTGGACATGATAGGAAAGGTTGCATACAAGCTACAACTACCAAAAATGTAACATCCCGGTTCCTGCGGGAAGGGTAAAATGGGAATTTTGAGTGATCAGTGAGGGGTTAGAAATGCTATTACTTATTCATACCTTATGTGACATATTTGTATTGTGAAAAATGACATTGTTGCACATG
>JANVCQ010000232.1:24011407-24024456 GCA_025531925.1 Erythroxylum plowmanianum | reverse complement strand
TTAAAAAGAAACTAAAATGAAAAAGTGGTCTGTGACAAATGGTCAAGGTGATGATTTGAGTAAGGATGCAACGGTGGAGGATTGGGTTAAGCAGTTTGAGCAACTTGTGGATTCTCAGTCGGTCACTTGGCTTGGGGCCTCTGCTTTTTAGCATCAATTTTGGTTTATGCTGTGGGCATGCTTTAAGGAGTTTTGAGAAGGTAGTGGTTGGCGTTTGGCACCGAGAGGTCAGCGAGCTTTCGACCCATGACTTTGCTCACCGTCATCGTGCTTCCAAGGTAATTAAGCTACATTCACAAACTTTTTCTGCATTTTAAATCCACTAGCTTAGCTATGAGTATGCTCCAAGGTACCGCCTTTTCTTGTTCTTCTTCTCCACCATTTTTTTAAATATTGTTCCATTTGTGGGCACTCTTAGTTTGCTACCTATTGTGGGTTTGACCATTTGTTACTAACAATAAGTGAGGAGAGATTGGTTGGGGTTTCTGAGGAGACTACCACTGGTGTTAAGAGGTTGTATCAAATGTAGGCTAACGGGACTTTGTTGTTCCCCGCTATTAATGGTAACGATTATGTTACCAAGAGCAAGGTATTGTTCTATTATCTCTTAGATCTGGTTGCTTACGCTTTTGTTTATGTTGATATTTTATTTTCAGTGGAAGATCTGGTTTTATAGTGTTACCATTAAGGTTGAGATCTCTCAATCTTTTCTTTCTTCCACCTAAAAAAGAATCCATATTTTTTCTAGTCGTACCCCTCAATTTTCGTCTTATTTTCAGGTTCTCAAATTTTTCTCTACTTCCTGTTCCTTCTTCTCTAAATCTGGGAAAGCCCATTTCTTTTTTGATTTGATATGTTCCTTTTATTTTCTTGATTTCGATATCATTTTTTGACACATAACTGATTTTTTAGATTTATTTTTTTCCTTTTTTATCTTTTGAAATTTTCTAGTGAGGTTTTCTTTTTACTTGATTAGTTATCCCAAACACTTGTGAGTGCTTTCTCAACCTTAACTATCGACGTCGAAGAGCGACTACAGGTATAATGAGGTTCGTTTTGCTGATATTTGCTTTGAGTAGAGCCTATTGTAGTCCTATCATCGTTTTTATTTAGATCCAGGTTTCTTTTATCGGTGTCTATTTTAGGAACTATATGATTTGCAACAAACCAAGCCATCTTTAGTATTTGGCATAGTCTTCTTTTTAAACCCCAAGTCTCTGTCCTCAGTTTCTGTACAAGGTAATCAAGCATCGATCTTTTTCTATGTATCTACTCTACTGAGTTTTATTATTTTGGAGTTCTTCTTTGATTTTCATGTGAAAGGTTGGTTCTTTAAGACCATCAGCTTTAGTTTGATGATATGAAATATGATTGGATCTAGTCATGTTCTTGTGCTGATGATCTGTGGCTTGTCTGTGATTACCTGATCTGTAGTTCCTGAATGTAGATCTGTGTTAGATTGTCATTTGGTTTTGATAAAAGATTATGTCTTTTGTTTTACTTTATAATTGAATTCCTTAGCTGATGTTTGTGTGTAATTGAAAGTGAAGTAACTTGTGCAGAATCAAGATTCAGATTTTGCTTTGCTAGGTGATGAATTGTTTATTTTTTATTCTTTTGGAGATAAAAGTAGTTAAGTTTTATGAAAATTTTGGTTGGCAATAGCGTTGATTTGTAGTTTAGTTTTTACAAAATACATTTAACATATATAGAGATTGTTACGCCCTTTTATGCAAAGAGATTGTTAAGACTATGGATAGTGCTCCTCCAATGCACGGATTAATGGAAAGGTTATGCCCTCTTCTTTGAAGAGATATATAAGCAGGAGGTTCTTTTTTAGGATTGAATAAGAGAAATGTAAATGTTGCTCTCCCTCTTTCTTGGTGTTTTCAATCTCTTCCTTCTCTACAGCCTCCTCTTTTCAGGTATGTTTTTTATTAATCAGTCTCTTCTGCTTTGGTGTTTTTTGGGTTTTGTTGGGTTTTCTAAAATTTATGTTCTTTATGGTTTTTTTTTGCTTTTGATATTAGCTTCTTTGTTTGATTTAGTGTTTAATGCTTTTTGGGTTTGATTATGTTGATCTCTTTGCATTTGATATTGTTGGGTTTATGTTAATATTGAATTTTTATGCTTATTGATCTCATAGTGTCAGATGTTTTGTGTTTATACATGTTGAGTCAAAGTCGAGTTTTTTGATGTTTTATTACTCTCTTATCATCTGGGTATTGATACTTTTCTACAGATAAAGAGATGATATATTTTAGTTTTAAAATATATTTTAGTTTTAAAAGTTGAGTTATATTTTATATTTTATTTATTTATGTATTTATTGTAATTTTGTTTTCATAATTCTTTAACGTGCCATCACCTTTATGTATTTAACGTGCCAGTTGTACTTATTTACTCTTTAACCTGTATCACTTTTTTATTGTCACATCTATTTGTGAGTCTATCGAAAACAACCTCTCTATTATGTAGGAGTAAGGCTGCGTACTATTAGACATCTCCAGACCTCACTTCATTGTGAACGTCAGACTGGTGTGATAATGATGATGATAAGAAGAGATGGAAAGGAAACATTACATGATGAGGATGAAAATGTGCCTAATTTGAAATTGATGTATAAGGCATTCATGAGTAAATTCAAGAAGTATCTACTATGATGGATGGGATGGATGAGAGAATTAATGAAACCAATAGAATCCAAAATCATAGTAGATTAATTGACAACCCTAGGAATAGAGAGGAAGAATTGGAAAGAATGTATGACAAGTATGAAGATGAAGTGTAATCTGTGAGGGGTAGAGCAAGGAGGGAAGAAAGAGTGGAGAGAAAAGATAGAAACAGTAATGTCATCAAGATGAAAAGTCCACTCTTTAAAGATAGGAATGATGCTGAAGTGTACTTAGAATGAGAAAGAAAGGTGGACATGATTTTGTAATTGTCACCACTATTTTGAAGATAAGAAAGTGAGATTGACAGTAGTGGAATTCTCTGATTATGCATTAGTTTGGTAGGATAAATTGGTAAATAATAGGTGAAGGAATAGGAAACGATCTATATCCACTTGGGAAGAGATGAAAAGAGTGAAGAAGAAGAGGTTTATGCCACCTTATTATTATAGAAAGTTGCACCAGTAATTACATAAACTCACACAGGGAACTAGATCAATAGAAGATGAACATAAGGAGATGAAGATACTATTGATTAAAGCTAACATAGAAGAGGAGAAAGAGATGACAATGGCTCGGTTCATGGGTGGGTTGACTAGGGAAATTATTGATGTGGTTGAGTTGCAATATTATATAGAGATGAAAGACATAGTGAACATTACCATGAAGGTGGAGAAGCAATAAAAACAAAAAAGGGAAACTAAGTCTTTCTCAAATTCCAGTAGCAAATGGAATCTAAAATGGAGCATAAATGAAGAAAAGAAGAGAGAGCAATATTCAGATTCCAAGGTGAAAAGTAAAGAGATAAACAAAAGCTAGGATATAAGTAGTTTAATTTAAAAAGTACTACTGATCCATCCTCTAAACCTTCTAAATATAGGGATATTAAGTGTTTTAGATGTCAATGGCATGATCATTATGCATCTAAATGTCCTAATAGGAAGACTATGTTTATTAAGGGTGATGATATTGTTTCTGAGTCTGATGATGGTAATGAGTCTAATAATAATGATTTAAGTATGCCACTTTTAGACGATTATTCTGATGTTGATGAAAATGTTAAGTATGCTATTAAGGGTGAATCTTTAGTTGCTAGACATGCATTGAATTTGAATTTGAAGAAAGATAGTCTAAAACAAAGGGAGAACATACTTCACACTAGATGCTTAATAGTAGGAAAGCTTGTAGCATGATTATAAATGGGGGTAGTTGTACTAATGTCGTTAATAACTACAGGCATTCTTCATTAAGAAATCTTATTAAAAGATGTTTTGATGTTCTAAAAGTAAGATTCCTTATACTTAAAAACATATCAAGTTATAATATGAAAAAATAAAAATACATTGTTATTACTTGTCGTGTTATACATAACTATATTAGAATGTATGGACACAACGATGAATTATTAGAAAATTGTGCTAAAAATGAAGAACAAATTGGTGAAAGTAAAAATAAAGATGCAAGTTCTCAAGTGGAATATAATATCACTCTAACACAACTTCGAGATATGTCTTGGAAGCGAAATGAAATTGCTAGACAAATGTGGAGTGACTATATTATTTTTAATTGACTTATGTTTCTTTTTGTAAATGATAATACAATTATATTTTCAAGAACTATAATATGATAGACATATTTTATTGATTATAACGATTTAATATAATTTCTAATTTATGTAATTTTATTATATACAATTAATGTGTAATTTTTTAATAATATTTGATTTGCATATATTTTAGTTTTAGCTATAATGATAATTAATTAATTTAAAATATAATGTATTATATTATAATTATTACACATAAGAGTATAATTACAAAAAAAATAGAATCAAGATGATAAAATCAAATATGTTTTTGTTTTTAGTTTTTTATTACAAATTTTAACCGAATAAATTTTTATTTCATTTTTTATATTACAAACTTCAACCAAACAAGTTTTCATTTTTTTAAGAAAAAAACAAAAATCAAAGATAGGAAACAAAAACTAAAAATAACAACAGAAAAATAAAAGTATAACCAAACACTCTAAGTGTTCAATAGCTTATTGAATTGATGATGTGTCTATGTATCAGAGATGAAACCTCCAAAGTGAATAGAGTAATATGACGTTATATATCTTCCATTGGTGACATTAAATTACGCACTTAATTAGGTCAGATATTCAATCCTCAGACGAATTTTTTAATTTATGTGGCCATGAACCATTCAGTACAAATTCATCAAAAGATTGAATTTATGTTTAGACCTTTCCTTGAATTCCAATTCTTTGCTTTATCTTTACAACGGCAACTTGACTATATCATGATCAGAAATCAAGCAATATCAGGCACAATCAAAACATCAATCCCAGTTAGTTATTTATTATCCTTGCCAACCTAGCATTTTGACTCTGCCTGCCAATTTCCCATCTACTGCAAATAAAAGAATTCATGCCAAATCTTCATCACCTTAGCTATATAGCAGTTCCAATTCAAGGCAGGTTCTTCCAACAGCCACAGGGAAACATGTACCTTAGTAACCTTAACCGGTGATCACCTACCCTTTAAGTTACTATCAAGCTCTGATATCTTAGTATCATAGGAAAAGACTAATCACTTTGACAAGAATCTAAGCACGACAGAACTTGTTAAAACCAGCACGCAAGGAGACGTGGCGTTAAACCTGCTCTCAGACTTCAATCTTTCGTATTTTGGTCTCTAAACAAACCTGTTTGACACAACTAAGGATACTTCCTGGAAAGCAAGGCTGTGTCATTTTGTGCAAGAATGTGATGCCTAATATAAATGTAAGTTCTCTCTGATGTCCATGAAAGGTCTTAATCTAATTAGCTCCACCCAAGTATTGGTTAGTACATATGCTCCATAGACCAGAACGATCTGACTTGTTCCTAATTGAAACCGAAATATTTGTTCTCTACTAGCAGACGTTAATGTCAGCTTATCGTTTTAAATCTTCTGCATTAATTATAAATATGGACTTTTGTATTAGATTTTGTGGAAGCTCAGGACAAGGGTCATGACAGCTGCGTTTAAAATAGCACTGAAGTTAGTAACGTTTTGCGGTCAATCTGATGGTAAATGCTTGAGCTTTCTTCTCGCACACAAAAACAGTAAAAACTTGTGGTACAAAGAACGAGTTCAACTTTATGTTTTAAATTTTAAATTTTATTTTCAAATTCAGTTAAAGAAATGTTTGCTTGAGATCTTAATTTCTGTTTTTAGTTTTGATTTTTTACCTAGTTTTTACAATTTATGAAAAATAGCACAAATAGTTTTTGTTTGGTGTTTCTATTTTTTAATAATTTGATTTAGTATTAACTAAATATATTTTTAATTATTAATAATTTAATTTAATATTTTATAATTATGAATAATTTAATTTAAATATTAATTTAAAATAATTTTAATTTAGTAATTATAATAAATATAGTTTAAAATTAAAATATATAAAATTTTAATAAAATATTATTTAATAATTATAATTAATTTATAGATAAAAGTATTTATTTTAATAAAATATTTAATTTTTTACTTATAAAATAATTTATCTTTAAATTGAATCTATTATATAATTATTATCGGTAATAAAAAATATAACTATGTTTATGTTAACAGTCAAACAAATTTTGTTTTTATTTGAAAAGATAGAAATTAAAAATAAAAAACAAGAAAAAAAAGTGAAATCAGGCTAACCTTTAATTTAACGGAAGTTATAAAACACCTCATCTTTTTGTAGAACATAGTGGACTTTTTAAAGATTAATATTACAATAACTTTCCTAATTAACATCAAAAAAAATATCTTGTAATTGCTTGCTTGATGTTCTAAAAAATACTGGACCTGTCTATACAAATAATATATACAGGTTCTCATTAAAAAAAAAAAAAAAAAGGCCCGGAGCTGCGTAGGAAAGCATGAGAGCAGCCCTACAGACGAGAAGTATGGTAAAAATAAAGAGGAAAATAGGGCCTCAAAATTAGTCAAAATTAATGGTGGCATTTAATTTCTTTCAAGTTTGTTATTTTAACTTCCAAATTAATGTTACCTTTCTTGTTTTTTCAATGAGTTTTAATGTTTATTATTAATATTAATATATTTATAAATTTCTTTCAAGCATTTAGTTGTAGTTCTTACTCTCTATTTTTTCTATTTTTATCTGAATCTAAGATACTCTATCTGAAGAATTGCCAATTAAAAATTTTCATGGCTCTAACTTTTGAGTAATAATTTAAAGATACATTTTTTGTTTTTTTTAATTTTTTCAACTTTCTAAATGTTCGCTAGGATAATTTTTCTGATTTTTATTTGACATCATTGATTATTTTTGCTTTTTTTAAGTGTTAATTATTCAATCACAGTACTTAATCATAATTACTATTAAAGAACTTTACTTTAATTTAGATGATGTAAATTAGGGAGCTTTATTCTTATTTATAATTCTATATTAGGAAATTATTTGAAAACAAAACTCAAAGTTTTGTAGAAAGAATATTACTTAAGGCAAGATTAATTATAAATTATGAACCTCTTATTAATTAAGTTTTATAATGAACAAATTATCATATTCATGACACAAGATATTTATTATAAAAAGTTCTATATTCATATCTACGTTAAAATTTAACATAGATCTAATTTTTAATAAATACAAATAGGAATAATTTTATTACATATTGATTTATAATTTTTTATTCAAAAACAACGGAAACCAAAATTTTGTATAAGAAAATATGCACAAGTCCTACACCAATTAAGAAGCTTGACCCATGCCAATTAGGGAGTTTTATCCTATTTGTAATTCTATTTTAAGAAGCAAACTATTTGTAAGTAAAAAAATCAAAGTTAGAGAAGTAACTTTGACAGTTAAAAAATATGTTTTTAAAGTTTTCATATTTATATATTACAAGCTCTCGTTTATATATATATATATATATATATATGTATGTATATAGATAAGGTCGTTTCTACAATTTTATATCAATACTATATATTTATAGTAGGTAATATTTTAGCCATAATAATATATTTATATTTATATTTATGAACTCAATATTTAGATATAGAAACAGAATAATCTAAATCTAGCTTGTTTATATAGTGGATTAATTAATATAAGTAGCAATTTTTTGGGTATGATCCTCTATGTACTTGAAATATTTTCATATAAATTATGGTAATAGTTAGGGTTAATAGTAAACTTGAATAAAGTTTAGGATTATACAATTAACCAAAATAATTATTACTAAAATTTTGAAAGTTTTATTAATTATTTTTCTTTAAAAGGAATTTATGTATCGATTAGGTTATTTAAAAGGAGGGTTGATAAACAGGCACTTTACTAAATGTATCGCGCTCCGAAACCACTTGACATCCCTGCTGATGCTCACTCGTATCGTATAATATTCATACTCCATATGTTAATTTACGTGTAAGGTCTTAATCCTTTCGTACGTCTCTCCTATAAAGGAGAGCTTGCATTTGAGTAGAGAACGTTGAGTCTTTTTTAATTTTTATCACACAGAATATGTGTAAGTTTTCGTAACTGTTTTTTTTTACCTACAAGATGTTCTAAGAAGATTTCAATTATGAAAAGATACCTTTAAATTATCCATATTTAAACTAAGCATCGCTTTCCAACATTGTTTAAGTGAGGAGGCACCAGCACCCGAGTAACTTGGGGAAGTTTCAGCTCTAGAATCTTCTCAAGGACTACCAACCTGGCAAAATCCAAAAGCACCGGAGTTAGTAGCATGAAGGATATACTTTAGAAAATTTCAAATCTTATAATATTAGGTGATTAGTAATAAATAACTAATAGTAGTTCTAGACATTAGCCCATATATATATATATAACTAGAATATTATATCTAAACTCAAAATTTTAAGGGCCAAGTAACTCTGATCCAAATTTTTGAATCCCTATTTGTCAGACTTTGCCAACCTATATTTGATATACTAACGAAAGGTTTTGAGAGAAGTTGAGGAGAAATCGAACTGGATCCAAGTAAGCCAATATATAACTAAGATATCATACCTCACCCTAAAACCTTAAAGTATTAGGTTCTAAACCTTACCTTTATATATAACTCCCTTTACTTTACTGGTATATCTCTTGTCAATTTAAGATGACTCCACTTGTAAATTTTTAAATATAGGAACCTCGTTGTAAATTCTGACTTCTTTTCAAGTTTACTTCTGAAAGAAGATTAAATTCAAAATAAAAGAACAAATCAATACTCCGGCTTGTCAACTGACATTGTATGATAGACAAGTTGATATAACAACAAAAATAATGTTTGAGGAAGAAATTACGCTAAGAAAAGTAAAACCGACCACCGTTGATCGATTAACGGTTGCAAGAATATTTAATACATGCCACCCGATTGGATTATCTATTCTTGGTGATGTGACATTGAGGCTTTAATGTCTAAAGTCAAAGTACTCCGATTTCGTCTGCCAACGTGTAATCTGCCAACAGGAGACAACATGCACTTTCCGGGTAATTACACTGGCGTTAAAGTGTTGAAAAACTGATATTAAATTTCTTCTTCCTTGACTTTTAAGTCCAGACCTACTTTTAACTCTATATGTATGGTCGCATATGTACATATATACACGCGAAGTTATAGAGGCCTCTCACCTTTGCTCATAGTAAGTTTAACCCATTAATGTTCAAGCATTTATTTTGATTCCAACAACACTGATAAAGATGACAGGCAATCATTATGAAACCTTTCTCTTCTTCATTGTCTTCGTCTTTCTTTCCGTGAAAATGGTAATAGCGCAGAGCACAACAATTCCGGTGCCGGTGAATGTAGGGGTCATATTGGACCTTGATGTTGAAGTCGATAAGGTGTGGTTGAGCTGCATTAACATGTCTCTTACAGACTTCTATGCGTCTCACGGTGATCAATACAAAACCAGGCTGGTTCTCAACACCAGAAATTCCAAGCAAGATGTGATCGGAGCAGCTGCCGCAGGTTTCGTCCTTGAATCTTTCAATTACTTCCGTTATCGGTTTGGATTTGTTTATATGTAGCATAATGTTTCCTTCTTGAATCTGGCTTTCATTTCAACTTGGTTTCTAGCTGACGTTAACAATGATCGGAATGAATGCTATTCTACATGATGTCACTGTTCACATATAATATGCTTGAGGGTATATACATTACTTTGGCGGTGGGAAAGAACCAGTTATGCTGTATAGTCCTTGGAAGATTTAGGAATAAACGCAAGTTACATATGGCGTTGCAAGTTGACTAATAAATGTGGTAATAAACAAATCCTCAAGCTGAACTTATCCAGTCAAGACTAAAAGTCGCCTATAAACAGAAGAATAGTGAAAGCCACCAGAGGCTTTCATCACGTATGCGTTTGTGTATATATATATATATATATATATACAGAGTCCGTTTCTTAACCTTTTACAGGTCTTGGGAACTTATTTATTTATATTCTTTATGAATTGACGCTTGTAAAAAATAAAATAAAATAAAATAAAATAGGGACATTTAAGAGTGAGCCCTAACGGGGCTCTCTATATATATAATTGTTTCTCCAATTCAATATATGCATAATTCTGGGATGAATTCATAGTTGCAGTTCAAGACCATAGTCAGAATTAGTTAATGATAGAAGTTTCTTCTTCTTTGCTGCATTAAGGGAGAGACTTGTATATGTCGCCGATACATTTGACGGGCATAGCTCAGCCGAAGCCTAATTTTATGTTAGTGAGAGACCATTAATTTGGATATTATATCTATCCATGTATCTTGCTAACGACTAACAGTTTAGGTGATCATTATTTTCTTTTATATTAAATATTTACTGATCGTGATGACAGGCCTGGATTTGATAAAAAACGTGGAAGTGAAAGCAATTCTAGGGCCACCAACATCTATGCAGGCCGATTTTGTAATTGACATAGGAGAAAAAGCTCAAGTCCCCATTATCTCATTTTCTGCATCAAGCCCTTCCCTAAACTCTCTTAGGAGCTCATATTTTTTTCGAGCCACACAGAACGATGAGACTCAAGTGAAAGCCATTAGTGCCATAGTCAAAGCCTTTGGATGGAGAGAAGCTATCCTTGTGTACATTGACAACCAATATGGCGTCGGAATCATACCTTATTTAACCGATGCTTTACAAGCAGCAAATGCCCGTGTCCCTTACCGCAGTGCCATTTCTCCAACAGCCACAAACGATGAAATTGATGAAGAGCTCTATAAGTTAATGACTATGCAGACTAGGGTTTTCATCGTGCTTATGACTCCTACCTCTGGTTCTCATTTTTTCACTAGAATTGACAAGATTGGAATGATGAGTCCTGGATACATTTGGATTGTGACTGATGGATTGACTGATTTCCTAAATTCCATGAACTCTTCCGTAGTTGATTCCATGCAAGGTGTATTAGGAGTCAAACCTTATGTTCCTAGAACAGAAGAGCTTGTCAATTTTCAAGATAGATTGAAAAAGAAATTCATACAGGATAATCCTGATATAGTTGATGCTGATCTGAACGTTTATGGTTTATGGGCGTATGATGCAACTAAAGCATTGGCTATGGCTGTTGAGAAAGTTGGGACTACAAACTTAAGCTTCCAAAAGCCAAATGTTTCTAACAATTCAACCGACTTGAAAATTTGGGTATATCTCTAATTGGTTCAAGCCTTCTTCAAGTATTATCGAATACTAGTTTCAAAGGTCTTTCAGGAGATTTTAGATTTATCAGTGGACAACTACAACCTTCGCCTTACCAGATAATCAATGTGAATGGTGATGGAGCTAGAGGGATTGGATATTGGACAGCAGAAAATGGACTTGTCAGAAACTTAAATTCAATAACAAACACTACTAGTACATATTCTGCTTCCAATTCCAGTCTTGCCCCTATTATATGGCCTGGTGAAGCACCTTCTGTTCCCAAGGGTTGGGAGATTCCCACACAAGGCAAGAGATTGAGAATAGGAGTGCCAGCAAAGAGCGGGTTCACCGAATTCGTAACGGTGACCAAAGACCCTACTACTAACTCCTCCAATGTTGAAGGCTACAGCATAGATGTTTTTGAAGCTGTAGTGAAATTGTTGCCGTATGCTTTGCCATTCGACTACCATCCTTTTGAGCTCTCAAATGGCACAAGTGCGGGAACTTACAATGATCTAGTCTATCAAGTTTTCTTGGGGGTGAAGCTCTCTCTTTGCATCTCAACTCAAAGCTTTAGTAACTTGATTTATATGCAATTTATTATACATTTCATATCTTTTTTATAACAATATTTTCTTGCCTTCTGGCAATTACCAACAGAATTATGATGCTGTGGTGGGAGACACGACAATAAGATTAAACAGGTCCAATTATGTCGACTTTACACTCCCATACACAGAGTCTGGAGTATCAATGGTAGTGCCTGTCAAAGACAACAAGAACAAAAAAGCTTGGGTTTTCTTAAAACCTCTAACATCGGGCCTTTGGGTCACTAGCTTTTGTTTCTTTATATTTATAGGAATTGTGGTCTGGGTTCTTGAGCACAGGATAAACGAAGATTTTCGGGGCCCTCCTCTATTTCAAGCAGGAACTAGCTTTTGGTTTTCCTTCTCAACCATGGTTTTCGCGCACAGTAATTATCCCTTGGAATCTTTTGAACTAGTTCGTTTATTGAACTTCGATTAGCAATCTAGATAATCTTATGAAGTATGATGTGATAATTAAAGTTCTGTCATTTTTCTGTCATACAGGAGAGAGACTAGCAATTTGTCAAGATTCGTCATAGTCATATGGTGTTTTGTTGTGTTGATTTTGACACAAAATTACACGGCCAGTTTAACGAGCCTTTTAACAGTCCAACAGCTCCAACCCACTATTACCGAGGTTGAAGAGCTCATCAGGACTGGTGCTTATGTTGGCTATCAGGAAGGGTCATTCACTTTGGGACTCTTGGTACGCCTTGGTTTCGACGAATCAAAGCTAGCGGTGTACAATTCCCTTGAGGAATGGGATGCCCTTTTCACCAAAGGAAGCGAAAATGGTGGTATAGCTGCAGCGTTCGATGAAGTGCCATACATTAAACTGTTTCTAGCAAAGTATTGCTCCAAATATACCACCGTTGAACCCACCTTTAAAACCGATGGCTTTGGTTTTGTAAGTTCAATTCCTGGATTCGTTTTCAAGTACCTAACTTTGTTCTTCGTTTTGTGACGTGGTTTCGTTTGTTTCTCAATTTAAGGTCTTTCCTAGAGGTTCTCCACTGGTAGGCGATGTGTCGAGTGTTGGAAAATCGGGTCCGGATCTGATCCGAATGCAGCGGAATAATCACGAAACTTTTTCGTGATTTTTGATTTCCCGAAAACCAAGATCTATTTAATTCTATAAAATGA
>JANVCQ010000232.1:23992453-24011307 GCA_025531925.1 Erythroxylum plowmanianum | reverse complement strand
ATAATTTGTCACTAAACTACAATCAAATTGATTGGCTGTAGGGCATAAACCAACATCGAGAGCAATTTTGGGCGTGAAAGAAGGAGAAACAATGAAGAAGATAGAAGATAAATGGTTTGGCAGAGAAGCAAGTTGTCCAGATCCAAGCACCTCTCTTTCTTCTAACAGCCTTGGTATCGAGAGTTTCTGGGGTCTCTTCTTGATTGCTGGAGCAGCTTCAGTATTAGCTCTTGTAATATTCTTAGCCATGTTCCTTTATGAGCAATGGGATGTCATTGTGCCACCGGATTCCAGATCAATAAGGGAAAGAGTTGTTCAATTGTCCAGAAACTTCTACGACAGGGACTTGACATCACATACGATGAGAAGAGAAATGAATGGTCAAATTCCTTTTGATGAACCTGTCGTTAGTGAACCAAGTCCGTCGGCATATTCCGTCCGCATGGAATTCCCCGGCGAGCAGGCTAGAGTTTCATCAGAGTATGGTGATCAGACGCCAAATGATCAGCAACGACCTCAAGGGACGACATCATATATTGAGCTTGCCATTCAAAATGAAGAATGATCAACAACTTCTGAAATAACCAATGAACATGTGTGAATAATACCACATTGGATTTGGATGACAGCCACAAAACACAAGCCCTTCTCATAGTTGACAAAGTAGTTGGCCTTATAAAAATCCTCCGCTTTTAACTGGAAGAACATTACCGATTTCCGCAATGTTGTAACTATTGTATTATATCTCTGTTTATAATGATGTTCTTTAGTAAATTAGTGATGCTTGCATTTGCTTAAATGATGTAATTGAATTCAATTCATGCGTTTCGAATGCTAAAAAAGGGATGATTTGAATTCAACCACATAATTGAATCTTATTTTCTTTATGAATTCAATTCACATCTCAAATGACGTGAATTAAATTCTGAATTGAAGAGTCAATTCTTTTCAAAACATTAAAAATTCTTTTTCCAAATATACACATCATAAATATAAAAATTACTACAAAATATACACACATTGATTACAAACTATTTTTAGTTAAGATAAAAAAGTCATATCAAGCAGATGAATTTATTTTTATTGTGTTTCAAACAATGTAATTGAATTCAATTATAATATTTATACATTTATTCCAAACAGTGTAAATCGAATTTAATTCAATCCCACAAATGTAATTGAATCTAAAATGTAATTGAATATAATTCGTTAATAAATCTAATTCGAAAGTTTTCAATTTTAATTCAATCCCACAAATGTAATTGCATCCAATTCGTTAATAAATCTAATTCAAAAGTTTCCAAACAACCTGAAAATAAAAGACTTGAAAAGTAATCTAATTCGAAAGTTTCCAAAAATAAAAGACTTGAAAAGTGGCTAAGCAGCACAAAGCATTGCCCTTAACGTCATTAAATTGATGGTTTTGACTTGTAAGGTGTAATTGTTATCTTAGCCCACCAAGCAGATTCAGTTTCTTCGTTTTCTTCTTCTTTTCTTTAATCCTGCTTCCAATAAATAAATTTCTTTTCCCTTATAAAAAGAATAAAAGTACCTTTGATTACTAAGTCATGATAATACATGAATTGATTAGCTTCTTAACTCTAACGAACATAATAATAACATTTGAAGTAGTACGAACTATACAAATCTGTCAAGCTTTCCAAGTACTTTCAAAACCTGCAACTAATTACACGAGAATTGTTTGTAGTGCTCAAAAGTCAATCTCCCTAACCCCTTAAAATGGCAGAGGAACAAGAGAAAATATCAGGATAGATATTTGTCCAGACACTCTTTTAGCTTTTGAAAAGTAACGGGTTTAGAAACAAAGGAGTCCATTCCATTTGCATCACATTCATCTGCACTCTCTGATAATGCATTTGCTGTCATCTGCACTTTTTCTTGAATAAAACTAAGGTGTTGTAAATGAATGTTTGTGCTGTCGAGTCAAATCAAGAAACATTAACATGGAAACTCAAACAACTTCAGAATGACAATAAACAAAACTTATCACCATCTAAGTTCCAGCCTTCCAATAGAACTCTATAATTTATTCTTACGTTTGACCTCACTTCTAATTCAGATTTAGACAATGTTTCAGCAACTTCAACGATAGAACAAGTCTTCTTTAATGTACAGTTTCAAGTTGCCTTAAGAATCATCTGAGAATCAATTAATTTTATGAGAATCGCCATAACTGATGCTTTGCGGTTGCAATTTAGGAATCCTGGCCGGCCCATTGTTGAATAAAGTGCCCAAAGTACGTGGTCGAAAATAAAAGGATCCAGCTGTTTCATCTTTCAGGTGCAGCACCATGATCAACCACACATGAGATCTCATCAGGGTCATCTGAAGAGTCCCACCTTGGTGATGCCTTGTATGGTAGTACAAACGTAAATGCATAGCCACTGTTGACTTGACCAGACACCGTGAGACACCCACCCATCTGCTCAACCTAATGACAAGTTATTGGCTGTTTACAACTTCCAGTGCGAAATTAAGAATGAAAGACCACTTGAACTTACAGAGCCACCACTGAAATGAGTGATGAGTCGTTTGGAAGCTATATTAAAAATACTTTGAAGTTTTAAGCCATGTAAAAAGTTTCAGATAGTAGTTTTTTGTAACTGAATGCCAACTACCAGCTGTTTGCATATTGCAAGGCCAAGCTCTGTCCCACCATATTTTCCAGCATGATCTGCACTGACTTTTGCATGTACTTTTAAAACAGATTTGGCAAAGCATTGTCTCTTACATGAAGCAAAAATATTGATCTACACTATAACTAAATTTTAAACGACTGAAAACTAAAGATCAAAAAGAAAAAGAAGATGGAAATATGAACTCGTGGTAATGTACCTGATATCCCAATCCCAGTATCATAGACGTCACAGCGTAGCCACACCATTGTTTCAAGGGATTGAGGATATTCATCTTTGTCTCCATCCAATGTGTTTTGTTGCTTCACTGGGGTTCTAGGTTCATCATTAAGTGAATAATTATGATTGTTACCTTCACTATATTTCCTAACGTGGGAACCTCTCGTTTGGATGTTAATTCACAATGGTCTTCATTGTGGCTGTTAATTGTCTGATTAGTTGTTGACTTCTGGTGGTTTCCTTGAGGTTTTTCATAACAAGGGTCTGCTACAACATACAGATTTATGCCTACCTTCCCTTCATGGGTGAACTTGATCACATTGCTGCAAAATTTGCATATGATGTAATTCAGATCATAGCCAAAGAAGATAATAGAAAAAGATAACGTGATGGATATGAGTAGTTTGATTGTTGAACTAAATGAAGTACATTTAGAGTTGAGGAGAGCATTTCCTGAAACTCAAAATTCACTGCCTGATAGAATTGGTGAGGATCTGTCGAATCCTTGGAACATCTCCAATGACCTGAAATTGATACATTAATCCAATCAGAATCAATTCTCAACTCCTAGACATCCTCGTAAAGTAGGGGTTAAATGGTATATATTTTGTTTTTCACCTATATTGGAACATCATCGGCTACACGTCCTTCTAAGGTCAGACCGTAGTGATGTAGCGGCTGTCTGAATGACATGCTTGACTACCTCTCTTGGGAGGAACTTTGTTGCTTCCAACTTCGTAACTCCTGCTCCACCTTGGAAAGGTAAAGTATATCAATTATAAGTTGAAGAACTAGAACTCCTGAAGATATCATGACGTTTACTGGTTGTTTTTGCTCCCGGTCAAGACTTGTGGTTGATAGAATCTCAGCAATACTAGCAACTCCAGACAGTGGAGATCTCATCTCAAGAGGCACGGTTGCTAGCATTTGCTTTGCACGCATCGTCTAAACCCAATTTCGAGTACTGAAGCAATATTTGGCAACCAAATCAAGTTTTAATATATATATATAAATATATAAATATCCTGTTATATGGATTGTTTTGGTAACCTCTGTTTCCCTCGCTTTCTGTACTGCAATCTCTTCACGAAGTTTTGCCATTTTTTCTCTATTTTGGACCTGCAATCCAATGAGAATACAAATATTCATTCTTTCCAAAGGATAAGACAATCCTGAAAGAACCAAAACGAAATTGCTCTTTACCTGATCTGTTACTTCCATACCCATATAATTTATACCAATTGCCTCCCCTGGCTTGCTAAAAACAGGTTCCACATAGATTAAAAATGTTTTTGAACCAAACATTTGAGTCTCAAATGTGATTTCCCTCCTTGGTGCTCTTCCTTTTCCAGTACTTCTCTTTTGAAATCTTGCGACTCCTTAACCCCAGCTCCTGTGAAAATTTCCACCTGTTTTTCCTAATATGTCCTGAAAAAGAGAAAACGAAGACTCCCAATTTAGTTGGCCAGGAAACATTTACAGCAAACTCATTAAACCTTGAAGAACAATTTGTGTTCCCTGCTCATGCAAACTTGGGAAGTGATATAGATCAAGCGATAGCTTGATTCTTTATCCTGAAAATGGAAAACATTAAGCAACAGTCAGTTCCAGAGAAGTCACGATAATGTAAAGATGAGCACGGTAAACGTTTAACATGCACAGTATGTCCATAATGAGACAAGTTTTTGAATCAGGATACTCAAATTCTCAATCCTCATCTCATAATTACTTGATGGTCTATAACACAGGCGCATTCTGAAATACGAAATGAAAGAAATTGTCTGATCTTTGTTGAAACAAAACAAGAACTACAAGCTCAATAAATAAAAGAATAATTTAAGAGTGAAATGATACTTTTGCAGAAAAATGGTAGGAATGTTTACTCAATCCACTTAATAGCCTTACAAAGAAACCCACGTTTTCTTAAACCCATAGTCCCCTAACACTAAACAGATTCCACTAAAAATTAGGATAACATATCTGCAACTTTAGAAATTAGGAAAAATTTCTGTAATTGAAAAATAATAAAATAACAACTTAAAGCTATATAAAGTAGCTATATTGCAATCTTGGTCAAAAACTAACGGAGTTGATGTTGTATAACTTTAACATCCCCTCTCAACGTCAACTCCCATTCTTTTGCTAGTTTATACCTTGCAACCAATTAATTGGATACAAATTAATGTACGACATTATTTTTGAATTAACGAAAAGACTTTATTTATTAATTTAATTAATATTTTATGTTTTAATATTAAAGATAAAATCATTGGAACAATTACTGTGTAATTGAAATTATGATGAGATTATAATTATGAGATTCAATTTACACTTATTTGTTATTTCTAAATGTTCCTAGTTGTAATTTTATCAAGACTGGATATTGTTAAAATGGTAAAATTAACACACATTATGTTTCTTTCAAGAATGTAATTGATCTCATAAATTAAAGTATAGAGATATTTAAATTAATGTGTAGGTGATTATTAGAGAATAAGTCACTGAACTGACCCGAGTATGAAAATTTCGAATGAAATATTACTAATGTATCTATGAATTGTCTTATAATGATGGTTGTATAATTGATCATCAGACTTGAGATTATTAAGGTATCTAGTATAGATAATTCAGTCAGTAGTAACTGGATACAGAATGAACTATATATAGATAATTGAGTAAGTCAACATAGGATTCGTCACTCTAAAGTAATTAGAGAGAATATTCTATTGTTTTTGATTAGTGATGATTTATGAAATTTTCTGGCCAGAGTGAATTGATATTTGAATTTTTTTTTCAAATTTCAATTGTAAATCAATTACTAATTAGCAAGAACGAAAATGATTGGATGATAAGAGTAAACTTTGTATTCATACTCTATTGGATTAGAATATTGAATGACTAAAGGATTAAATTATACATTATAGCCAAGCATAGACAAGTTAAGACAATCACTTTGACATTCCTGATATTTGAGTAACTATGACATGTTGCTAGATGTCAATCATGATTATGATTATGAATTATTTAACTGGAGAATTAGAGATAAATTAAAAAAATTTAATTTATCCAATTCAATTAAGAATTTACAATCATTGCCAATTTATTAAGAACCTAATGAATCACACATCAAAGAGCAATTTGTGAAAGAAAAATCAATTTAATTAAGTTGAACTTAATTATAAAGTTTGAGAAACATTGTGGATCAAATATGAGCTATTTGATTTTATTAAAATTAAATTAATTATAATTATAATTTGTTTTTAATTATAATTAAAGAGATTTAATTTTAATAAAAGACTCTTATGATTTTTCCTATAAAAAGGGAAGAGCTTTTTAGAAGTTAGCATTTTTTGTCATCTTCCTCTTAAATCAGTTTGAGAATTGCTCTATGGATATATCAGGGGTTGGACACTTGAATAGCTTGTAATTGATCAATCGGAAAAATTTTCAAAGTTTTTATCAACAGAAAAGTGAACAAGATACGATTTCTAAATCTTTCATGTTTTATTCAATTTTATTCAATTATCAGGATCTGCTCAGAACCTATAAAATTTTTATTTTCTGCTACACTTGTGATTTGATCACGTTCGGATTCCAATAGTAGTATCAGAGCCTCCTTTAATTGTTTATCTTGAAGTGGAGGCTTGGTTGTTATTAATGTTTAATTATGGAATTAAGTTGATTCAATTTAATCTAGAAAAGTTTCAGATTAATACTTTATCGAACCATTGAAACCCAGAAAATAGTTCTAATTAGTGTTTGTGTTTTGAAATGCTTAACCTAATGTGTTTGGGTTTGTTCTAAAAAATGAATATGAAAATTGTTTTCTCTCTATATCTATCGCTCCTATTATCTGATTTTGAAAAACTAATTTGCATCTGCTATTTGTTTTAACTCTTGTCATTATTGCCTTGTGTTATTCCTTTACTTGTTTGTGTCTCTGCTTGTGCTTGCGATTACTGCCTTTGCGTTTACTGAATACAGATTATTGCCCATCTGTGGAAACCACCATCAAATACTAACGATGCCCATCGCGATGCCACTAATTAGCATCCCTGTGACGCCCATCGCAATGCCATTAGTTGGCGTCGTTAGGGTGATAATCACCTATAGAATCGTGGCGTCATGGATGGTGTCACCACTAGAGAAGTTGATGGGCGTTAATCGCCCATCGAATGGCGACGCCATGAAGAAGAACGATGGGCATTAATCGCCCATCATATGCAACACCATAAGCGACATCATGGATGGCGTCACTTGGGCAGTTCGAGGTACCCATGGTGGAGAAGCAGAAGGAGGCATTGGTTGACAATGAAGTAGTCATAGGGCGCCAGTTTGAGACTCGCCCGTTGGAAAAACGTGGGAGTAGCACGTTCCATAGATGAAGCAATGCGGGTGTCGATTGAGGCAAAAGAGGGAGGGAGCAGTTGCAGGAGACGATGGGTGTATGTGGGAGACGTGCCCATCGTTCTCGAGAAGCGTCCATTGCAAACGTTGATTGGCATGTGCATTATACGCCAATTAACTTACAATTGACCGAGGGGCGCGTGTAGTGCACGCTTCCTGCATGTCAGCATATGGTGAGTGCAGTGCACATGCCAGATACCCTCCCAACCATTTTTTTTCCTTTTTATGTGTTTTTAAATGTTAAAAAAATCCTAAATTGGCATTTAATTAATTTAATAGAGATTAAATTAATTTCAAATCCTAATAAAATTGAAAAGTGTTTTACTAATTTTGAATTTTTTATTTTTCAAACGAATTTTTTATTAAAAAATTTGGAATTTAATTTAGTTTTTCAAGAGTTAAATTTTTAAATTAAATTTATTATCAAATCAATAATTAGAATCAAGCAAAAGTTTTAAATAGTTTCTTTCATAATTGGATTATGTTTGAAATTATAAATATAATGGGATTATATTATTTTGATGAGAACAGAAAATTTTGAAATTTAAATCCTTCAATAAAATATTAAGTACACATTATTAATATGATAGTTGTCTTCCATTATTTGAGAATAAAACTAGAATTCTGTTATTGTTTGGCTTGTTGAGTAAACTCAAAGTTACTTTAACCCAGATATGTTTTATCTTAAATTAATGGGTTCTACTTAACTAAAATTGTATGATTTAGATGAGTAAACTCATGTCTTACAAATTTAGAGATAGGATTAGGAATAATATATGTGACATATTTTTTTGGCAAAAGTTGTCATCTAACGGTTCTAGGAGTCATATAAGATGTGATTGAAAAGTTTTCTATCTAATTTATTTTTAGTTGGTTTGTTGAGCAAACTCAAGATCAATTAATTTTAAATAGGATCTTAACCCACTAAGAAATTATTTAGTAATTTTTGATATAATAATGAGGGTTATTATTTTGAAGAAAATAGTGGGAGTAATCAAATATTTTAAAGTCCTTATTTTATTTTTGGATATAAATTAATATATGCTCCTTTTATGTTTTTCAGTTATCGAATTTGAAGATGAGCACCAACTTGACATTGAGGAGCATCATTGATGCTAACAAGATGACTGGAACCAACTTGTTGGACTAGTTATGAAACTTAAGAATAGTTCTTAGGCAAGAGAAGAAATTGTATGTTCTTGATACTCCTGCTCCATCATAATCTTGTTCAGATGCAACTTATCAAGATTGGAAGAAATACCAGCATTATATTGATGACGTTGAACAAGCTATATGTGTGATATTAGCTTGCATATCTCTTGAATTTTAGTGGTAGTATGAAAACATGGATGCACCTACTATGATACTGCATTTTAAGGAGTTATTTGGTGCATAAAATAGGGTGGAAAGATATCAAATCTCCAAGGCACTATTTCAATGCAAGATGACAGAAGGATCTTCAATCAACCTTCATGGGTTGAAGATGATTGAGTATATTAAAAAATTGACCCAATTACTTTTTTTTCATGGATCATGAGTTAAGCATAGATCTAGTGTTGCAATCTCTGAGTTTGAGCTTTTTACAGTTTGCAATGAAGTTCATTATGAATCAGAAGGACATGACATTGCCTGAACTGTTGAACATGCTTAAGACTACAGAAGGGTACCTTAAGAAGGAATCCAGTTCTGTACTTGTTTTTGATTCTTCTAAAAGCAAGAAAAAGGGATTTAAGAAGAATAATAATAAGAAACAGAAGGCTTTTACTAATGTAGTAAAAGCCAAATGAGGTGTCAAGAAGAAGAATAATGACAAGGGCACATGTTTTCATTGCCGAGTCAATGGACATTAGAAAAGGAACTGCCCATTTGATCTTGCTAGCCTGAAAGATAAAAAGGTTAAGGCAGCTATCTCTTTAGGTATGTTTATGGTTAAGATCAATCTTTCTACTTCTGTTCCACATTCTTGGGTTTTAGATACTGGTTATGGTTCTCACATATGTAATAACATGTAGATGTTAACAAGGAGTAGATCATTAAAGAAAGGCAAAATAGACCTGCGAGTTAGCAATGGAGCAAGAGTTGCCGCATTAGTTGCAAGAATTTATAGTTTAACTTTGCCTTTTGGCCTTATATTAGAGCTTCATAATTGTTATTATGTTCCTATTATTACAAGAAACATCATTTCTATTTCTTATTTAGATTTGAATGGATTTGTCTTTATAATTAAGGATAATAGTTGTTCTTTTTATAAAGATGATATTTATTATGGATCTGGATTGCTTACAAATGGTTTGTATAAGTTAGATCTTGAAAGGCCAATTTCTGACATAAATAGTAAGAAAAGAAAATTAAGTAACCAAACTTGATCTTATTTATGGTATTGTAGGTTAGGTCATATCAATGAAACTAGAATCACAAAATTACATAAAGAAGGATATTTGGATCCTTTTGAGTATGAATCATATGAAATTTGTGAATCTTGTTTATTGGAAAAGATGACCAAACTACCTTTAAGGGAAAGGGACAACGTGCTAGCAAGTTACTAGAATTAATATATTCAGATGTATGTAGGCCTATGTCCACAAATGCTAGAGAGAGATACTTATATTTCATTACGCTCACAAATGACCATTATAGATATGGTTATGTATACTTGATGAAACAAAAGTCTAAATCATTTGAAAAGTTCAAAGAATTTAAACTAGAGATAGAGAAATAAACTAAAAAAAGTATTAAGATACTTAGATCAGATCGAGGTGGTGAATACTTAGATCACGAGTTTCTCGGTTACTTAAAAAAGGATGCGATTCTCTCATAATGGTCTCCTCCTATAACTACATAATATAATGGAGTTTCTGAGAGGAGAAATCGTACACTATTAGATATGGTACTTTCCATGATGAGTCATGTAGTCCTTCCTATATCCTTTTGGGGATACGCAATTGAAACCGCAATATATCTTCTAAATAGTGTTCCATCTAAATCGGTTGATAAGACACCATATGAGATATGGACTGGTAGAAGACTTGAATTATCACACTTAAAGATTTGGGGATGTAAAGCGTGCTATATCTGATAAGCTTCAAGTTAAATTAGATAAATGTAAATTTGTGGGGTATCCAAAAGATATTTTTGGTTACCAATTCTATCATCCTATTAAGCCAAAGGTGTTTGTCTCAAGATATACTACATTATTAGAAAGAGAATTTATTCTCAAAGAAAGTAGTGGGAGTGAGGTTGAACTTAGAGAAGTTCAAGAGTCACAAATTCACATCAAAATGGAATAATAACCTCAAGTTGATACATATGATGTACAACTGAGAGTTTAAGAGGTACTTAGTTCGCGAAGAACTAGTAGGATATGTCATCCTCCCACTAGATTAGATCTACATATTAATCATGGAAAGGATAATGTATCACTCATACATGATGAGCCTACTACTTTGAAAGAAGCAATGTCAGCCATCGACTCTTAAAAATGGCAAGAAGCCATAAAATTCGAAATGGAATCCATGTACACTAACCAAGTATGAACTTTGGTGGATGCACTTGAAGGTATAGTACCTATTGGGTGTAAATAGATTTTTAAGAGAAAATTTAACATGGATGGAAATGTACATACGTAAAAAGCTAGGTTGGTGGCGAAAGGTTATAGACAAAAACAAGGAGTTGATTTTGATGAAACTTTTTTACCAGTAGCAATGCTTAAATCCATAAAGATTTTATTGGCTATAGTTACATAACATGATTATGAAATTTGGAAAATAGATGTCAAATCAACATTTCTCAATGGGAATTTACAAGAGGATGTGTATATGACACGACTTGAGGTTCCAAAGAATTTCCTGATTAATATGCAAGTTGCAAAGGTCCATTCATGGATGTAAGCAATCGTCCCGCAGTTGGAACATCCATTTTGATGAAATAATTAAAGAGTTTGATTTTATAAAAAATATGGATGAACCTTGTGTTTACAAGAAGGTAAGTGGGAGTGCAGTCATTTTCTTAGTGCTTTATGTAGATGACATATTGCTTAATGGAAATGATATTTTAGTGGTCCAGTTTGTTAAAATATGGTTATCTTAGAACTTTTCCATGAATGATATAAGAGATGCAACTTATATATTATGTATAAAGATCTGTCTAGAAAGATCAAAAAGGTTGCTTGGATTATCTCAATCCATATACATAGATAAAGTGCTAAAGAGGTTTAACATGGAGAATTTCAAAAGGGGATTCTTACCTATATTGTATAGGATTCTCTCTCACAGAGTATATGTCCAAAGAAAGAAGGAGAGAGATAAAATGGATTGTATACCATATTCTTCGGTAATTGGATCAATCATATATACGATACTATATACTAAAGTAGATGTTTCTTTTACTTTGAGCTTAATAAGTAGATATCAAGCTAATCCCAATGGGAGTCACTGGACAGTTGTGAAAATTTGATCTATGGAGCAATTGAGCTAAGAGTTCAGGGTCATTCAGATGCTAATTTCCAGTCTAATCAAGACGATAGTAGATCACAGCCAAGATATATTTTTGATCTTTTTGGTTATGCAATTAGTTAGAAGAGTTCCAAACAACAACCATCACAGATTCAATAATTGAAGCTGAGTATATTGTAGTTTCTGAGGAAGCAAAGGAAGCAATTTAGATCAAGAAGTTCATCACTGAACTTGGAGTGATTCTTAGCATTGTTGATCTGGTAGTTGTGTATTGCAATAACAATGATGCTATTGCATAAGCAAAGGAACCCAAGTCTTATCAACGGTCCAAACATGTACTAAGAAAGTTTAACTTAATCAGGGAGATAGTGGAGTTGAAAGACATAGCATTGGAGCAAGTTCCTATTGAAGAGAATCTAGTGCATCCTCTTACTAAGCCATTATCTCAAAAGAGATATGATCGACATATGGATAGATATGGTATTATATTCATAGGGGATTAGCTTTAGTACAAGTGGAAGATTATTAGTTTATGCCCGTATAGCCAATCAATTGGATGCAAATTAATGTATGACATTATTTTTTAAATAATGAAAAGGCTTTATTTATCTTTATGCATTAATTTAATTAATATTTTATGTTTTAATGCTAAAGGTATAATCCTTGGAATAATTACAATGTAATGAAATTATAATGAGATTATAATTATGAGATTCAGTACACTTATGTGTTATTCCTAAATGTTCCTAGTTGTAGTGTTATCAAGACTAGATATTGTTAAAATGGTAAAACTAGCACACATTATGTTTCTTTCTTATGAAAAAAGTAATTGATCTCATAAATTAAAGTATAGAGATACTTAAACTAATGTGTGGGTGATTATTAGAGAATAAGTCACTGAATTGACACGATTATGAAAATTTCGAATGGAATATTACTTACGTGTCTATGGATTATCTCATAATGATGGTTGTATAATTAATCCTCAGACTTGAGATTATCAAGGTATCTAGTGTAGGAATTACTGTATTTTGATGCTACTCAAGAATCGTCCTAAGATAATTCAGTCGGTAGTAATTGGATACAGAATGAACCATATGTAGATAATTGAGTGGGTCAATATAGGATTCGTCACTTTAAAGTAATTAGAGAGAATATTCTATTATTCTTAATTAGTAATGATTTATAGAATCCTCTAGCTAGAGTGAATTGATATTTGAAAAGGTGTTTTCAAATTTCAATTATAAATCAATTACTAATTAGCAAGAATGAACATGATTGGATGATAAGAGTAGACGCTATATCCATACTCTATCTAATTAGAATATTGAATGACGAAAGGATTAAATTATACATTATAGCCACGCATAGATAGGTTAAGTCAATCACTTTGACATTCTTGATATTTAGGTAATCATAACATATTGCTAGATGTCAATTATGATTTATGATTATGAATTATTTAATTAGAGAATTAGAGATAAGTTAAAAGAAAATTTAATTGATCCAATTCAATTGTGAATTAAAATTATAGTTTATAATCATTGCTAATTTATTAGGAACCTAATGGGTCACACATCAAAGAGCAATTTATGAAAGAAAAATCAATTTAATTAAGTTGAACTTAATTATAAAGTTTGAGAAACTTTGTGGATCAAATAAGAGATATTTGATTTTATTAAAATTAAATTAATTATAATTAAAATGTGATTATAATTATAATTAAAGAGATTTAATTTTAATAAAAGACTCTTATGATTTTTTTATAGAAAAGGAAGAGTTTTTTGGAAGCTAGCACTTTTTGTCATCTTCCTCTCAAATCAGTTTGAGAATTGCTTTGTGGATTCAGAGGTTGGACACTTGAACAGCTCGTGTTTGATCAATAGGAAAAAAGTTTCAAAGTTTTTTCAATAGAAAAGCAAACATGGTACGATTTCTAAATCGTTTTACGTTTTATTCAAGTTTATTCAATTATCAAGGTTCACTTGGAATCTGTAAAATTTTTGTTTTTCTTGCACTCATGATTTGATCACGTTCAAATTCTAACCCTTTTACCTATGCCTAGCTCATGATAGAAACTTTCAAACTTGTTGACATTAAAACCTTTTGTAAAAAGTTCTACTATTTGATCCAATATGCTCCAATTCAATTTCTCCTTGCAAAAGTTTCTCCTTGATAAAATGGTAATGAACCTACCCATGCTTAGTTCTTGCATAGAATATTGGGTTTTCTACTAAATGAATTGCTGAATGATTGTCACAGTACAATGGGACTACTTAATCTACACTCTAAAGTAAATCCTTCATCAATTGTATAAGTCATGTACTTTCTTAAGCTATAATTGCTGCTTCTCGGTATTATGCTTTTATTGTTGACAAAGACACAGTTGGCTACCTTTTGCTGTGTTGATTGCAAAACAAACTACTAATTTTACTCTAAAAATCGCAAGTGTATGGGTTGTAATTTGTAGTAAAAAGTGGATATTGATCCCACAACCATTGTGCTAAGGCAGCACTGAATTTAGGTTGCTCTTTGTTTAAGAAATTGATTCAAACAAATTTAAATAGATAAGTACACCAAAGACAAACTAAAGGTAAAAGGAAACAACACAAAAAAAGGCAAAAGACTTGTCATTTTCCTTATTTGCTCCCCTTTTGTTAATTGATTCAATTTATGCTTGACCTAAGATTTCCTAAAATTTTAGCTACCCTCTCTCAAAGTATAACTAAATGTCACTAGTTAAATAAATTAGGATTAACTTGGGAATCTCTCGATATGTAAAGCTTTTCCTAAACATTCAACTAGATGTGAAGTTACCAATCTATTGAAATCTATTCCTAATAAATCAATAACTTGTTATCTACAGGTCTATTAAATGTCAACTCTTGTTGTACATTTAACACAGATTACCAAGCCCACTCTCTCAATTTGTTGCAAGGTTTAAGCTCAATAAATAACAAAACCATTTATATTATTAAATCGATAACTGAAGGTTCACACAAATAGTTCAAACAACAAACCCTAAAAATATTTTAGCCACCTATAATATCATTAAGATCCCCAACAACCAAACAATCCATAACAAAGATGCCAGAAGAGTAAAAATGAAATAAGAACTAAATGAAACAAACTCCTCCTCTTCTTTGTCCAAATATGGAAAATATGGAATTGATGTTCTCTTTGCCCAATTAGGAATGAAAATATTGATTCTCTGCCTCTCTCTGGGCTCTCAATATATCTTTAGCTCAAGGAGGCAAGTTTCCCATGACCCTCTTTTGGCCCTAGGGATTTGTGCCCTTATATATCACAAGATAAGTCATGAAACCCTAAAAAACAAGTGAAACCCGCGTGTTCATTTTGCTTCCAGTTCCCACGCCTATGCTTCCCACGATCATGGTTTAATGTGGTAGAAACATTCTAAAGAGATTTCCCTCAATCGTGGGAAATAGACCCATTCCTATGATCATAAATTCTTATTCTATATCTCCTCTACTTCTGTCCTCCTCTTTTGGTCCCTAGCTCAATCATAAAGGTGGCCACCCTTAATTCCTACACCAAAATGATCAATTATTACCCTAAACTAACATCAAACATAAAAGAACAACTATAAAGATCAAGGTAAACAAAAACACACAAAATAAGTCCTAAAACACCATAATAATAACCTATTATGCAAGAAACACATGCCAAATACTTAGAAAAACACACACTAATGCATAACTATCAACTTCCCCACACTTAAATGTGTGCTTATCCTTAAAAAAAATCAAACACAACCAATCAATTCCATCACTTCATTTTCACAAAGATCAAAGCATGCAATCCCTTAAAGTTTGGCCAACTTAAATGTCAAGTTACTAAACATATCTTGACTACTTTTCATTAGTGTACATAAGCAAACTCAACTTATGGCACCATCACTCAAAGATAAGTATAAACCCAAAATGAATCTTCCTTACAGTTTCGGTCAGTTCTCTCAAGCGTTTGATGGTTAATGTTTCTCTCAAACTCCTTATAGGAAACTACACTACCATAGGCTTGCTAATACACCAATTCTCTTTTATAATGATTACATGTAGAAATAGATCAAAAGGACTTATTTTAGGTTGTAATGTGGTAAGGGTTAAGGTGGGTCAAAAAGGGTAAAGGGTTTAACACAAGCATTCATAAAATAATAAGTGAATAAAGGGATAAGAAAACATATTTCTGAGATACACAAATGAAAATAAACTACTACTCTATACTTATTAATGCTATTAAAATGTTCTTGCTTTTTCTTTTCTTTTTTTCTCTTGTTTTAGATAAATGAAGAAACAATGAACAAAATAGCAACTAAATGCAATGTGATCCAAGAGTAGAAGTGTCACTTAACTCATCTCAGAAAGAAAAAAGTGTAGCAAAAATTTGAAACCAACGCATCACTTAATACTCTACTAAGCTTGTGAATGGGAGGCTAATGGGGTTTTAGGTTTTAAAATATAGGGTGTTTTCAAAAATCAAAAGAGTTAAGGCTCAATGGGGGTAGCAAGGGATAATAAAAGGTTGGTCATTTAAGCCAAAGGTTAATATAAAAAGGGCCTTAATCATCTCTTTTAAGCATACATCCAGTAGACTCAAACCGATTCAAAGTAAGTTCTGAAGGTAAAAAAAACCTAAGGAAGCATCACACAATCAAAGAAATAAATTGACTATAGATGGAGTCATAGAGGCTCAATCCTCACATTGGCTCAAATGAAAATTCATTTTGCATCTCTACACTACCTCCTTCCTCAAGTATCAAATTTTGAGTAAGCTTATGCAACCAACTACTTTTCATCACTTAATATGGTTCACTCTCTAGTTAAGTAGCCTAATCTAAGTTTAAGCATATGTTCAATCTCATTCCAACTAGCATGACAGAATCTCATGGCAAAAATAAATCAAAATGATTCAAGTGTGGTTCCATTGCTTATAAAAAAACAACATAAAACAACAACCTAATATGCCTAAAACATGCATCCTAGTTAATAAAATGCAAACAGTAACTAAAACAAATTAACACGATGCAATTGATAAAGCAAATGTCACCTCACTACACTTGAAAAGCACATTGTCTTCAATGTGACAAGGCAATCAAAAAAAAGAAAACAAAACACAAAACATAACATCAAACAAACAAATAAGTAAAACAACTAACAAAGTAAATAAAACAACGTATTAAGAAGGCTCATGGAGATTGTGGTGGTAAAGGTATAAGAGAAGGGACTTTAATGTTCTTCGTCTGGATGAACTTAAGGAATTTCTTCTTGACATACCACTGCTCCTTATGCATTTGTTGCCTTTAGTTTTCAAGGTCATTAATTTGCAGCGTCATTTGTTGATGATCTGTGGCCATTTGGTTAAAGATTTGCTGAAACTTATCAACATCTGCTACTAAAGTTGATTCCTCTTCAACTACTTCTTCTTGGGGTTTTGGGGGCACCTGAGAGGTGGATGGTTGAGAAGTGACTACATCCTTGCCCTTCCTGTCCTTCACAGCAGTGCGCATTTAAGGATGTCAATGGAGCTCCAAAATTTTAGAGCGTCTCAAATAAGGTACATCAAACACATTCGGTCTAGCTATGGGCACACTATCCACATCAAGATTGTAAAATGAAGGCAAAGTAGTTACAATGTAAGTCATGCCAAAATATGAGCTTTTCTTACCAATGCAACTCACAATAGATCAAAAAATGTGGTGCGGGGTATTTACTTTAATTTTACGATCCATACACTAAAGAAAGAAAAGTTCTTTAGTCGAATACTTATTGATTTTAGTTTTGTTAAAAACAATTAAGCACATAAACTTATAAAGAAGTGCTCAGTGCTACGAATCAAAGTGTAGGGTGCATTCCTAGAATCAAAAGTGTTTTCACCCCGTACCACGTTAGATGACCCTAACCAATATTCACAGCTAATCATTCAATGTTATGCCTCAATCCTAGAGTTTTTAACAATTCAAAATCAAAGTACCTAGAAGGCAATAACTCTCTATCTTTAAAGTCCCAGAATCTTATTCCTTCTTTTTCTCAAAAAATAGGGAATGGGGCACGAAAAGTGACTGCCGTATTAGGTTTACCTTCTCAAGAGATTTAAAGGTAGATGGTCGATTGGTTTCAGGGCTATAAGCTTCTTTGGAGCCATTGAATGGAAAAATCTACAAAAATAGTCAAGAGAGAGGTAAGCACATTTTTGAGAGAGAAAGAGAGAAAAACTCACCAAATCCTTGTATTCTTGAGTGGGTAATGTGAAAAAATGTCTAAGAAGTGAATAATGATGGAAAAAATGGAGAAAATACCAAGATTTGGGAGAAAGAAGAAGGATTTATGAGGTTAGAGTGAGTGGATGTCGTGTTTAGAGTGAGAGAAAGTGGGAAGATGAAGAAAGAAAAAAGAAAGAGGGAGTTTTAAAAATCTTTCAACTAAGGATCTCATGAGCATGGGAATACCTATGTTTCCCACATTCATGGGTTTAGGTTCCAAAAAGTTTGTAGAGAGCCTTCCCACGTTTATGGGAAATAGACCCATTCCTACGATTGTGGGTTAAGGCTCCAGAAAGTATCTGAAGAGCCTTCCCATGTTAGTGGGCACTCTAACTTTTCCAACTTTTTAGCCTTCTTCCAATATTAGCATACATTCCCAACATTCAAACAACCTATAACCACACCATAATCATCTAACCAATAAGAAATTTGAAGAGAAAATAAGTTAACACTCAAACAAAATCCAAGTAAAAATCAAGAAATCATAGCAAATTCAAACCAAACATAAGCATAACCAAACAAATCAAACAAACAAGTAAACAAAGCCAAACAAAAGAACGATAAACATGCTAAGTTATGATGATTAGCCTGACCATTCCACACGCACTCATGAAGGAATGGAAGAAAGGAAAGAGATGACTTCCCTCTCTTGTGAGTATGTCCCTCCATAGTATGGTTTGCATCTATGCCCATTGACCTTGAATACTTCACCCTTGTCATTTTCTAACTCCAAAGCTCTATGGGGAAACACTTGAATAACCTTGAAGGGTCCACTCCATCTTGACTTGAGCTTTCCAGGAAATAATCAAAGTTATGAATTGAACAAAAGCACCAAGCCCC
>JANVCQ010000232.1:23977082-23988527 GCA_025531925.1 Erythroxylum plowmanianum | reverse complement strand
TCAAGGTGGGTGACATTTTTATAATTGAGTTAATAAGCTATAAATGTTCTTCAAATAAATGCAATTAATTGATTTTTCCAACTACTAATGCATTTATTGTTCTTTAAATGCTTGAGAATTGCCACATGTTTTTTTGTAAATGAATTTTTGAGTTGATATGAGAATGATTGCTAAATGCTTCATAATTATGGTATATGCTGCATTCACATGATTTGAGAAAGGGTTATTATGATTGGCATATAATTTTGGTTGTGAAATTGTGAAATGATGATAGAATTGCATATGAATAGCTCATGCTCATAAAAGTCAAGTTTTTCAAAAATGAGCCTACTGGGCAAACTGTTTTTAGTTCATGAATTACATGTTATGTGGGTTTGGGTTAATCCCTCAAGAACCGTCACGTGCACGTTAATCAAGAAAAGGCTTCTCCCACCTGCCCGCTAGTGACACGAAGCTCCTTCATGGACTCCCTCAATATTTACGACTACATAGGACCATTATATGAAATTGTGTAGTTCGTCATGTTTATGGATTTACCCAAACCATTATGATGTATTTATGTGTTTACATGTATTGACAAGTTTGATGATTGTTTGACTTGTGTGAGTTGTGAATTTGCTTAACAAATTAACAATTTTGAGAAATGTATATTTTATGGATTTCAATGAGGTTTTGCTATGATCATGAAAGTTTCAAATGGTTTTTGCTTATTACCATTTATAAAACTATTACCCACGAGCTTTAAGCTCACCTCCTCCCATTCCATACCACCTCTAGGTGAAGAGCACGAGATCAAGTGATTGAGCATAAAGGCATTACTCCGGAATTGGTTTATTTTGTATTTTAAGTTAGTTTTTGCAAAACAATGCTTTAGTCGCATTTTGAGCAATTCTAATTTTTGTAAAGCTTGTATTTTTGGATTATGATGTAAGTGGCTCGAAATGCCCACTAAAGCATTGTAAAACTCTTATTGGTTTTGATGTTATGAAATACATATGCATTATGTTTTGCTCATGATTCTCCAAGTCTTTAAATTGCATTTTTTAAAGTTTTTCATAAAGTAAGAATTGTATTCTAAATTCAAGGGGGAAAGTTGTATTTATTTAGGTAAAACTAGACCAAGTTGTCTTAAGGAAAGTTGTAGCTTATCCTCTTAGCTTTCCAATGCTATAAAGTTTGTAAATTTTGGGTATGGGAGTTAAGAGATATGAGTATTATAAGTGGTGATGTTGTATAGGAATTATGAACATGATAGTCATGGTGAATGATGAGAGTTTGTGTTTATGATGAGTCATTTGAGTTGAATTTTGGGAGTTTGATGCACTCAAATTGGTAATTGAATGTTTTGGGAGTGTTATTGCATTAGAAGAAGTGAAATTGAGAAGATTATGAGTGAATATGATGTTGCAATGGAGGTAGGAAGCATTAGAGGGGCTTTGGAGGGGTTTGGGAAACCCCCCATGTCCGTTTAACAGACCTTGACCTTTTCGGGTCAGAAAATGACCCCTAACCTCATCAATGTCCATTAAACGGACCTTCTCGGCCAAAAAGGACTTCCAACCCCGACAATGTTCTTGAAATGGAGATGGATGTACGTTAAACAGACATTCACAGGTCAGCTTTAATAAATTGCGATTTGCGACCGTTTTAAACGCAAAATATCAATTTGTGGTCTTCATAAAAGTTGTAGATATAAAAGTCTACTTTAAAATGGTCTAAGAACCAACTCAATCAGACATGTTTGGAAAACGTTATGACAATTTCTCCAAGAGAGGTACAAAATGATTAAGGACATAGACATATTGGCTTCTTTTGGCCATAACTCCCTCATTCGACCTCTGAATGAAGCGATTCTTGAAGCGATAGCTTCCTAACACATGTATCTATCTCTTCATAAAAATTGGTAACTTTTGGAGTTGATTTGAGAAAGATTTATGGAAAGATAGTGAGGGGTCGGTTTAGAGAGCATGATTGGAGTATGAACACACTTTGGCTTTTCAAGCATATCTTGATCTTTAGAGCTCCAATCGAGATAGTTCTTACTTCAAATTAAACTAGAGTCTTAGAGATACCAATTTTATGAAGAAGTCAAATTATGATTTTGGTGATTGGCTAGTGTGGGCTCACCACCCTTGTGAGATGACGACCAAAGAGTGTTCTTTGGAATAACCCTATAGGTTTACAAGCACAAGGTTTATGATTCCAGATGTTGGGCTCCGAAAATGGGGTCCAACATATTATGGTATCAGAGCAACTAGGTTTAGGGATATCCTATGCTTTGAGGTGGGTAGTTTTCTATTATGAAATGAACATGCATTATTTGTTTTAACTGAACAACTTGCATTGTTTTGAATTGTTTTACATGATTTGAAACTGTTTTGCATGAGTTAAAGATTTTCAATGGTTTTAAATTGAAGGAGTGAAATGCCACGTCAAAAAAGAACTCGAGGAGCTCTGACTCGATCTAGTTCTCGTCAAGGGAGTACAGATGAATCGTATGTCCCATAAGATGCGGGAACACATTCTGCTCCAAATTTTGAGGCACCCAGTGTGCAGCATAAGGTGCCTCCACCGCCTCCTTCGATGCCTCAAATGGATCCACAGTTCTTTCAAGCCTTTGCCCAGGCTTTCACTTATGCCATGGGCCAAGGGTCACAAATGCCGGTGCTAGCTCCAGTGGAGAGGAGTGGGTAGTATGATAAGCTTCGCAAGTATGGGACTGTTGATTTTAATGGAACCACTAATCCTGAAGAGGCAGAAGCATGGTTGAAGAGGACCGAGAGAGTCCTAAAATAGATGAAGTGCTCTGATGAAGGGAAATTAGACTATGTAGTTAGATTGCTACGGGGGGATGTGCTCCATTGGTGGGAGTCAGTGCCCCACAGTCAGGACATACTGTCGGTACTGACATGGAGGAAATTTTTGGAAGCATTCAGGAGGAAATACTTCTCGAGGATCTATATCTAAGAGAAAGCTAGAGAATTTCTAAATCTCACACAGAGGGATATGAGTGTGAGTGAGTACGAGTTGAAGTTCACCCAGCTTTCACGGTATGCAGCTAACATTGTGGCGAATGAGGAAGATAAGTGTCGCAAGTTTGAGGGGGAACTTCATTTGGGGATCAAGGAGAAGGTGATGATCCATAACTTCTGTGACTACCAACAGTTGGTAGATGCGGCCCTCTAGGCGAAAAAACTAGAAACATCAAAAATGAAGTGAGCAGAAAGAGGAAGAACCGGGAGCAATCTTCTAAGTAGGGTATGAGTGCTCCAATGCCTGAGAGAAGTATAAGGAGCTACCACACTCAGAGTGAGGTGGGGCGTAGTGGCCCTGCTAAGAGCAAGCAGGCACGGGCAGTTTTAGGGCAAGCCTCAAATGTAGGAGGCACTGGAAGGCCGGGGAGGAGCAGATACCTAAACCCCCAATGCGAGCATTATGGGAAACTCCACAAAGGAGAGTGCCTTAAGTTACTTGGAGCATGCTTTCGATGCAAGGAGAAGGGACATATGATCAAGGACTATCCTCAGGTATCACGGCAAGAGGGGTCACAGTTGCAAGCCTCGAGGAGAGCTGAAACAACAGAAACCCAACCAACTTCTGAAGTGGGCAGTTCTGGAGTTGCAAAGAAGGCTATTCCTCTAGGAAGGCCAAGGGGCCAGGCACAGGCAAGGGTATTTTCCATGACAAGAGAAGAAGCTACAACCGCACCAGAAGTGGTCACAGGTATGGCTCACTTATTCAATTATGCAGTATATGTGTTGATTGATTCTGACTCCACTCATTCATATATTTTTGCAAGCATGATTTTGCATGATGTTGAATTAGTGCCATTGGATAGTCCATTGATTGTGAGTACTCCTTTAGGGAGAAAGGTGATAATAAGTCAAGTATATAGAGATTGTGAACTGATTATTGAAGGTGCTAGATTGGTAGTCAACTTATTGCCTCTTGAGTTGAAGGGTTTATATGTGATATTGGGAATGGATGCCATGGAGAAGTATCATGCAAAGTTGTATTGCAGCCTCAAGGTGGTAGAATTTGATCTGGGAAATGGAGAGAAGGTGACTTTTCGAGGAGACAGGAGGATATCATCGCCAAGACTTATTTCGACTTTGATAGCTGACAGGATGATGGAACAAGGATGTGAAGTCTTTCTAGCACACGTCGTGGACACTGAGGGGAATGAAGGGAAGTTAGAGGATTTTCCAATAGTGAGGGAGTTTCCAAATGTGTTCCTAGAGGACTTACTGGGTTTGCCACCGATGAGGGAAATCAAGTTTGTCATCGACTTGATTCCCGGAACCGCACCCATTTCTATACCACCATATAGAATGGCTCCAGCAGAACTGAAGGAACTTAAGGAATAGTTGGAGGAACTGTTAGAGAAGGGGTATATAAGGGCAAGTTCGTCATTATGGGGAGCGCCGGTTCTGTTTGTTAGGAAGGATGGGATATGGCGTATGTGCATCGATTACCGGAGACTCAATAAAGTGACTGTTAAGAACAAGTATCCTCTGCCTCGGATTGATGATCTGTTTGATCAGTTGCAGAGAGAAAGAGTCTTTTCAAAGATTGACCTCAGGTCCGACTATCATCAGCTCAGAATCAAGGAGTCTAATGTGAATAAGATAGCCTTCAGGACACGTTATGGGCATTATGAGTTTCTGGTCATGCCCTTCAAATTGACCAATGCTCCGGTTGCATTCGTGGATCTTATGAATAGAGTCTTCAAGGAGTTTATGGATTAGTTTGTCATAGTGTTTATCGATGACATTCTGGTTTATTCCAAGAGTGAAGGGAAACATGAGGAATACCTCAGGATAGTGTTGCAGATATTAAGAGAGAAGGAGCTTTATGTCAAATTCAGCAAATTCAGTAAATGTGAATTTTGGGTTCACGAAGAGATTTTTCTTAGTCATGTGATATCGAAAGATGGGATACATATTGATCTAAGGAAAATTAAAGCAGTGGTGAATTGGCATGCAGCAATAATAGTGGCCAAAGTAAGGAGTTTTCTGGGATTAACAAGCTATTATAGGAGGTTTGTGGAAGGATTTTCTATGATAGCGGCTCCGATGACCAAGTTACTGAGGAAGAATCAGAAGTTTATCTGGACTGATGAATGTTAGAAGAGCTTTCAAGAGCTTAAACACAGACTGAAAAGTGCTCCAATTCTGACTTTGCCCACAAGAGAGGAGGGTTATACATTTTATAATGACGCTTCAAGGAAGGGTTTAGGTTGTGTATTGATGCAAGGAGACAAGGTAATAGCTTATGCCTCACGGTAACTAAAGCCTTATGAACTGAATTATCCGACCGATGATCTGGAATTGACAGCAGTGATTTTTGCCCTGAAGATTTCGAGATATTATTTGTATGGGGTGCAGACGAGGATTTTTACTGATCATAAAAGTCTCAAGTACCTTCTAAGCCAAAAAAAGTTGAATTTGAGACAGAGAAGGTGGTTGGAGCTAATTAAGGTTTATGATTTATTGATCGAGTACCATCCAGGAAAGGCAAATGTAGTGGCGGATGCCTTGAGTAGGAAATCATCAATAGCTCATGTTCAGACAGTTTATCTGCTGTTATTGGAAGAGATGGCTAAGCTTAGGATAAGCTTGAAACAGGAGGAACCAGATCTTATTATTGCAAATTTTAGAGAAAGGCCAATACTTAGGGAGAAAGTTAAGGAGTTACAAGCACAGGATGTAGAATTGAGTAAGCTCCGAGAAGAAATTCAGAATGGCAAGAAATATGAGGTGGTAGTGAGAGATGATGGACTCATGGTTGTAGGAAACAGACTTTGTATCCCGAATGTCAAAGAAGTAAAGGATGAAATACTAGATGAGGCACATAATGCGCCTTAGTAACACCAGGATGTACAAAGATCTGAAGGAGCATTTCTGGTGGAAAGGCATGAAGAGGGATGTAGCAGAATATGTAAGTAAGTGTTTAGTGTGCCAGCAAGTCAAGGCTGAGCACCAGGCACCTTCAGGCAAGTTAAGGCGTTGTCCATTCCTGAGTGGAAGTGGCAAAGGATAACTATGGATTTTCTGATGGGTTTGCCCAAGACCAGTAGGAAGCATGATGCCATATGGGTTATCGTGGATCATTTGACGAAGTCAGCCCATTTTCTGACAATTAAACAGACTGATTCTTTGCATGTGCTAGTGAAGAAGTACATTGATGAGATAGTGAGATTGCATGGGATTCCAGATTCTATAGTTTTTGACAAGGATCCTCGATTTACCTCGAGATTATAGGGAAGTTTACAAGAGGTTTTGGGAACCAAGTTGAATTTTAGCACGACTTTTCATCCCCAGACGGATGGTCAATATGAGAGGACCATTCAGACCCTTGAGGGAATGCTCAGGGCATGCGTGATGGACTTCAAAGGAGCTTGGGATGAACACTTGCCATTGATCGAATTTGCATATAATAATTCGTACCATTCGAGCATTCAGATGGCTCCTTATGAAGCACTGTATGGAAGGAGATGTAGAACTCCGATATGCTGGGATGAAGAAGGAGAAAGGAAACTGATAGGACCACAATTACTGCAGATGACAGTGGACAAGGTTAATTTGATTAAGCAACGGCTTAAGGCAGCACAGGATAGAATAAAGAGTTATACTGATGCACACCGAAAGAAGATGGAGTATGAAGTCGGTGAGAAAGTATTTCTTAAGATGTCTCCTTAGAAGGGAGTCATGAGATTTGGCAAGAAAGGCAAGTTGAGTATGAGATATGTGAGTCCTTATGAAATTCTTGAGCGGATTGGACCACTACTCTATAGGTTGGCGCTGCCACCAAAATTATCACAGATACATGATGTCTTTCATGTGTCCATATTGAGGAGGTACAGATCGGATCCCTCCCACATCATTCAGATTGCTGAGGTACAATTGAGAGATGATCTGAGTTATGAGGAGATTCCAGTGGAGATCTTGGACACCAAGGAAAAGGTCCTAAAAAACAAGATAGTTCAACTGGTCAAAGTCCTATGGAGAAACCATTCTATGAAAGAGGCCGCGTAGGAGCCCTTGGAAGCCATGAGGGAAAAGTATCCACATCTCTTCAACGATTCTGGTAAGAATTTCGAGGATGAAATTCTTTTAAGAGGGGGAGAATTGTTGGCCCCCAAAATTTTTTCTTGATAAATAAGCATGATTAGATTATTTTAAGGTCTTACTAGATTAATTTATATTGGAATTAATTAGCATGTTGATGTGAGTAAGATCATATGATATAAGATAAGGGAATTAAAGTGTTAAGGTGGTAACTTATGCATGAGGGGTAATTTAGGAAGATCACTTAAGTGGGAAAGTCTTAAGGATTTAAAGGAAGGGCAATATGGATATTGTGCATTCATTAAGGGTATAAAAGGGAGAAGAAAAGACTTGTTTGGCATGGGAAGAGAGAGAAAATGAAAATTAAAAGAGAGAAGAGGGAGAGAGTGTCGTATAAGGAGAAAAAGAGAGGGAAAAAGGAGTTGAGCTAGGTTTCAAGACTTCTTAACCTTAAAGAGGGATTTTGGGGTTGAGCAAGAAGGAAAAAAGGAAGAGGAAGAGTAGAGCTTCCATTAGAGCCAAGAAATCCTTTGATTGGTGGAGATCCAAGGTATGCTTTGTGTTTTAACATTTGGGTTTTGGAAGGGGTTTTGGTTCAAAAAGTCTAGGAAATGCATGGGTGTGAGTATTCTAGGATCAATTTCATGCATATGGTTCTTTGGGTTGTCCAATTTGAATTCCTTTTGATTTGGGCTTTTGTCAATGTTGAAGAAAATCAAGGGAGGCAAGAGGAGCAAGAGTAGAGGCTTTTGAGCAAGGTTTTTCAAGTAAGGAAATCAAGGTGGGTGACATTTTTATAATTGAGTTAATAAGCTATAAATGTTCTTCAAATAAATGCAATTAATTGATTTTTCCAACTACTAATGCATTTATTGTTCTTTAAATGCTTGAGAATTGCCACATGTTTTTTTGTAAATGAATTTTTGAGTTGATATGAGAATGATTGATAAATGCTTCATAATTGTGGTATATGTTGCCTTCATATGATTTGAGACAGGGTTATTATGATTGGCATATAATTGTGGTTGTGAAATTGTGAAATGATGATAGAATTGCATATGAATAGTTCATGCTCATGAAAGTCAAGTTTTTCAAAAATGGACCTATTGGGCAAACTGTTTTTAGTTCATGAATTACATGTTATGTGGGTTCGGGGTAGTCCCTAAAGAACCGTCACATGTATGTTGATCAAGAAAAGGCTTCTCCAGCCTGCCCGCTACTGGCACGGAGCTCCTTCATGAACTCCCTCAAGATTTACGACTACACGGGACCATTATATGGAATTGTTTAGTTCGTCATGTTTATGGATTTACCCAAACCATTATGATGTGTTTATGTGTTTACATGTGTTGACAAGTTTGATGATTGTTTGACTTATGTGAGTTGTGAATTTTCTTGACAAGTTAACAATTTTGAGAAATGTATGTTTTATGGATTTCAATGAGGTTTTGCTATGATCATAAAAGTTTCAAATGGTTTTTGCTTTTTACTATTTATAAAACTATTACCCATGAGCTTTAAGCTCACCCCCTCTCATTTCGTCCCATCTCCAGGTGAGGAGCGCGAGATCGAGTGATTGAGCATAAAGGCATTACTCTAGAATTGGCTTATTTTGTATTTTAAGTTAGTTTTTGCAAAACAATGCTTTAGTAGCATTTTGAGCGATTCTAGTTTTTGTAAAGCTTGTATTTTGGATTATGATGTAAGTGGCTCAAAATGTCCGCTAAAGCGTTGTAAAACTCTTATTGGTTTTGATGTTAATGAAATATATATGCATTATGTTTTGCTCATGATTCACCAAGCCTTTAAATTGCATTTTTTAAAGTTTTTCATGGAGTAAGAATTGTATTCTGAATTCAAGGCGGAAAGTTGTATTGATTTAGGTAGAACTAGACCAAGTTGTCTTAAGGAAAGTTGTAGCTTATCCTCTTAGCTTTCCAATGCTATAAAGTTTGTAAATTTTGGGTATGAGAGTTAAGAGATATGAGTATTATAAGTGGTAATGTTGTATAGAAATTATGAACATGATAGTCATGGTGAATGATGAGGGTTTGTGTTTATGATGAGTCATTTGAGTTGAATTTTGGTAGTTTGATGCACTCAATTTGGTAATTGAATGTTTTGGAGTGTTATTGCATTAGAAGAACTGAAATTGAGAAGGTTATGAGTGAATATAATGTTGTAATGGAGGTAGGAAGCATTGGAGGGGTTTGGGAAACCCCCATGTCCGTTTAACAGACTTTAGGTCCGTTAAACAGACCTTTTTGGGTCAGAAAATGAACCCCAAACTCACCAATGTCCATTTAATGGACATGGACATCCGTTAAACGGACCTTCTCGGCCAAAAAGGACTTCCAACCCCGACAATGTCCGTTAAACGGAGATGGATGTCCGTTAAATGGACATTCATGGGTCAGCTTCAGTAAATTGAGATTTTTTATCCTTTTAGAGGCAAAATCTCACTTTGTAGTCTTCATAAAAGTTGTAGATCTAAAAGTATACTTTAAAATTGTCCAAGAACGAACTCAATCAGACATTTTTAGAAAACTTTATGACAACTGCGCCAAGAGAGGTACAGAATGATTAAGGACATAAACATGTTGGTTTCTTTTGGCCATAACTCCCTCATCCGACCTCCGAATGAAGCGATTCTTGAAGTGATAGCTTCCTAACACATGTATCTATCTCTCCATAAACATTGGTATCTTTTGGAGTTGATTTGAGAAAGATTTATGGAAAGATATTGAGGGGTCGGTTTAGAGAGCATGATTGGAGTATAAACACACTTTGGCTTTTCAAGCATATCTTGATCTTTAGAGCTCCAATTGAGATAGTTCTTGCTTCAAATTAAACTAGAGTCTTAGAGATACCATTTTTGTCAAGAAGTCAAATTATGATTTTGGTGATTGGCTAGTGTGGGCTCACCATCCTTGTGAGATGACGGCCAAAGAGGTTTCTTTGGAATAACCCTATAGGTTTACAAGCTCAAGGTTTATGACTCCGGATGTTGGGCTCTGGAAACGAGATCCAAAAAAAAAGAACTTAAAAATGGATAAATAATAAAATAGCAACAAAGTAGCAATAACTATGCTAAAAAATAATTAATTAGCCAACTAATGGGAACTGCAGGAAAATCAGTATGAAGACAAAAGACACTAAAGACACCCGTTCTCGTCAAGAGCTCTTGCTAAGGGGTTTTGCATATGGAAGGCAATATGGTATGAGATTGGTGAGAAGAGATTCTAAAGAAGTAAACAAAAATCTCTAAATCTCGAAGCTTGTCTTATAAGGAAGACGCGTTGGCTTGCGTAGGGCAGTAACAATAGGTAGAAAAGAATGATGAGAAGTCCAATCCGTTATGAATACGTAGGTAGAGGAAGTGGGCTGCATAGGTATCCTAAGCGAAGATTTATCAAATTTCTAATGTCAGAAAAGCATTTTTCTGCAAAGGTTAATAAATGCTTGCTTCCAAAATCTCACATGTCCCTCCCTCTCCCTCTCTCTCCGTCTATAGCTACAACCTACTGCTATTGTCTAAAGGGACTCCAAACCCAAAAAACTTACCTTGCGTAATAAGCAAGTCTGTCCTTCAAAAGTTTTTTTTTTCTGTCTAGCTACACTAACACTATCATCTAACGAAGCAATCTAGATTACAAATAGAGGAAATAATGTTAGAAACTTCGTGGGACTTAGATTTAGCAGAAGCAAAGCATACGAGAACAAGAAAGATGAAAAAACACTTCACATAGAGAACTTTAAGCTAAACTAAGAGGCACAGGCTCAGACCTCCAACACAATTAATAGTTCAAAGATCAAAACTCCCTATGTTCAGCAAAATAATATGGAGATAGTAAGTAAAGAGAGAACAAAAAACTTACTTGTTCTATGAAACAGGAAACTGTTTATTTGCCCATAGCACCTTTGATTGTTAAAAATAGAACAACTGTTAACTCCCATTGTAGCTCCTAGCAATCCCTTGGGCACTCCAACACTCCCACAGTTGCAGCTCCCATTGAAGCTCTCACAGCAGGTGTAGACCTTTGGGGTGCTTCCATAGATGACGACGACGACTCTACTACTATCACCGACGGCTCCAAAACCAAAATTGATTCCGACCCAGAAACAGAAACTGACAATGAAGTCCCTCCTTCGTCTCTCTTTGGAGCTAGGGAAAGGTTCTCTCCTAATTGATAATATTAACAACAATCATTAATGCAACAAATATTAATATTGACTACTTAATCAACTAGCTATATACTAAATATGCATAATAACATTATTATATTTATATTTAATATAATTAATTGATTATATTATAATAACCATTAATCATATATATATATATATATATATATATATATATATATATATATAT
>JANVCQ010000232.1:23929385-23943737 GCA_025531925.1 Erythroxylum plowmanianum | reverse complement strand
AATCAAGTAAATTGAGTTTTGAATGAGGATGAGTTTCCAAATGGTTTTGATTCTCATAAGATTGAATAAAGATAAAAGGAATGAATAAGAAAAAAAAAAGTACACCGATTCGGTTCGGATAGGTTATGTCTTAAGGTATCCAACGCGATCATGTTTCTGTGTTCTTTGGGTCCGGATGTCGGATTAAGCTTTTGTTTCTGCTTTCGTATTTGATTTGCTTTGGATGTGTTTGAAACGTTTGTATACTTCCGCTTTATGATTCGATTGGTCTTCGGTTGCTTCCGCTTTGTTAAGTACTTTGTATTCTGTATTTTGCATTTTGTTATTCGATTCGCCTTCGGATTTGAGTTATCTGATTTGAATTCATTTTGGTTTTGGGCATTTTCGTTTCGTCTTCCGGTTGGGATCGGGTCTCCGGATCGAGTCCCAATAGAAATGATTTATTTGCATATTCATTTCTCATATGTGTATGATATGATTATACAAGTGTGATTTTGACACCTTCTAATGGTTGTAATCCATGAATTGCATATAGAACGCAAATATAGATTTTATGACTTGAAATGTATGTCATATGACTTGTTAATATATGATTGGTGAAATTGACAAATGGTTAAAGTAAATGTTATAGTGCCTACTCTATTGTCTTGGTTATGGATAGATAGACATGCCTATAGGGTTATAGTGCAGCTACTATAGTTTGACACCACTGGTGTCCACAGTTCGATACCTCCGAGTATCTACAGTTTGATACCTTTGGGTATCCATAGTTCGATACCTTTAGGTATCCACAGTTTGATATCTTCTAGTATCTACAGTTCGATATCTTCAAGTATCCATAGTTTGATATCCTTGGATAGCCACAACACCTGTTATCTACACCCACAAAAAATTTGCAGGGTTAACACAGAAAGTAAAGTAAAGAGATATAAATAAGAAATACAATACGACAACATAAATAATTGGTATATGAATGAGCATTTGCATTTGTATTGATAATTTGTATCATTTAGTGTTGATTATCAATGTTTGACTTTTGAAGGTGAATTTATGGTATCAAAAAAATATTAAAGCATATTGCATTATTTATTTGATTAAGTATGCCATCATTTTTTATATCTGTGTGATGTTCATGAATGTATGTGCTTCGCTAATGACTACTGTGAGTGGTCATCCAAACTAATTATTTTCCCACTAAGCTTTCAAACTTAACATGGGTGTTAATCTGTATAGGTCCAAGTCATAGAAATGAGGCACAGGGAACATTTGCAGGGAACAAGGCCAACAAATAGAAGAAAAAGTACTTTTGGAGGGCATTTTTAGTTAAAGATGATTGTACATGTAATGGTTAAAGAAAATTGTATGTTTTCTTTTGGATTGCCATGTAAATATAAAGATGTATTACTATTGTTAAATGATAACGTTAAGCATTGTGAGTTTTGTAATCTGTATATGTATAGCATTGAATAAAATTGTACCTTTAATATGTATACAAGAATTTGGTTGCTATATTTGTGGATGGTTTTAGGTTCAGTATAAGGGGTGTTACAATTATATTATTAAAGTTTTATGAAAAAAGGGGAAAAAAGAAGGGAAAGAAAGGAGAGATGGTTCGGAGGACCAAAAAACATTCCAAAGGCTAAGAAGAATTAAGAGCACATTTAGGAGAAGCAATCTTGGAAAAAAAAACATGATTTCATTAAGATTGTAAGGCCCCAAATTATACCCTAGTTGGAATGTTACATGTTTATGAAATTACATGTATGAAAGGTGTTAAAAATTGTAAGATGATTGAGAATTGCATATGACTTGAATTTTGGTTTACTGGATCCTACTTAGTGAATTGGAATTAATTGATACCATTAGAGAATTGAGGTATTAAAATGTACATTTGGACTAGGAAAATTGTCAAATGGCAATATAATTAGGTACATGAAAATTGAAATGACTAAGCCTATAAGTTAGTGACATTTGGTATAGTTAATACATTGACATTTAACAAAATTGGTTGAGTGACAAGTGGCCTAATTAAATTGTGACATTTGGCAACCTCATAGAAGAACATGTGTGCTAGCTAGGGAGAGGACAAGTGGCTTGTGTCCTTATGTAACAAGTGTCCTTAGATCAAGATGAGTCATCTTATACATGGCATGACCTTACGCATTAGCTAGCTTCTATTGTAACTCTTCCTTCTCCTTGCTCATTCACTACCGAAACTCTTACTCCCTATCAACTTCTGGAATTTTGCTTGATTTTGGATTATCTTCAATTGGAATCTTTGTAAGTTACTGCATCAAGAAAGCTACTTTATACAACCTTTTATATTGTTATCTTCTTAGTGTTAAGATCATCTTACATCTACCTAAATTTTGGAAGTGTTTTGGTTACATAAAGGGCTGGTTTGGTTAGTTTTTGAAGAAGGAATTTGAAGGTAATTAGCTAAGGGATTACTATACTTGATAGCATGTATTATTACAAGTTCTATGATAATTGAATTCGCATGAAATATGTGTTAAGGTGATGATAAAAGAATGCTAGAAAAATGATCCTTATATGACAACTTCTGGTTTGGTTTTAATGTGTGGAAGATGTTGATTTGTATTTACTTACTGAATGATTTTTGAATTGGTTTGGACATGAATTTGATGAGGTATTGAATCATGAATAAGGTAGAATTGCAGTGAAATTGATGGTCCTTAGTGAAGGTGTGTCGAATGGAAGTGAAGAAGTCAAGTTTTGAAAACAAATTGGAGATTACGATCATGGGATTAATAAGGCTTATTCCCACAATCGTGGGAAGTACTTAGGAAGGAGAAAAGATTGGTTTTGGGAAATTGTTGGGCTATATAAGGTTAAGGTACTTTATAATGGTTTAATTGGTCTTAATTAAAGTGTAAAATGAGCCTAGTTTAATGTGGAGTAAGTTCATTTAAATGTTGAATAAGATTTGAAATTTTAATTGAAGTAATAACTTAAAGAAGGTATTATTAGATAACAAAGTATCTAATTTTGGAACTAATAAGTTATTAAAGGAATGAAGTATACTTATGAACACAAATGTGTTTTAAATGATAAAAGTGATGTGTTAGTTATGTATGTTTGAGAATTGGGAACTTAGGTAAGTACATGTAAAATGTATTACTTAATATATTCATTAGTGCATTATTACAAATGCTTATGCTTATAAGGCACAATAAGTTTGTTCAAGTGAGAATGAATGGGTTCAATTTGAGCATAAGAAAATAAATTCATACTTATGCATTATTTCACTCTTATGTGATTCTAATACCGGACCATCAATTATATGAGGAGTTCAATAATTGGCATTCCTAATTGTGTGAATATACATAATGTGTGATGACTCAATACATTTATTGATGCTTTAATGCATATGTTTATATTTATAAGGCATGTTAAGTTTGATTAAATGACTAAGGTCATATGTTATAGACTACATCATTTGCATGAAATTTTGAAATCCGAAATGTTTTATTTTAAAATTGTTAAATCCTTGTCGTGGGTAAATAGGCATGCCTAGAAGCATTTGCAGCTGCTATTGTAACTAGACTCTAAGGTAACTTCTATAACCAGACACTAAGGTGACTTCTATAACCAGACACTAAGATGTCTTCTGATTTTATACACTTATGTGTCTTCTGTTTCAGAGACATAAGTCTCTTATATTTCAGATACCAATCATGGTATCTTTTGTTTTGGTCCCGTTACCAATTCTGTAAAAAAGATTAGCAGTTTAACTTATTTTATATTCTAATACATGTTTAGTTTTGATAAAAACAAGTTCTATTATGATACAAAACAAGTTCTATTCTAATAAGAGATATGCTCTGATTTGATACAAAATAAGTTCTGTTCTAATAAGAGATACGCTCTGATTTGATATAAAACAAGTTCTATTCTGTTATAAGTCATATTTTGATATGAAAGGATCATACTTTATTATGATATTTATGATTTTTATTTTGATGCAAGAATGTTCTATATTGATTGATGAATCATATTTGGTTCTAAGACATAATGTTTGGATTACTCTGAATTATGAACAATTAAAGATTATTGTGATATGATTTGAATTTGTAGATATAAATGTTAGATGACTGTTAGACACAGTTGCCATTATGCATTATGTTTAGTTATTCCCCTAAGTTATATGCTTAGCATGGTGGTTTTGCCTCCGTGTAGGTTCTGATAAGAAGGTTTGAGACTGGGACAAAGACAATAACAGAGGCTAAGAAGAATGTGTTCAGTTTTAAAAGATGTTTTGTTTGAGTTTTTGAGTTGTATTTGACAATATAAGATAGTTTGAATTTTGTTTAATGGTTTGTAGTAACCTTGTTACAGGATGGACTATGCTTAAGGCATTTATTTTGATAAGCTCATTATCAATGATGAATATTATGATTTGTTTACAACAACATTTAATGATATGTAATGTATGTTTGTTTGAGTTTCTGGAAATGTATGCAAGGAATGTTTAGTATGTTTTGGATTTTTTTTTCATGTAGCATCTATTCTAATAAGAGATACGCTTTGATTTCATACTAAACAAGTTATATTCTAATAAGAGATATGCTCTGATTTGATATAAAACAAGTTTTGTTCTGTTATAAGTCATATTTTGATCTGAAAGGGTCTTACTTTATTTTGATACTTATGAGTTTTATTCTGATGCAAGAATGTTCTGTATTGATTGATGAATCATATTTGGTTTTTAGACATAATGTTTGGATTACTTTACTCTGAATTATGAACAATTAAAGATTATTGTAATATGATTTGAATTTGTATATATGAATGTTAGATAATTGTTAGACACAGTTGCCATTATGCATTATGTTTAGTTATTCCCCCTAAGTTATATGCTTAGCATGGTGGTTTTGCCTCCATGTAGGTTCTGATAAAAAGGTTTGAGACTGGAACAAAGACAACAACAGAGGCCAAAAAGAACGTGTTCAGTTTTAAAAGTTGTTTTGTTTGAGTTTTTGAGTTGTATCTGACAATATAAGACAGTTTGTATTTTGTTTAGTGGTTTGTAATAATCTTATTACATGATGGATTATGTTTAAGGCATTTATTTTGATAAGTTCATTATAAATGATGAATATTATGATTTGTTTAGAACAGTATTTAATGATATGTAATGTATGTTTGTTTGAGTTTCTGGAAATGTATGCAAGGAATGTTTAGTATGTTTTGGATTATTTTGGTTTTTTCATGTAGCATCTGCATATCCTATCAGGATTTATGCGTGTTACAAGGATCAACTCAAAATTATCAAAATTTAAGAACTATGGCTCATTCTTATCTCTTGCTTCTTGATTTAGATGAGATGAACCCTAAAATTTAGATTTTGAATTAATTTGTTTGGTTTTGTGAAAGATTCTTATTTTGTTCAGAGTTATTCATGTTTATATAATGTGTTAAATTCAAGGAAAGAGAGTCAAAGATTTAACAATTGAATTCATATATTGAGATCAAGAGATGATATTTATGAATAAATCACAACAAAAATAAAAAGGATTGTATAAGTTGCTAGAGATATACGGATATGATCTTTCAAAGTTAAGATGAAACCTATTATGAGAATTTAGAAAATGAGTTAATACGTTCCAAAGTTATTTTGACTAGAAATAAATTTTGGTTAACCAATTTGAGAATAGGGACTATGTTGTTCGAGAGAGACTATAGTTGTAACTTAGGAATTTCTATTAACCTAAGCAACTAGGAAATATATTTAAATCAAGACAAATTCAAGCATAGTAAATTTTTCTACTTCTAATTCTATTTTATCTACTAATTGTTAATCTTATTTATTACCTTGGACGATTAATTCTTTTTTATGCTAATTTTTATTTTCCTTTTCTAATTCAATCACTCATTTAGTTAGATTAGATATTAGAAAAACGGTCATTACTATTAGTTGACAATCATCGTGGGGTCAACACTCGACCCAGCTAAACTATACTATAAAGAATGATAAATGCATTTGGTTAAGTAATTCTTCTAGTATTATTTTTGTTTTTAATTCATTTATATGACAAATCACTTATATTTTGTTTATAGCCCTCATTTTAGCTCCTTAATAAAGAAACAATGAATTTGGGCAACCTAGAGCCAAGTTGGAGTAAGTTTGGCATAAATTTAGTGGAAGGATTCAAAAAATACCCTAGAACATAACACCCTATTAAACTCGTGTTATGGTTAAAGAACATGGGTCTAACATATGTATATGTTAGGAACTCATGTTATCATTATTCTTTTCCATAAATTTGGAGTTAGGTGAAGAGGGACCAATATGAGATTAATACAAGACCAACACAGATTTGTGGTAAACCCATATTAGTCATTTTATTTAAAAATTTTAGGATTTTTATATAATAAAAGGGAAAAATAGATAGGAACACATCATTAAAGACATGACTTAGAGCATCTTTATATTAAAATAAAAAAACTTTAGATGAAAAAGAAGGGGATTCCAATATTAAGTGAAGACATCAAGATTTCAAAATCCTTAAAAAATGAGCTTTTTGGTTTTATGTTGTTTCTTGATACTTGATGGTTTTCTTTATCTTAGTATAAACTAAATTAGGATGGTTCTAGATACATGAACTTAGAATTATATGTTTGAATTAATGAAAAGACTCAAGTTCTATTATAAATTATTTATAATTACTTATTATATTTGAATTGAAATTTGTTAGCAATTTGATTCAATTTCAGAATTTATATATATGAATTAAGAAATCGTATATATGAATAGATCATAATATGAATAATAATAGTTGTATAGAATTCTAGAGGTAGAACTATATAAATCTTTTATATTAGAGTTAGATTTAATAACAAAATGCATGGAACAACTTAACATGATCATAGAGATTTTGATTAAAAAGAGATTTCAATTAATTAACTTAAGGATATGAGATGTTTTTCCTAATAAAGTATATAGTTGTAACTTTAAACTTTCTACCAGTATAAGAAACTAGGTTAATCTTGATTATTTATTAGTTACTTTAATCTTACTCATTGTTCTGGTTTGTTATTTTAGATTAGTTATTTTAGTTTCTTTAATTTTTAATTCAATCATTCATTTTTTTAGTTTAGATAATAGAAAGACAATCAGTATTAACTTGAAGCCTCATCATCTTTACCAATTAGATTGAAATTAAGGATCAAAATCGCTAATTCTCAAATTAAGCTAATAAGAATGTCAATCTCTTTATAAGGTCGAGAATACCATTTAATAGAATTCAAAGTGCATCTATTGAGTTGCATTATATAGTCAAGACTAGGAGTGTTTTATAAGGGTTTAAAATAAGAACTACTTAACAACGGTGTATTATAAGTTTATTTAGTTCATCTTTGCATAGAGTTAGTAAAGGGAGTCCTATGGTAAGAGAAGGTAAAAAATATAATAAAGGAAAATAGAAATCTAAAAGATGGGTGTTCTTTTTAAAAGGAATTAATAATAAAAGTGGTTAATGTTAATAGTTATTGTTCTTAAAAGGAACTGATAGGTGTAAATTCTAATGTTTTCTAGGTGTTTGAGTGTGTTTTTAAGTGTTACTTAGAATTGTGTTATTGTTGGTGTTTTAATTGTTTGGATAGTTTAGAGCAAGAATTTGATCTTAATTTTATGTTTCAAGGGGTGTTTGATGTGCTTGTGAGTGAATGGAAACAGAAAAGAGAAGAAAAGAGAAGAATTAGAAGCAAGAAACAATGCAAATAAGCCGACAGAGCAAATTCCAATGAAGTTCAGCTTTTCTAGCTCGTGGTTTTTTCTATTCTTAAAATTTTAGGGCTATTTTTGGATCCAAATTAAATAGGAAAACCCTAAAAAGAATCCTAGACACCTCAAGAACTATTTAAGGATAAGAAAAAACACAAAAAGAGCAACAACCACCAGATTAAAAGAAGATCAAGAGGAGATATAAAGAAGGGCTTTAGGAATTCTAGATTTCCACATCAAGACTCCAACTAGTTTTTCTCTATTTTCTCTTCAATTATTTCATTTTATTGAATGTGTTTTTAGATTATAAGGATGCTAAACATGATTATGAGTTTATAAATTCATATTATGGATTGTTCTTGATCTGTTTTATTAAACCTTATTCTTGTTGAATTCGATACATATATCAATGTTTTATGATAATTGTTATGCTTGTACTTGGTGATAAATCAAGAGCGTGAATCAAGTAAATCATGTTAAGGTGTGCAATAAGATTTGGTAGGTTAATAGACCTACAATTATCATATTAATTAACAATTGAAGAGAGATCTTAATTCTGAATTAATTATCCTTAAGATTGTTTCAAATCCAATTGAATAGTTATGAGTAGTTCTGTGAATCGAGAGGTTACAATTCTATTATTATCAATTTCAATTGGGATTATTTGATTAGATCTCAAGAGAGGGTCATCAAAACCTCAGGATATCTAGGATCAATCATAATTAGATTAACAAGGGGAGACAAAACAAGGATGAAATAATTCCTAGGTGTCCAACTTAGATCAACTTTATTTTTATGGGCAACTAGCGTATACAATTTTTCTGTTTTATTAGTTATTTCAATTTCAGTAATTTTTTTAATTCAATCAACTTTTAATACCTTAAACAAATTTTATTCAAGATTTTAATGTCTAATTAGTCCTTGTGGGAATAATACCTTTTGTACTATAAGTTCTTATTCGTATACTTGCAATATCAAAAGTTTTATATAAAATTATCAACAAGTTTTTTATTTCGTTTCTGCGGATTAAATTAGCATCTTATATGATTGAAATTCCTTTGATTTAAGGATTTGATACTTTTCTTGTGTGATAGTAGGTGCTTGAGCATTAAAAAAAGAGAAGAAAGCAACTTTAAGCTAAGCAAATTGTAGTTTCTTCCAACTTAATTAAGGCCATACAGCATAGATGGGAGTTACTTTAACACATATAATCTTAGGAATGTGGGCAGTCTTCTAAGTAACATGGAACCACAATTGAAATATATCTTGTGTTGTGACATTTGTGGGGGTAACCACTACAATTCTCAATGTTAGGCACCATATTATACATGGGAGCATCCATATTGCTTATGAAAATGGTCTTAGAATACACAAATTTAGCATACACATAATTTAAAGTGGAGAAACTCTTACACTAATACATTGAAAAATTATGCTTCATCTGAATTTTTAATGGAAGATTTTTCCAACAATGAAGCTAGCCACTGTGTCTTCCAAAATAATTTTTCTTCAAACAAAGAAACTGAGCCAAATATAGCATGTTCTTGGTGCTCATTAATGCCTCAAAGTGATGAGGAGACAAAGGTCATAGAAATGAATGAAGTTGCAATCCAAGAAGAAAACGAAGAATAGAGGATAGAGGTAATAGAGGTTTAAAAAGAGAAGGAAGTCTTTGTTCATGAAGTGGACGAAGAAAAGGGAACAAGGGTAATTGCAGGAGAACAAAAGTAGTTCACCTTCTTATAAGACAAACTATTAGATTCAATTGACTATTCAGGGAGTTTCATCATTCCCTATTTTATTAACATTTTGATATGGAATAGGACATTATTGAACTTACTTGGATTTCTTAATTTGATCAATTATGTACCTTTTATTATCTTACAATTTGTGGCTTATTTATAAGCTACCATAGGGCAAAATGGGTGGAAGTAAGCCACTCATAATAGACCCCAATTGATGGTAAATGTGAAGAGTACATCAACCTAATAATGTTTAGGATAGGTTTCATTTTTTTATTTCTAGTTCATAACTTAGCATGTTATGTTTGTTAGGATTTTCATGAATTCTTGCATGTAAGCTCTTATTTTTAATGTGTTTAGAGTTGTTTTGATGGATAAATATCATATTTTTGAAGTTGTTACAGGTTACGGAACAAGTTTTGAAGGATACAAGAGGTAAATAGAGAAAAATGTGGGAAAGATGGAGAATTCCAGCTATGCCACAATCATGGGAGGTGCCACGATCGAGTGTAGGATCTCTTTGTCATGATCAAAGGGTGACCTATGTCTAGAAAAATCCTAGTTTTCCCTTTTTTCTAACCTTAACACTTTAACTACTTGTTTTTTCTTCTTTCAACCCTCACATTCTCTCTCTAAAGTTGCAACCACCTCTAATGTTCTCTACTTTCTCTCAATTCTCTCTTCACTTCACTTAGTTTTTCAATATTTCTTTCATCATTCACCTTGATTATCATTCCTTTTACACAAATCTAGTGATTTCCATACAAAATTATATCTTTTGAGGGGTTGTGCAAGATTTTCTCTACACTTATTCTCTTTCATGTTTTTGGGTGTTCTTTTATGTTTTTTGGTGTTCTTTTATGTTTTTTTTATTTTCTTGGTTGTTTTGTAGGTTATATACTCAATCATGGCTCCAAGAATCAAGCAAATTGTAAAACGCTCAACATTATAAGGAAAAGAAAAAAAATATCGGTTGATGGTGCACGTGACTTAGGTAAGGATTTTGGAGTGCCTTTTTTAATCTTCTCGGAAGAAGAAGGTAAAATTTTCCAAACATTTCGTTCAAGAATTATTACTGCACCATATTATTTTGATTTCACATTCTTAGAAAGTTTAGGTTTGAAAAGAAAATGTGAGATTGTGAGTGCAAAAATTCAATCGGCATTTTAATTTTCTTGTATATAAGGAATTGACACTTGAATTTTCCTCGACTTTATATTTTGATTCACAAAAGTTAGATAATTTTTGGTTTAGATTGCGTGGAAACCCTTATAATGTGGATTATAATATTATGGAAGAAATTTATGGTTTTCCCAAATTAAAATTTAATGAAAAAAAAGGAAACTTTCATATTGACCAATGTTGTAAAAATTAACAGGGTTGGATGAATTTACTTCAAAAAATGAAACCAATAATGTTATTATTAATAATGACAATTTGTTACTACATAAATTTATGTGTCACACTATTTGCAAAAACTCAAAGTAACAAGTATTCTCGAAAAGATTTATTTATTCTTTAGTGCATGGATCATAAAATTCAAGTTTTTACATCAACCTACATCTTTCCTGAGATTTTGAATCATACACATTTGAGGCAAGTGTAAATCTTAGAGTGCCATGGTTTGGAACTCTGATATATCAGCTCAAAATCATAAGTAAAATATAGACTAGACAGACGAGCTCTAATTTTACTCCTACATAACACCAACAAGAAGTCTCATCTAGTGAAGGATCTGAGGAGGAAGAAGTGGAATGATGGGAGAAAGTGCATAACCAAATGACATAAAATAACAAGCACTTAGAGGGTTGCCTAGACACCAATGAGGTGCAACTAAAGGAGGTCGTGCACCATCAGTGTCAATATTACACAAATAAAATACTTAAATTTTCATATTCCATCTTCAACACCATCACTGCCTCAATATAAGTCTTCTTGCTCTAACTTTTTCATTATTGTTATTTATCTTTATTTATATTGTTTTGGTGTCTACATTGAGGATAATATGTTGTTAAAGTGTGGGGACGTTTATGCATTTGCATATCATTTGTGTGTGAAATTGGCATTTACATTGTATTAGTTTTGATTAGGTTGGCATTGTATGACAATTTTGTTACATGTTGTGTGGATGTGGCAATGACATGAATTGAATGGAATTGGCTTACTTTTTAACATGGTCATTTAAATTGTAAAGGTGTATTAACTTATGAATTTTGTTTTTTTTAGTGTCTTTAGGATGAATATGTAAGTTAATTATGATATGGCATTTATTCTTTCACTTTAGAAAGCTTGTTTAGATATATTTATTTTACACTCATTTAAATTGGTTAGTATCATTAGTACCCTTTCATGAGAATGATTGACTAAGAAGAAATGAGGTAGACTGAGAAATTTAAAAAAAAAGTGTGCTAACTAAAAATTCATATTTCGTTAGCTCTTTTTAATAAAATTAGGTTAAGAATATAGCAAGTAGTTAGTTGAGAGTTATGGTATAGCTAAGTAATCGGGGGCATTCCCGACAAAATGTTTATCTTCTCATCAAAAGGTTATTATTACACTCCAACTAAGCCAAATAATAAAAATGCAACCTAGTTGAGTAATCGGGGGACTTACATAACAAGGTATTTGCTTTCACATCAAAACCAGGTGATCATTAAAAAAATATAAAAAGATGGTGCTTGTAATAAATTAAAACTATTGATCTTTTAATAATAACAAGAATTTTCATAAAGGGTTACTTAGTGATAGTTTGCATTTTTAATTGATCAATAATAATAAGTGCATACCTACAAGTGCCATAGGTGTATGAATACGATGTTAATATTTTAATTGATATGTATATTCAAATCAAAGCACTTAAAAATGAACGAAATAAGTTAGCATGTTGACACTTTTGAAGTGGTTGATGCTTGAGGTTATGATAATTCCATGAGCTTTGATTTTAATGTACCTTTATTGCACAGTTGCATGATTGTATGTCTATGTGTTTTGTTTATATATGGATTTTAGTTTTGCTTGAGGACAAGCACATTTTAAGTGTGGTGATGTTGATAAATGTAGATTATAGTATATTTTCTAGGTATTTAAGTGTGTTTTAAATTATTTTCTTAGATGATAATCATATGCTTAGGACTTAGAATTGTGTTATTGTTAATGCTTCTATGTGTTTTAATTGTTTCATTGGTTTAGTCTAAGAATTTAATCTTAATTTTATGTTTCAAGGGGTGTTTGTTATGTTTGTGAGTGCATGGAAATAGGAAATTGAAGAAAAGAGAAGAATTAGAAGCATGAAACAATGTGGGCCACAATCATGGCACTCCCACGAACATGACAGGCGCGACAGAAAGCAAATTTCAGTGAATTTCAACTTTTTAAGATTGCTTTTTTTTTGTATTCTTGACATTTGGGTTTTTTTGAAACCAAAATAAGTTAAAAAAAAAAGCCCTAGAGAGAACACTAGAAGCCTTAAGAACTATTTAAGGATTAAAAAAACACAAAAAGGAACAATAGCCACTAGATTAAAATAAGATCAAGATGATACATTATGGAGAGCTTCAGGAATTCCAAATTTTCAGATCAAGACTCCAACTAGTTTTTCTTTCTTTTCTCTTTAATTATTTGATTGTGTTGAATTTTTATTTGGATTATAAGGACGATAAACATTATTATGAGCTTCTAAACTCATATTAGGAATCGTTCTTGATCTGTTTTATTAAACCTTATTCTTGTTGAGTTCAATACATCCATCAATGCTTTGTGATAATTGTTATACTTATACTTGCTAATAAATCGAGAGAGTGAATCAAGTTACACATGTTAAGATGTGCAGTGAAAGTTAGTAGCTTAATAGACCTGCAATTATCAGATTAATTAACAATTGAAAAGAGATGTTAACTATGAATTAATTATCCTTTAGATTGCTTCAAATCTAATTGAATAGTTAGAAGTAGTTTTGTAAATTGAGAGGTTACAATTCTATTATTATCGATATCAATTGGGATTACTTGATTAGATTTCGAGAGAGGGTGATAAAAATCTTAAGATATCTAGAATCAAGCATAATTGGATTAACAAGAATAAAGGGAGATAAAACAAGGATAGAATAATTCTTAGGTTTCCAACTTGATCAACTTTATTTTTATTGGTAGTTCATTTATCCAATTGTTTCGTTTTATTATTTATTTCAATTTTAATTATTTATATTAATTCAATCTATCTTTTAATACCTTAAACAAAGTTTATTCAAGTTGTTATGTGTCTAATTAGTAGTAGTAAGAACGATACCTTTTGTACTACAAGTTACGATTCGTATAGTTGCAGTATTGAAAGCTTTTATATAAGCTTATCAACAGGAAGCGCCATGATATTTCATTTTTTGACTCATTTTTTGGGGTAAATCTTTTAACTATATTTGAAAATGGATTGATTAGTTATTCGTAAAAGAAAACTTTCTTATAATTTCGCTTCTTGCTCAACTGAAATCTCAATAAAAATATCAGTGCTAAAAAGTGGGTAAGAGAATTTCAAAAAGCTTCAAAGAATGAAGCAATTATTATCTTTCAATCCTTTTTGTTGGACCCGAACTTTGAGTGACAATTCGACTTAGCAATATGAATGACCAAGTGGATGAGTTGATTGAAATAGAGTTGAAAATCAAGAAATAAAGAGAGAAAGTATGAAAATATGAAAAATTGTGAAAAGTTTGACTTTTTGACCTTTGAGAGTTGATTTTTGATTTAGGCAAAATTTGAGGAAATGATCTACATGAAACTTGTAGATTATGTTGAGAGCTTTCTGTAGCCATAAAGTTTGTAATTTTTCGATATCGGGAGTGAAAGTTATGATCAGTCAAAGTTTAGGTGT
>JANVCQ010000232.1:23879935-23917246 GCA_025531925.1 Erythroxylum plowmanianum | reverse complement strand
GCACTTCTCGACCTATCGAAATCTGATTGAGGAGATTTTTGATTCATATTAATCTAGAGACATGAAACTTCTTTTTAGTTGGGAATCGGATTTAATGGTGGGCCCTAAGTAGATCAATTTATTGAGAGAAATTAGGGTGAAGTTATCAAGATTTGTTCGGATGACATGAAAATAAGTTCGATTGAGTTAATTTATGTGGTGAGGAATCCCTCCGTCGTGAAATACGCGTCCAGATGTCACGTAGGACGTCGGACTCGCGATCCATCGGGGAGGGGTTCCAACAACATAACCCACCACTAGTTTCTTTACCATACGGTACCTCTAAAATCACTTTTAAATTAAATAGTGGTGGCATTATTACTGTCGTGAAATTTTTTACTCAACATAGCCCACCACTAGTTTCTTTACCATACGATACATTAGGCATGAAGTCACAGAGTTGGTTTTGAATCACTTACCCGCAACTAGTTAACCACTATTTATGGAGTTGGTTTTACATCGCTTATCCGAAATAGGTTAACGGTTATGAATCAGTAGTTACAGAGTTGATTCTACATCACTTACTGGTAATAAGTCACGGAGCTGGTTTTACATCGCTTACCCATAACTAGTTAACCATTATTCACGGAGCTGGTTCTACATCACTTACCCATAACAGGTTAACCATTATAAATATATTGGTATAATAACATGTATAAAGCTTAGCGGTGTACCATAGGCAAAAGCAACACTTATATTTATGACGCATCTTATTTTCTAAATGAAGAATGGGAGGATCCATAATTGAATTATTTCAATGTGACTCCCAATCATATAAAATTTAACTTTTAAATTAAAACTTATATATTGCTAAAGCACACACTTATGCTAGCAATATTCACTTGTAAAATATCAGTTGCATAAAACTTAACATAAATATTCATTTCATGATCAAATGAAAACCATTTGCATAAAATCAATTTAAAGAATACTCAGATGTCATTAATTCTTTTGCAAAGAAGATAGTCATAGAAAACAATTAAAATACACTCACATTTTTGCAAACTTATCGTCAAGCACACTCACGCGTTTGGTGCCTCTCATTTACCTACACAAAACGCATTTCGCTTAGGCATTTATTTTCAAATTAGGAAATAAGGCATTAAAACTATATATTCAGTTTTACCGAATTCGAGATTTGTATCTAATCGTGTAACACACACAATCATCATATTTCTGCTTACTTCCGTAAGCTAACTTATTGGTCACCATTTTCAAATCTAACTTCAAAAGTCAGTTAAATACAATATTTTATCCATTTCTTCTTGATAATTTATTCAAAACACAATCTCACCCAATTTGATTAACCATATCACAATCATGCATGATGATTCATGGTTATGACCCATATCCAAAATCCATACGTCGAGTTGTTCCTTAATTTTCATTTAGCAAACGTTCAAATTAGGTCTTGAGGGATTCTACACATTTGTTCACATTTGTCTTTAGTTTTTATATCATCAAAAATAATGCCATTTAAACTTATAAATCGTGAAAAATGTAGCAAATATCAAAAGTTGTTTCAACAAAAAGGCAGTATCAAGTTACCATTTTTAATCTCAAATTTCAATATCATTCATCTCGTATTAGGTCTAGGTTTCTTCTAGAGACTTTCATTACTATGTCTTAGGTTTCATCTCCAACCATTTTGGAGGTTTGTAGGCCGAATTATGACCAAAAAATTGGGACTGGTTCAAGTTAACCTAAGACAGAATACCACTACACATTCCTCTCTTTTCATATTCAACTAATTCTATACAAAGAAACATCAAAGTAATACCTAGACAAAATTAATCTTAAGCATATCTATCTCACTCAATAAAACCCATAAAAATTAGAAATTTAAGCTAGGAAACTTACCACTTGTTCCTCGAATCTTTTGAGTATTTGATGAATACTTCAAGTTATCTCCAAATCACCATCAAATTCCATAAAAAAAAATGACTACCCTCTTCTTCCTCTCTCCTTGGCCAATATTCACCCTTGGCTTCTCTTCTTTTCCCTTTCTTTTTTTGTCTCTCACGTAGTTCATCACTCTCACGTTTATGTTGAAAGAATGAAGCAAAATGTCTTAAAGTTTTGCTTTTTATACTCATTTAATGGATTACATGTCACCTTCCTATATGTCATCACTAATGACTCATCAAACCCATGTCATCATCTCGTTGGTCTTCTCTAATGACTCATCAATCCACTAATATCATGTAAAAAGACCAGATTGCCCTTAATTAATACAAAAAGACTAAATTTCCCTTTAATACATTTAATTGACCAACTAATCGAATTAAATCTCGAAAACATTCCACAACTGTCTTATTTTCAAATTGACCATGAAATACTCTAATTAGGGTCAATACTTATTGATTGGAAGCTTTTAAAAATTTTGAATGTGTTTAAAATCATCGATACCCATTATTTTCCAAAAAGGGCATTTTAGTCCAATAATTTTAGGTTACTAGAATTCTATTCAAACAACCTCCATTTCAGTTCCTATGGACTCATATCCTAATTCTGGAGCTATTCATCATATTTTGAAATTATTTGGTAACTTTTCGGTTACCCGGAAGAATTTTTGGATTGAATTTGGAAATCACTAAATGTCACGAAATCTTCTAGATTTCATTCAAAAGTATCACTTAAGTCTCCAAAACACATTTCGTAGCTTTCAAAGCTCGTTCGAATTCATTTCATAGCTTTTCAAAGTTTTTGAATTTTTTTTGAAAATTTTTTGGTCGAATCTAAAACCATCTCTAGTATATTCGTGATCTCCTTTATAACCTCAATAATTTATTTAAACGCTTAAATTACTTTAGTACACCATAAATAGAGCATACTCTATAAAATGCATGTACACCACATTACACAATACAATCATTGAAATAGGATATTACAGGATAAGTTGAAACACTAGACAGTCTATTGATGCAGAAGTTAGGGGGACGCCCAATAAAAAGACACCTGAAGTGGCCTAAAAATTGATCGAGGATATGGCCATGAACAACTATCAGTGGTGCTCAACTAGAGCACGAACCATGTAGCGCGTTGCAACACTACACAAAATAACCGAACTTACTACTATAACAGTAACAAGTCTAGGTCGATCCCACAGATATTAAATCAAATTACTCTCCTAAATTATCTGTATAAGTAAAATAGGGGGTTTCGATTCGATGCAAATTAGAAAATAAAATAAAATTGAATCTATAAAAACAACTCAAATTAAACAGTAGCAAAGTGATAAAATTGATTAATGATTTGAAATCCAGTTCTTGGATTTAATCTCGGCCTAAGCATAATTTCAAATTTGTCATTGAATTAACATATTCACACCTCTCTTTAGATTATTGATCGTGAATTAACAATAAGATCTGTTAATCCTGGTTTTTCCTTAGGTAATAGTTAACTAAGAAAATGTAATAGCCGGTTTTCCATACTAAGGGTTAAAGCTTTAGAATTTTGCATATGAGCCATATCATTGAGAGTTCATGAAAATGCATTTCATTCATATGCATATCATTAGCATACACACATGAATTATGAATTAGTACATATTTCAAAGATAATATGTACACTCAATTAATATATTCCGGGGTATGAAAGGGTTAAAAGGATCATGATGTGAATTGTGTATTGTTTATTTCTTGACTTTTGGTTTGATTGGTTATAAGTAGTAAATTTGGAATTAATTGTTACAATTAGAAAATTGATAAATTTAAATGTACATTTAGACTAGAAAAATGCCAAGTGGCAAGACAAGTTGACATGTCAAATTAGGATGACTAAGCCTATAATTGAGTGACATTTGGCATAGATAAATGAGTGACATTTGGCATAGGTAATTAATTGACAAATGGTAGCAATGAATGAGTGACAAATGGACTAATAACTAGGTGACATTTGGTGGCTTATGAAAAGGATAAGTGGCTAACATGCTTAAAGACACATGTTAATCTAAGATAATGATACCTTACATCTAGTTAAACTAAACAAATGCCGGAAAAGTTTATGTTGTGCTTCTTCACTCTTCACTGAAACCTGCATTCATCTCATAGCTCTGCATTTTTTTGTTTAATTCTTTCTAAATGGCTACACCAAAATCCATGCATTTACCCTCACAAAGTTAGGTAAAGAATCAGAACATAGTTGTTCTTGTTATAGTCTTTGATCTTAACAACCATCCAATTCCCATCTTGAATTTCTGATGATGTTGCATGCATGGAGAGCTAAATTAGCTTGATTTTTGATGTGTAAATTTGATCTAGACAAGTGAGTAAAAGATTAATCTTTATGGCATGTTATAATAGAAGGGTTATGATGACTGAATTGGGATGAATTGTATATGATGTTGATGATGAATGTGTTGGAAATTGATACTTGAACTTGGATACTATTATGCCTAGTTTTTTATGTATAAAAAAATAGTATATTATAAGTTGTTTCATAGATGAATTGGATTGGGATTTGACGTATAATGAAGGTGAATTTATGTTAAAAAATGTGCTAATATAGTGATCTTTAAATGGGAAATAACTCTACATGTATGATCAAATGAATGATAATTTCTGTTTTGATTTTGAGGTATGAAAGACCACAAATTGTGAGCTACCAAATGAATGATTTGAATTGGAATTGGAATTGGATGTGGAATTGATGAGGAAATGACATATAATTAAGGTATAAGTAATGGACTATGATGAAGATATGTTGAATTTGGTATGAAGATGTTAAAAGCTGGAAAAAAATTGAAGGAAAAGGATGGTAAACCTTTGGTTTACTCATCCTGTGATTATAAGAGCTACATTAGCTCGTTCCTATGATTGTGGAAATTACATGGAACTGAAAAAAGTTTGGTTTTGAGTGATATTTAAACCATATAAGGATAAGTTACTTTACTTAGGTGCAATTGGACATGATTGGGGTTTGAAATGAACCTAGATAGTTGCTTGATTAATTGGATTGGTGTTTGATAAGTTTAGGTTGATAATTGATGTTATAATTTAAGGAATGGATTGTTTGATATCAATATATATGAATTTGGGAAGTATGAGTTGTTAATGGTATAAAGACGTTCTTATGAATGCAAATATGATTCCAAGGATATAGGTAATGAATAAGGTATGATTGAATGAGAATTAGGAAATTATGTGAATATATAATTCTACAAAGGATTGATGAATGTATGATTGATGAATTTAAAGTAATCAAACTTATTTAAGGCATAACCTAATTGCAAACAAGTTATATACAAGCTATGATGAATGAATGATCAAGATTTTTGAACAAGGATACAATCTCGGGATAGTCAATTGAGCATGCATTAAACATGACACATAAACATGTGTATGATTGAATAATCATATGATTGATCAACTTAGTAAGGTGTAAATATGTGTGTATTGCATGATATAGAAGCACAAACTGGGTGTCCTCATCTAGACATTGCCAGATCATCAATATAATAGTTATATAGAGTGTACTGTAAGTTAACCTAGATGTTTTCTCACTGTGTTTGAATTGTTTTTTATTAACTTTCAAATATTAAACTGTTATTGATATGATTGTGATATTCTGGACATTGTTGGTTTGAGGAGTTTGATATTGGCTATTGTATTGGAAGTGTTTTCAAATTGAATATGCAACATGAAAGGTGTTCTCAACTATATGTTGAATGCCAGATTTAGATCCAATGAATATGATAAGTGACTGTGCACTTTGAATGAAAGTTATTGATAGCATATTATGTGAAATAATGCATTCCATAACATGAATATGCATGACTAGATAAAGGAGTTGTGACTAGAGTGACCAGTTTGAAAAGAGCTTAAAGCTCATAAATGTGCACAAAGAGCCACAAGCACAGTTATTAATAAACCTGGTATCCACAAAGGGGTACGGGACAATATCTGAAATGAGGCCGGTATCTACAAGGGATATAAGACAGTAAATAGGCACTCGGTCACAACATAATAATAATGAAAGTGGAATCTCATAGGCATTTGCTTATATATATATATATATCATTACATATATCAAGTGAATGATTATGAAGAATTACTAAATTGTATTGAATAGAGATATGCAATGTTTGTGTACATGATGATGATATGAATGATTGGATTATGCTAAAATTATTATATGAAATGTTTGTATTCATAATGTGATTGTAAAATATGATATATAATATTGTGATTTGGTATAAAAAAACTGAATGATGTGATATATAGGATTTGATTCTGAATAATGTGATATACTTGTGAATTTGGTTATATACTTATTATGTTTGTGTTCTGACTTGAGTGAGTACATCGATGATGGTTCATTCACTAAGTTCGTAAAACTCATCATAATTGCAACGTTGATTTTCAGGTACTGAGGAGACCTAACTTCTAAAGCAATCTAGTTGAAGTCTAATATTATCAATCTTGGGAATAAGAAATGGCTCAAAGGTCTGGTCAGCTGATATGTGAGGAGTTTAGATAAAATATGTTTATTTAGTTTCTCATTTCATGTAAAACGATTTGTATAAAATTGTGAAATCACAGATGTTTTTGTAATATAAGTATATGGAGTGTAAATTGTAATGCTACAATGTAAGTTATGGTTTGTTAATGAAATGGGAAAAGTTGATCCTTAAAATACTTGTGTTTTTGTGATGCCATAATAAGTGAATATGATTCCTCTAACATGCCATTCTCATAGGGTATGTTCTCAGATGTCTTTTAGATGTTTGGGCATATACTCTATGGTAGTGGTGTGTTATAGAAGAGCTCGTTAATTAATCATAACTATCGGATAACCTAGAAATAGCTCCCTAAGTTTAGTCAGAAAGCAATGTTATGAGTGATAAAAACAGACCAATCTAAGCAATAATCACACAAGCTCAAATTATTTAACTTAGGTTGTCCCTAACAATTTAATACTATTAGTTGCCATATATAACTTCAAACATGACTATTACATATCGTATTCAAATTATAGTAATGGGTTTTTATGAAAAATGATTCAATATTTGATCAAAAGCATTCTTACACATTACCCAATCATTAATCTCAAGATAATGTAAACAGTCCAAAAAAAGGGAAAGAAAAAGATACACAATGATGTATGCTTAAATGTGCCCCTCAGTCGATTACACCTTCGAATCGGCATTGAGTGGGTTATCCCTCCATCTTCTCCATCAAGCTCTAAGAATAAGCCAAGAATCTCCCCATTCTTGTTAAGAACTAACTAGAAAATCAAAAAGAGTGAGGGTTGTTTGGTTTTTTCCCACTCTCCATTTGTAATCTCCAATAATGAAGAAGTATCAGCTGCTGTCCACACTTGATCAAAAAGGAATAATAAAGAAGGATAAGCTATTGTCCACTCTCCTTTGCTCTAGTCGTCCACACCTCCTTGCTCTAGTCATCCACCAAAATGATTTTATATCATGAAATGCCTAAGTGTTCTAGCCCTCACACTCTCTAGCTATCACACACTCTCCTTTATTCCCTAGCTGACACTTTATATTCTGCATATCTTCCAATAGCTAGGTTTTAATGGAATGAACAGGTGTCTTTTTAATCTTGTAATTCATGTCACGGCTGTAACATTTTAATTGTGATGCAACCGTGATCTCATGACCGTAACATTTTAATTTTTACAGCTGTGAGACATTTGGGGCACTGATCATTTGTCTCCCAAAAATCCCAGTTGTCACACCATTCTCATTATAATAAAAACTAGGTTAAAAGAAATGGAACAACCATGAGACAAGGCTAATAGCTACAACATTTTAGACAAGATAGAGCATAAAAATGGATAATGGTCATTATCTTATGGCTATAACAATTTAAATAAAAGACTAGGTTAATCAAAAAAAATTATTATCTATTTTAATACTATTGACTTTAAAAAAATGTAAAGATTATTTATAGTAATATAGAAATGAGGAGAGTATCAATCCCATGAGTATTGAGGAGAGTATCAATCCCATGAGTATTGATTTATTACTAATTCTAACTTTCCTATTAATATCTAACTAATCTAATTTAATCGTAAAATTATCTTAACGTTAATTAATATCCCACTCAAACAAGACAAATTAGTCACCACCTTTCTTTGTTTTTTCTTTTTCCTTCTATGCAAAATTTATGTCAACTTTCCCTTTAACCTTTATGCAAAATTCACAAAATAATCTAATTAACATTCATGCAATATTCACACCATTTTTACTCAATTCATCTCACATTTGGGTCAAAGAACAAGGATTTGTAACTAAAATCAAGATATGAAGGCAATTAAAAGCAATATAAATTAGACACAATAGTTATGAATAGAGATAGTAGCTAGTTGAGAATGTGATCTAGTTGAGTAACTGAGGGACATTCAACACAAATAATTGCCTTCACGTCAAAAGGATATAACGACATTTCAACTAAGCCTCTTAGTAAAAACATGACCTAGTTGAGTAACTAGTTGACATTCATCACCAATGTTTGTCTTCGCGTCAAAAGGCTAGGTTCATGTTAATAAAAATTAATGAAAATAGTTTGTTGATTAATAAATCCTACTGATCATATGAATAGCCTTATTTCTTATGAAAGTAACTTAAGGATAGCTACAATTTTGATTAACTAACAAATTATTACTGCATGTCTGTAAGTGATAAGAGTGAATTAATGTGACATTAAGTCCTGGTTATTATGTATATTTAGTCCAAACTACTTAGACATACATTTCACGAGTTAATAAGTTAGAATAACTTGAAAGACCATATTTATAGTTAAATTTGTTTCGTCAAGTTCAACACCATTGTACCATTGTTCCATATGTGTGTTTTATTGTTAGATGTGTTTTGCTTGAGAACAAGTAAAAGTTTAAATGTGAAGATGTTGATAGTTATAGGTTGCACAATATTTTAGTGGATAGTTTAATAGATGTTTAGTTGTTAAATTGAATGATTAGTGCATGTTTAGGTTACGATTATGTTATTTAGTTAGATATTTTTTTGGAGTGTTTTATGGGTTAGAGCATGCTATTGAACTTAAATTTTATGTAATTGAGGTGCCTTGATGTATTTGTTAGTATATGAGAATAGATATTGAAGAACGGACGAGAATCAGAGGAAGCTCTGAGCAAGGCCCAAGGCCATGATTGTGATAGAAGCTTGGTGCGTCTGCCACAATCGTGGCCCCATCTACCACGATCATGACAAAGAGCAAAATTAAGTGCCACGATCATGTCCTGTGCGACAGCAAACACAGACTAGCTTCTAAACTCAACTTTTCGAGGAATATTTCATACTTTTTGGGCCTAGGTTAGACCTAATTTTTACCTTGAATAGAAAAGATTATAGAAATGGTAGAAGAAACTTAATTTTTTGTGCCTCCATTTTGCTACATTAGGAAAGATCCAAAGGAGAGAAAGAAGAAGAGAGAAGCAGGAGAAAGGAAGAAGGAGAAGAAGGGCTGCAATGTTGCTATCTTCCCGATTTATTCCAACCCTTCCAAGTGACATTTCATTTCATCTTTATTATTCTTTCTTTTGAATGTATGAGATGGATTTAATAGTGATGGATTTGGGTTTTATGATGATGTTCTAAACGATTTGTTCTTGAATCAATGTTAATGTGATTTTTTTTTTATGTTAATACATCGGGTATTGTGATTAATTGTTGTATTTGCATGCTTTGATAACAAATTGAGACAGTGAACCGATAGCAAAATAATTAGATTGGGTAATGAGAGTTAAACAATCTAATAGATCACACAAATAATCAAATTGGTAATTTATATGAAGAGAGATCTCGTGTAAGGACCTAAAAGTCTATTAGAGGGCTTAAGATCTAATTAGATGTGTGGGTTTTTTATTAATTGAGAGATTACAAATTCCATAATTCAATTAGGAGTTATGATTTAGGGTTAATGATTATAATTTGACAGAGAGTAATTCACCATTTGAAAGTCTAGGACTGATACCGTATTAATTAAAAAATAATCATGTTAGCACTTAATGATAGGATAAATCCCCCTTCTCATAATTGACCAATCTTCCTTGTGTGATTTTTTATTATTCATTGGTGGTGCTCAATTTTGATTTCTTTGTATTAATTTTAAAATTTAATTTTCAATCAATCCATATTCATAAATTTACTTTTTTGTTTAGGTTTTATTTTTTTAATATTCCCTTTAGCCCTTAGATAACGTAGAATTAGATTAGTTTACTAACTCCTCGAGGGATTGAAACATCATATACTACATTCATGACCCGTGAACTTGGAGTATATTAAGGTCTTTATAAGATTAAAACTTGCTTAATAATACCAGCAAATATAACCATTATAGACTCTCTATTTTTAGCCAAAGATGATTTTAGTTTTTTTTCTTATTTGTATTTTTTGAACCTAAACCATGAGAGAGACAACCACGTCCTCTAAAGCTAGATTAAATTATGAATGGGAAAATTTAGGAGGCATAAAAAGGTAATAAGAGAGCTAAATGATAGCGTGTAAGCTATGATAATTATTGTCTCACTTCGAAAGGGGACAACTCTCCATGAAAAGTAGGAGAGAACAAAAGTAAATTTAAGGCAAATTTTCATTATGGTTTTTTATTCCATAAACAGACCTAAAAATATAATAATTATTTACTAAAATAAGGAGATGCAAACAAGTGTGACCATCCTCTTACAATTATTTAGGTACTATAAATATTCCCCAATAGCTCATCAATTTTGTTAGGAAAATTTCTTAATGTTGCAAAACAAAATATTAAAACCATTTGTGTTTTATTTTGTTATGTATAATCCTTCAATTAATTTCAACTAATCTACTAAAATCTTGCCCCAAATTATGCACTTCACTAGAGCTGACCTATCTACTAGGCCCATAAGTTCATCATAACAGATGTGTATTGATAAAGAAGATGCCACTGCAAATAAGTTCTAGGAATACCTTAATGCATAAAATATATTAGGTGAACCAATATTATTTTTAGCTAAAAATAATTTGGTGTAAGGTTTGCAATAATTGAGCTTGCAAGAAAGTAATTATATAAGCCACAATGGATTATACATGGTTGACAACCAAATAATACTTAGCTTTTAAAGAATAGAATAGATGAAATTTTGAGTGATACTAACTAGTTGATAAGACTTGGTTAAATGAGAAGGAGACAACACTTTTCATAAAGGCTCTAGATTTACTATTGATAGGATGATATGTTTTAAAATTGACCATAGTCTGACATGGGTTAGATCTAAGTTTGAGGGTTTGGTTAAGAAAATTCCAACAGAGGTGAATGCTTAGTTTTCAAATCCCTCTAGATATATTTCTTTTACAACCAATCTTGGTAATACTTTGGAAAATTTTCTTAAATTTTCTTAAACGTCTATACAAAGAAAAATTTTAGACATTTCAGGAATGTATTACATGAGATTGATTAAATTTTGAAGATTATTTTTCAAGTCGTTTTAAGAAGTTGGCTTACATAATCCCTAAAAATGTATGAATAAATGGAAAAGCCCAATTCATTTGGGCAGAATCTAAATCAAACCTATATTTTTCAGATACCCCTCTTTTAGTCAACCAAAGTCAAATCCTAAATTCATTCAAAGCCCTGGGAATCAAATCACTAAATCTTATGCATTTCCCATTTCTAAGTCAAAATCTGAAATACATTTAAGCCCTAGGATCCATTATAGGATTTTATCTTACTTTCCAAGTCCAAAGACTCACTATAGGCATTTTATCTTACTTTCTAATCTGTATTATTTTTTGTAGTCATTTTATCTTACTTCAAGCCTAAGATCCATTCCAGGCATCTTATCTTAATTTCAATCTCAAAGACCTAACTCTAGGCATTTTGCCATAATTTTAAACCCTAAGATTTGTTTTAGGCATTTCGTCTTAATTTTAAGCCGTAAGAGCCAACTATAGGCATTTGTTCTTGATTTCAAGCCTTATGATCCAACTTTAGGCGTGTCATTTTATTTAAGACCTAGTTATATGCCATTTATCTTAAGTTTAAGCCTTAAGACTCATCCTAGAAGTTTTATGTTAATATGAAGCCTTAAGATCCAAATCTAGGTATTTTATTTAATTTTTAAACCCTTAGACTCAATTCTATCCATTTTATCTTAATTTCATCTTAAATTCAAGTCCTTAGGCTCAATTCTAGGAATTTTCTCTATTTTAAAGCCTTAAGATCCATTTTGGTCATTTTGTTCTCATTTTTTATATTATAGGTAAAATCATAAATTCTAAGTCACTCAACCGTTTGCTCGCTTTTTTAGTAAGTTCTTAAACTCACATATGAAATACTTTCAGTTCCAACTCCCCATATTTCCAAAATCACTTAAAGACCTAGGTAATCATTTAGGTGTACATGGTGGGTTGACTAACACATTCCCTTATATTATAATCCATTCTCAAACTTTCCTTTTCTAGCTTAGTACTTTATATTTCCGTTCTCTTTAGGTTTTATTCTCTAAATTTTACTGATAAGGTATAGTGGCAACTATATTATTTTTATCCAAATTTTAGTCGTAATACATCAACTATTCAGTATGTGCTAGAATGTTTAAGATAGAGATGTAGAACTCATAAATAGTAAGTTCAAAAAGTTCCTAAGAAGAAAGAAGTTCTTCAAAAGAAATGACTTCAAGGAAGGTAAATATGATTTTAATAAATCATCTAACATTTCTTATAATTATAGGAAACTAAGGCCATATGAAGCCTTAATTGCCTCTCTTAAAAAATGTACGAAATTTAGAGAAATAGAAACAAGGTGAAGAGGGATATAAGAAAATAAATCTCTCAAAACTTTTACTAGGAATGATTCAAGTGATCCTAATAATGATGATTCAGAAAGAGAAGTGGCCCACATATATTTCTTAGCCATAGTGATGATGAGATATATTTGAATAGTGAATAGCCTAAAATGGTTGTAGGTATGATTGTTGCTCTCTCTTTTCTAATCCTCTCCCCTCAAGTTCTAGTCCTCATCCTTACTCTATGTCTAACTTCTCCCCCTTCCTCATAATTTTTCCTATTTGCTTTCCCTATCATTTTGTGTCTATTCTCATTCTTACTTCCTTTCCTTTTCTCTTATTTCCATCTTTGTTAGTTTTGCCTACATGTTTCACTATAACAGCTAGTCTCCTTTTTACATTTGCTTACCCAAGTGTTTTATTTCTTCCATATCTTTAAACCATTTTTTGCAAAGCCTTAAATCATCTCTCTCCTTACCTTACTAGATTTTCACTTTCTCTCTTTTCTTTCCCCTGCTGGTGGTCAATCCTAGATTATTAGAGGCATTTTAGGGTTTTATTTTTATCTTTTTTTGTTGAGTTTTATATTTACCATTTCTTGAATCATTTTTTAATTTTTCTATTAAGTGTCAGTTAAGTTTTTCTTTTTTAACTAATAGACTCAGGTAGCTTAATCCCTGACCGATCCTCCCCTATCTCCTCTATTAATTTTCCTTTGTTTTCCCTCTCTTCCTTCTATTAAATCTTCTCCTTCCTGTATTAACACTACTCCCCATTCTTTTCAAGCTCCAAACCTTTTGCCTCCCTCTACCTTATTGTCCTTAACCTCTAAGACTCAAGCTTAGTCATTCCGTAGGCCTACTCTTAATTATAAATTTGTACTTTGGGTGTCTTTCTTTTCAATATTGCCCCCCCTGATAAAGGGTATTCCCATTGCATCCCCCTCCTTGAATGTTCTTAAGGAAGGTGCTAGCTCATAGGCAACTACGGTGGTTAAGTTCTTCTTGGGAAAGAGACAAGTCTTCTCAATAATCAAGCTATAGGCCACTAAACATTGAAACTAGAGAGGTCTCTTGGAAATATTACTAAATGGAGACCCTCTATTCATATTCAAATTTGCTTTTAAGGAAAAGTCCTAAGAAATTATAAGAGTTGGCTCTTAGCATTATAATAGTCTACCAATTTTCTTACAAATGTGGAAATATAGGATCAAAATTAAGCATGTAATATAGAATTAATTGCCTTTATGGGTTAACTTTTATTAAATTCCTCTTAAGTATTAGTATACAAAAGGCTTAAACATATTAGCAAGCTATATTGGTAAACCAATTTGCATGGATAAGGCTACATCTTTACATAAAAGAATGGGGTATTTTTGATAATGTGTTAATATGGATATGAAGCATGATCTCCCAAAGAAAATTCCAATAATAAGGTTAGACGAGGATGATTCCTTGGTAAAGGACACTATTAGAGTTTTCTACCAATGGAGAAACTCTTTATTTAAATAACAGAGAGCTTGATTGTCAACTAGTAAGGTTTAAGAAGGAAGGAGATAATTATCATAGGAACTAACTCAAACTCAAATTTTTGTTTTGCCAGCTATCTCTACTAAGGTTTCCCTTCAAGGTGAGATGATGGTCTAATAAGAATCGAATATTAAGGCTCCAACTTTAGATGTTCCAACAATTCCTATATTTTTTATTCCACTAAGGGCTCTAGTAAGAATGTGCTTTCTATGTAAAATGCTACTCAACAAAATTTAAATCCATTAGAAGCTTCAGTATATTTAGTTAATGCCCCACTTGTGATGAATAAGGTTCAACAACCTACTCCTATTTTTAATTCCCAAGTTGCTGAGTTAGAATTTATTAGAGAAGGTGTTGAATTGAACAAAAGAGAGGGTGTTAAGGGAAAATACTCATATGATTGTTCTTTGAAGGGCTTTAAAATAGTTGAAAGGAGAAAGTCGACTCACAAAGCTAAGGGTAAGCCCTCCAACCCCTTTAGTTAACTCATTTATATCTTTTTCTAAAACATTAGGGGTTTTAATGACCTTAAAAAATAGAAAATTGTTTCAAAATATAAATCCAATTTGTTTGGTCTTTAAGAGACTAATTTAAGAAATAATAAATTTGCTAATCTATTATTGTTTAAGAAGAAACAAAAGTTGATTACAAATTATGAAAAGCATCTTGGGATGATTTTGGTGGCTTTTAACCTTAATATAATCAATTTCATTTGATATTTAAATTCCTCTCAATGTATTCACACACTGGTAGACATTATAGGTATAGGGAAAGCTAGTTAGCAATTAAATATGCTTCAATTTTTTTTCTTTCAAAGAATATCCTTACGAAATGAGCCCGCGGCGTTTAAAAGTTCTATTAGGGAACCCTGGATTCTTTTGGGAGATTGCAATAAGACTATATGTTTAGCTAAATATGAGGGAGATAGATACACTAGTAACATGTAAAAAGTTGAGATCTTATCTCTTAAGCCTAGAGGTAACTGACCTCACATATGTTGGTTATTTTCCCATATGGAAAAATAGATAAGAGTGATCTTAATTCATACGGAAAAAATATATAGGGCATTGGTTAATTATGAATGGCTTTTGAAATTTCATTTTTGTAGAGTTCACTTCAATAACTTTTGAAGTTTCAGTGTAGTAAAGCTCACTTTAATAAATTTTGAAGTTTTAGTGTAGTACAGCTCACTTCAGCAACTCTCTATGTCCTAATCACTATCCAATAGAGAACCTAGATCTCTTTGGGTTCACAGAACAGCTACTCCATTCAAGTTCTTTAATTTTTAAGGCAATATTGATGGCTTCTAAAAGGCATTAGAAAAAGGTTTAAGCTCAAATTTATAAGGCTGTGCATCTTACAAATTCTATATGAAACTCATGAGAATTAAACAGGAGCTCAAGAAGATGAAGCTAGGTATTAAACTAACACTGAAACAAAACTTGAATTAGCTAGAGAGTATCTTATACAAAGGCAAAGAAATCTTTAAGACTATCCTTCAAATATATCTATGATGATGAAAGGAAAGATAGATATGTTATATTACAATAAGGCTTTGAAAGCTCACACATCTATGTTAGCACAAAAGTTAAGGATATTATGGCTTAAAAAAAGGGATTGCAACACCAAATTCTTTCATAGATCCCTACTTCTTAGGAGGAATCCAACAAAATTCCAAGATTAAAAAATGGCATAGTTATGTTCTTTATTAAACAAAAAGATCTTCTATATAATGCTAAGGAATATTTCCAAAGCATTTTAGGATCTTCAACTAGGTTTGCTTCTATAATTCCTTCTATCAACTCTATTGTTCCTATACATTTGACAATGCAACAATCTAAATTTCTCACTTGACCTTTTACCTTGGTTATTGAAAAGATTGTATTTAGTATCAAACCTAAAAAGGCCCCGAGTCTAGATGGATTCAATGCATTTTTATTAAAAATCTTAGGACTCTATTAAAAATCATGCTTGTGAGGCAATTTTGGAATTTTTCTCTGGCTTAAGGATGTTGTCATCTTGGAATAAAACTCATTTATGTTTGGTTACAACGATCTCTAATCCTTTTTCCTTGAAGGATTATAGGCCAATGTCATGTGTTAAAACCTTTATTAAGATAATTTCTAAGCTTTTGGCTTAAGAATTGAACACATTCTACCTTATTTTGCAAGTCTCTTATAAGCATCCTTTATTAAGGGATGAAGTATAGAGGATAATATAACTTTTGCCTAAGAATTATACAAAAAATACCATCTAGAAGGTTTAGGTAGTAATTGTTCTTTGAAGATTAATCTATACAAAGCCTTTGATACTATGTAATGGGGTTTTATTCTTCGTTCTATTTAAGCATTTAAACTCCAAAATCTTTTAGTCTCAAGGCTAAACTAATGCATCTCCATTACTTTATTTAGTGTTCTCATCAATGAAGAAAGATCCTAACTTTTTAAAAGGTACTAGAAATAGTAAGCAAGTGAATTCCCTATCCCCTTACCTATTTACTATTGATATTGAATTCCTATCTCTAACCATCCATTAAAATATAGGGCTGGAGAATAGACTCTAATTTCATAAGAAACTTGGAAACCTGAAGATCACTCCGTCAGCATTTGCAGATAATATTATCCTATAGAATTATCTAGTTTTATTAACTATCTTATGAAGTCTATTGATTAGTTAAGCAATCTATTGGGGATAAATATTAGCATAGAAAAATATTTCCTAACAATTTCAATAAATGCTTCCTAATTAGCTTAAGAACATTTAAGAATTTTAGGCACAACAATCAAAGTCTAGATTTTTCCTATCTAAGGGTCCTTATTTCCTTTAAGATGATTTTATATATCAACTGCCAAGTCCTCTTTGGTATGATAAGAAGGAGAATTGGGAACGGACCAACAAATGCCTATCCTATATTGGAGGTTGCAATTAACCATCTCCATGTTTTGCAATTTATATGGCTATTTGTCATCTCATATAATTCTTCCTAAGAATTTTTTTGAGGATGTTAAAAATTTATTCATAAATTTCCTTTAGACAGGGGATGGAAATTCTAAATCATTGTCTAAGGTAAGTTGGAAAGACATTTGCTTACCTAAGCTTCAAGGTGGATTGGGCATCTGATCAATCCATTTGGTGAACAATTTAAAGATGCCATAAATGATAAAGAGAATTTCTGGGTAAATTGTTTTATGAAAATTATTTGAGAAATGCGAGCATATGGGCGTTCAAGCCTAAGAACTATACTTTTTAGAGTATATTTCAAATTTTGAAACTTAAAAAGTACCATTCAATCGTTTATCTAGTTCAAGGTTAGGAATAGGAATAATACTTTGATATGGACAGATAATTGGAGTGCTCTTGGCCCTTTGTACTTGCTTCCAAATTACTTTATCCTCAAAATGTTCTTTCTTGCAAATGTTGGAGTCATTTATTTAGTTAATTAACATAATTGGTATTACAGTAATAGAAGTTCTAGTTTCGTTTAGATTTGCTTTACTCCATACCCCTCTATTCTCTATTAGGAAGATAGAGATATATAGTTGAGGCATTCTTCATGCAAGTTCACTAATAGGATATGTAGGGATGTACTTTAAATTCCTACTCCTAACGTCATCTGGTTCAACCTAGTCCAGAGTAAATACCTAGCCCAAAAGTTATCATTTATGCTCTAACTTGCAATGAAGGAGAGATTAACTACTTTGGATAGGATCAAGAATACTTCTTCTCCTCTTTTTAATCCTACATGCAGGTTATGTATAAAGTTCCCTAATTCCACAAACCATATGTTCTTTGATTCCCCATTCTCTACCCAATTATGGAAGGACACTCAAGCAAGAAGCAACCTTGATTGTTAAGCTATTGAATGGAGAATTATTCTACATTAGGCATTAAGATCGTTGCAACTTAGTGAAAGAGAAAAAATTTTGTAAATAGCTAGGTTGATTATTTATAGTATTTAGTAAGAGAGGAACGAACATATTTTCAAGAATCAATTAACTCAAATTGATTTGGTGAGTCAAAGACACATTAACATGATAAAATAATTAGCATTAAAAAGGGATGATGATCTCTAATTCTCTCAAGGAATGTTAATGATATGAAACTTATGAGGAATGAGTTAGTTTCAAACTAAGGTTGCAACTTAATTAACTTTGAATTAGTTGGTTGAGTTAAGGATATTATCGGTATAAGTTGTTATTCTTAGGGATTTCTATCATAATGGGCTTATCCCACTAGGTTGTTTATTTAGTTACTGTCCCAATCTTAATTTTACTTATTATGTTCATTGGGATATTTCATTTGATGTAATTTCGGCTCTCTTCTAGCAATACAATTCTTTAATTTACAAAAAAAATATCTAAAAGTATTGTCATTGTTAAGAATCATGGCTTAGATGCACAAAATCATGAGAATGAGAATTTAAAAAAAAGGAGATCATTTCTCTAAAGGAATCATTGTGCAAATTCATTAATGGAAGTGAAAAACTAAAAGAATACTAGAAGCCTAAAAGAGCTCTAATGATAAGCTTAAGATCAGATACATTAATAGGAATGCGTATAATAATTAGATACATTAATACAAATGCATCTACTGCTATAACTATACATTTTAAAAAGCATAACCATTTTCATAGTGAAGACTCATTACTTAAGGTGGCAAGTAAGCATAGTTCTTCTAAATATAAATGTACACACAAGTCTTATGCATATGCATCATCTTTTGGGCCTTATTCACAATGCAAGTACCACATATTCATACATTGTTATCAATATTTTAACTTTTATTTTCAATTCATTTTTCTATACCAAAACTTATTTTTTTGTTTTAGTTATTGATTATAAAGATTTGCAGTCACCGTTTGCATTCTTAGGGATTCATTCTTTATTATATAATTATTATATTGCATTATATTTTTTTGCTTTACATTGACTAACTGTTTCTAGATTTCCTTTTATAGAAATTTGACATTATATATAAAACTAACATAATAAAGCTACCAATCAAGTGACATAAAGATCATAGGATCTAGATCATTCAAGGAGCACCATTAGAATTTAGATCATCAAAGAGATAAATCAATACAATCAATTTTCTTTTGTATTCATTAATTAATTTATAAATCCTTACATTTTAACGACTAAATTATGACTGTGACCAATGATTAGAATGATAAACTAAAATTTAGTTTCTCAAATTCTCCAGTATCATTAAACATATTTTTTTTACACTTGTCTTCTCATATAAGAAAATGACAATAATTGCTCATTATATATATTTTATTTGTAGGTTATATTTGGTAAACCACCATAGCTCCACAATGTAAATATTGAAAAGAAAAATCAAACAAATTCCCATATGGTTTACTAAAAAGTATTTGACATTAAAGTTTATATAATATACCAAAATTGTCATTTTTGACCTAATTATAATCTTATTAGATAATTGCAATGATAGAAATGGAGTGGTGAGGACATACATTCTCCACCATAGTACTCATGCATTTATTTCCTCTAAGAATTCCTCCACTCATAACCTTTATTATAGAATTCATTCACTCACAACCATTATAATATAATCCCTCAACTTAAAACCTTGGATCTACTATGAATGATGAATTGTCACAATAACTAGACAATACAAAAATTAAAATGGCTTTGGTATTATATATGCTATGAAAGGATAAAATGCTTCAAATGAAATACAACTAGCTTGGATATTGGATACTCTACAAAAAGATGAATGCTTAAAATAAAGCACAATTAGCTTAGATACTCAATAAACTATAAAAAAAAGTAAATTGATAAATGAAATACAACTAGCTTAAATACTAGATATGCTATAAAAAATAAAATTATAGAAAAATATGGAACTAATTTAGATATTAGATACACTATGAAAAATAAACTACAAAATGGGATGCAACTAACTTGGATACTTGATAAATTATGAAAACGTAGATTACATAATAAAATGTTGTTGTCATGGATATTAAATGCGCTATGAAAAAGTAAACTGCATAATGATGTTGAATTGGCTTGGATACTAGGAAAGTAAAGAAAAAGTAAGTTGTATAATGAAATGCAACTAGCTTAGATATTGGATATGTTATAGAAGGGTCATTTGGAGAACGAGATGCAACTTGTTTAAATATTGGACACATTATAGAAAAATAAATTATATAACAAAATGTAGCTAGCATGGATATTGGATACAATATGGAAAAGAAAATTGCAAAGAGAGACGTAACTAACTTGATTATTGGATACTTCATAGAAAAATAAATTATAGAATAAAATGTAAATATCATGGATACTAGATACACCATGGGAAAAAAATTAAAGAAAGAGATGTAAATGGCTTGGAAATTGGATACTTCATGGAAAAGTAAATTAAAAAGTTTCGACACATGAATGCTACAAGTAGAGGGGATTTTAAAGCAAAGAAAAATGTTACTGAAAGTCATCTTTGTTTCAAGGACTATAATTTCAAGTTGCAAAAAGTGATATTTTATAATGCAAAGAAAGCAGTAACTCTAAATGGATCAAAAGAAACCAAAATCCTCCCAGGTGTTAGAGATTATATAAGGCAATACAGTTACTATAAATAAAACATAGGCATTCATCGAGCCTATAAGCCTTTATTTTTGTTTTAAAAAGTGATGCATATAACATGTATAGATATTTGAATAGTTGTTTCCCTATGACTTTAAATAACTTGGTTTAATCAATTTTTATGGTTTTAGGTAACTATTAGTGAAGTTGCATTGCTTAATTATGAATTGAAGTTTTATATATGAGAAATATCTTTGAGTGTTCTTTATGATGATTTAATTAAAGACAATGATTATATCAAATCTTAGTTTTTGTATAGATGATTCGAAAGAAACTACAAATGAATGAACTATGGTTTAGATATTAGGAATTGAAGAGGGTAATGGATACAAACTAACATAAATCATGAAATTTCACAAATCTTAATATGTTCTCGTGAGTCTTAATCCAATAAATATTTTGGTCAATTATTATAAGAATAGGTGTTTGTAACTTGAGTAACAGTATTTTGTCACCTTAGTAAATTTTTTGATCTAAAGTATAGAATCTTTTTAATAAATTAAATCATAAATAAAAGGATGATATTAGGAAGACTCTTATCTAGATGCTTATTATATCTTACTTTCATAACTTGACTACATGACAGATTTATTTCCAATGGTTTAATTTGTCTTTAGCATAGTTTTATTTTATTTTATTTTTAAATATCAATCTACAAAAATTCTCTTAATTATTTAGCTAGATAATAGTAAGACAGTTCACTAGTCTTTTAACACTTCCTTGTAAGATTAAACTAGTAGAAAAAGACTCACCAAGAAGTCCCATGACCAAAAGGTTTTAAGAGAAAAAGGTCTCTAACAACCTATTTCTTTGAGGGATTATTTAATCCAATCACATACTATTTTAGAATAAACATTAATATGGAGAAGTTATGGCATCAGTAATTGCCTTTTTCTTTGGTTTTCTTCTAGATTTCTTCTTTATGTTACTAGATATAGAATTATCTGTAAGATTGATTATTTTAAAAGAAGCACAAACACCTAGAAAAAAAGATGATGGAGGTTTTGCATTAGTTTCATTAGTCACTTTAAGCAAGCAAGAACTATGTTGCTTAGAAGTGCATCCACTCAAGTGATAGCTTGTACATTGATCATCATTTGCAAATGAAGAAGGAAAAAAATCATATTTTCCTTTTCTAGTGGATTTGGATCCAGCTAAGTACCTATGAGCCCTTTATGCTCTTTAGTGAGAAATTTCCTACCCATGTCATTGCAAAATTTTAGAATTTGCTTAAGGTTAAGCTTTCATCAATAGCTCAAAGCCATTTAAATAGTAATTAGATCATCATCTTTATCTAGTTTATAGGTTTTAATCTTTTTAGATATCTCTTTTTCCATATCAACTTCTAAACAAACTTGGGCAAAGCCAAGCCTTTTCAATAATTTAGTTGCTACTTCTATACAAATTGACTTTCTAACTATACTTTCCAATTAACTTAGACTATTAATGTTGTAGCATTTAAAAGGAATGATATGAAATGTCACCTATAAAGGAGTTGCCTTTTGATTAAATTTGTCCATTTAATTCCAAAGTCTCCATTTTTAAAGGAAAAGATTCTTTCCACCTAAATGTCAAGGTTTATATACAAGACCTTCATCAAACTAAAAGACAATTTAAAGTTGAAGTTAAAGAGATTGGTTTTCTTAATAAAATCATGCTTAAGGACAAAATGATTCTAGTTAGTTATAGCTCATCTTTAAACTAGAGGGAAAGATGAGTAGTACTTGTTAAAGAAGAAACCAACTAAAGAGGTGGACCTTTTTGAAATTATTGAAAGGATATCAATATGAGGATAGTTAACCACTGCACAATTTGATTAAGATAGAGGGTTAAAACATAAAGATTGGAAAGGCTTCTCATCACCAATAACTTTAAAACATGACAACTTTATCAAGAGAAGAAAGAGAGAGCTTAAAGGAAAAAGGAGCAGTAGGGAGTGGAAGAAGTCAACAATACAAAGTAAGAAGGAGAGGTTAACATAAGGTGTTTAAGAATGTCAAAAGATGTATGGGAGATGATAAAGGAAACAATAATATTGGAAATAGGAAGAGAACAAGAAAGAGTCAAAGGAGGAAGGATACCTTAGGCTAGTAAGGAAGGAAGAAGGGAGAGCAAAGGAAGGGAAGGAGGACTAGAAATGTTAGAGGAAGCATAAATTGTGAGATCCCACATCGGTTGGAGAGGGGAATGAAGTACGCCTTATAAGGGTACGGATACCTCTCCCTTACAGACGCGTTTTCCATGACCTAATACACTGGATCCCATCTCCAAGGTTAAATGTGATTGGGCAAGAGTAGTTCTAGGATGGGTGACTTCCTGGGAAGGTCTCGGGAAAAGCAAAACCGTGAGGGCTTGGTTGGGCCAAGACCCAAAGCGGACAATATCTATAAGCGAGTGATCTGGATTGTTACAGTGGTATCAGAGCCAGGTGTCGAGTCGATAGGATCGACTAGAGAGTTGGACTTTCCCTTACAGACGCGTTTTCTATGGCCTAACGCACCGGATCCCATCGAAACTCCGAAGTTAAATGTTCTTGAGTGAGAGTAGTTCTAGGATGGGTGACCTCCTAGGAAGGCCTTGGGAAAAGCAAAACCGTGAGGATTTGGCTGGGTCAAAGCCCAAAGCGGACAATATCTGTAAGCAGGTGATCTGGGCTATTACAGCAGTGATATCAGAGCCAGGTTCCTGAACCGTTGTGCCAGCTAGGCTGGACCCCAAAAGAGGGTTGGGACCTAAGGGGGGTAAAGAGTGTGAGATCCCACATCAGTTGGAGAGGGGAACGAAATACGCCTTATAAGGGTACGGATACCTCTCCCTTATAGATGCGTTTTTCATGGCCTAATGCATCGAATCCTATCAGAACTCCGAGGTTAAATGTACTCGGGTGAGAGTAGTTTTAGGATGGGTGATCTCCTAGGAAGGCCTCGGGAAAAGTAAAACGGTGAAGGCTTAGCTGGGCCAAGGCCTAAAGCGGACAATACTTGTAAGCGGGTGATCTGGGATGTTACAGTGGTATCAGAGCCAGGGGTCGAGTTGGTAGGATCGACTGGAGAGTTGGACTTTCCCTTATAGACGCGTTTTCTATGACCTAAAGCACCGGATCCCATTGAAACTCCGAGTTAAATGTGCTTAGGTGAGAGTAGTTCTAGGATGGGTGACCTCCTGGGAAGGCCTTGGGAAAAGCAAAACTGTGAGGACTTAGCTGGGTCAAGGCCCAAAGCGGACAATATCTGTAAGCGGGTGATCTGGGCTATTACATAAATAGGTGGAGGAATGGGAGAAAAAGAACTTCAATAAAGTATACTAAAAGAGGTGAGGAACTAAAATTTCAATTGGGTAGAAAAGGTCCAACCTAAGAGAATTTCCTAGAAAATAAAAAAAAAGCCAAAAATGAGAAAAGATTTTAAAGTAATTATATCAAATGAATGTTCCAATTTATAAAATGACCTAATATACCATACTGGGGAATTATATAGGTTATAACTATTATCTGTTTATAAAACTATAAATAAAGGCATTTAGAGACTTGTTTTTATACAGAAAATAAGATAAACGAGTTTTCACATTAATTTTTTTCTAATCTCTTACACTTATTTTCTAGTTACTCTCTCAATTATTGAAATATTTTTTATTTTTCTTAAATTTTTATAACATATTATTAAAATAAAGATCTATGGAATAAAAGGTACTCATTTTTCTTATATTAATATGTCAAATCTTATTAAACTAGCATTTGTTGCTCTTGATATTTCTAAAAATAATCATGTCTTGATTTTTAATACAAAAGTGCATCTCAATGGTATCAGTTTAAGATTATAAACAATTTGTTAATGATGATGTATTTATATATGAAAAATACAATAAATATTGTCCAAGATGACTCTCATTCAAAAAATATTATAGAATGTCTTAAAGGAGATGATTGGAAAAATTGAGAGAAGTCATTCAAGTTTAGTTAAACTCCTTGAATGGTTGTATGGTTTTTGGAAACAGTAATGTCAACATAAAAATGTTGTAAAACGATTCAGTTACAAATAGGTATTTACCCAAAAATGAAATGATAAAAAAAATGAAGTGATGGGGGTACAAAATACAATTAATAACACAAGGTTTCTCTCAGAGACCTATTATATATTTCAAGGAGATATATAAGTCCTTGTAATACAATCTTTCACATTGTTTTTTTTTTAATAAGCATGATAGTTTAAGAAAGCCTTGATATGCAACTAATAGAGGTGGTTAAGACAACCACACATATAATATATGTGTGGATCATTAGATCGTGACATTTATAAGAAAGTTTCTGGTATATATATATGTCCCAAAACTTTCTTATAAATGTTAAGATCTAATGATCCACATATAAGTGTGTGTGTGTGTGTGTGTGTGTGTGTGGATCATTTGATTGTGACATTTATAAGAAAGTTTCTAAAGATTTAAACTATCTAAAATAAATGATTTTAATTTATGTGACCTATATTCATTAAAGGAGCAAAGATCATTGTATGAATTAAAGAAATTTGAATGAATGTGGCATGATCGACTCTGTAAATATGTAATAACAAGGGGATATATTAATGATTACACATGCACATGCATTTTGATTAAGAATTTGAATGATCAATTTGTCATTATTGATGTATATGTAGATAATATGAATTTTATTAAATTATTTGAAGGGGTCTATGAGGCTACTACATGTTTAAAGGCAAAGTTTAAAATAAAGATTTAGGTAAGATAAAATTTGTATTGGCTTGATAAAATGATACAAGATAAAAATTTGTATCATTTAATGAAGTGCATGTATCAGGCTTTTTTTATGTAAGGTTATCTTGATTATTTGTTAACATTGCCTCCTTTAAATCAAACTAGTAGAAATTTATCATTCCTAACAATTTCTTTAGTTTGTGAAACAACTCAGATTTCAGTAGTTTAGTGAAAATATCTACAACTTGTTCTTTAGTGTGACAATAATTAATTACTACTTCCTTTTTAATTATAAGCTTGTGAATTTTATGAAATCAAATGTCTATATGCTTGGATCGCCTATGAAAAACTGGATTTTTGCACAGTGCTATTGAGGATTTATTATCACAGAATAATTTTGATTGAGCATCTTATTTTTTGATGTAGTACTTCAAACATTCTTTTTAGCCATACTACCTTTGTAGCTCAACTAGTTGTTGTAATGTATTATACTTCAACTGTAGATAATGCAACCACTAGTTGTTTCTTTAAAGACCATGATATTGCGATAGTGCTAAGGTGAAAAACATAGCCTGGTGTGCTTTTTCTTGTTTCTATATCTCCACCTCAATCACTATCTGTGCAACTTACAAGATTCATATAATTGACATTTGCATAAAAAATTCCTTCATTCAAAGTACCCTTGATATATCAAAAAATACTATTTGCCCCTTATAAATGATAAGTACGAGGCTCCCCCATGAATTTGCTAAGTAATCCAACTCAATAAACTACATCTAGTCTGGTTGCAGTTAAATACCTCATACTTCCAATTAAACTCTTGTAGTAAGTTGAGTTTATAGATCTCCCTTTGTCATCTTTTAGTTGTTTCAATTTCTCTTCAAATGGGGTGGGAGCTAGTTTTGAATTCTCCGTCTTATATTTCTTAAAAATATCATTCTCATATTTCCTTTAGGAAATAAAAATTCCACCATCCCGTTGAATTACCTCTATTCCAAAAAACTTAGCCATTAGACTTAAGTCTGTCATGTCAAATGATTTTACCATAACCTCCCTAAATTCTTCAATCTTCTTTGAGTTATTTGCAGTAAAAATTAGATCATCAACGTAAAGACATACAATTAAAATATCAACAGGCTCAACAAATTTAACATACAAAGTACGCTCAAAAGGACATCTTTCAAAACCATGCTTCATAAAGTATGAATCAATTCTTTTGTACCATGCTCTTGGTGCCTGCATAAATCCATATAATGCTTTCTTTAACTTGTAAAGTTTATATTCTTTTCCTCTTACTTCAGATCCTACAAGTTCTCAGCATATACTTCCTCTTCCAAAGTTCCATTTAAAAAAGTAGATTTTAAATCCATTTGATAAATTTTTCAGTTATTTTGAGCTGAGAAAGAGATAATAATGCGAATAATATCTAATCTCACAACAGGAATAAGTACTTCAAAGTAATCAATACCTGATTTTTGCTTATATCCGTTTTATCTAGCTTTAAACTGGTCAATTTCACCATTAGGCTTATACTTGGTCTTGTACACCCACTTTACTCCTGTAGGATCTTTATCAATAGGCAAATCTATTAGTTCTTATTTATCATTCTTTTCAATTTCATATATTTCTTCATTTATGAACTTCCTCCATTTCAAGTCATTTGATGCCTCCTCATAATTAACTAGTTCACAATCTGCAAATAAAGAAAAATTGATAACTTCTTCGTCAGATTAATCATTATCAATACCTATAACATAATTTTCCAATCTGGCTGGTAACTGACGACGTCTTTGGGCTCTACTAGATGTCTCTGGTTGACGTAGCAGAAACAATGCAAAACAAGGGAACAAATTGATACCATTGATTCGAATCATGAATACCAGTAATAACACTATTTATCTGTTGATTCAACATGAATGCCAAGAAATAGGGCAAAGAAAGGCACACAGCGTCAAGATCTATTATTCATCGAAAACTATGAAATACATAATTTGGGCGACTTAAATAGTCAAACCCTAAAAATTACCAAAAAAGGCAAAAATACTAAATTATCCTTATTATGAAAATAGACAAAAAAATATGAAAAACGTTATAAATAGGACTAAAAATGGACATTCCTAATAAAAGTTATGACAAATCAAAAATTTTCCAAAATAGTAAAAACGCAAAATCAACTCCAAAAGCAAGAAAATCCAACCTTTTTTAAGTTGATAGAATTACAACTGCATTTTGTCAATTTTTTCTACATATGCGCATGTTATCTCTTGGAACGCATCATTCTCCACGGGGTAGACAAAATTTGCCTTCGAATTGTCATCGTCTAACAAATCACCAAAAAAAGGAATCAAATGCTTCACATTAAACACATAAGTCGTACGAGTATGACTTAGTAGCTTTAGATGGTAAGCATTTAGATTGATTTTTTTTTATGATCTCCACAAGACCAATCTTCCGAGTAGACAATTTATTATAATCACCAACAGAAAAGTGATCCTTGATCAGAACTGCCCATATGAAGTCACCCACTTCATACTCAACATGTTGTCTCTTCTTATCCGTAACCTCTTTGTACTTACCGATAGCCTTTAGTAGATTGTCATGAATAGCCCTATGGACATCCTACAATTTTTCTTCAAACTTTGCCGAAGACAACAAAGTAACATGGTCTTTCATAGACTTGTTCTTGACAAATTCGTTAGAGGGCACTAATATAAATTTCACTCCCTTAAACATGAAACTGTAAGTATTGGCTCTACCATCGTGTGCAATCCATCTATCGAATTGTCACGGACGTCCCAACAACAAATAACACACATCCATAGCAACAATGTCACACCACACAGAATCCTTATACTTAGAACCAATGGAAAAAAAGTAACTAATGCTTGTTTAGAAACTGTTACCTTACCACCTTTTTTTAACCAGTCCAATTTGTAAGGTTTTGGGTGCTTCTCCGTCTTGATGTCCAATTTGTACTGCTTCAGCTGACACAATGTTTTTGTAACTACCAGCATCAATCATAAATTTGCAGACCTTCCCTAGGATGGTACAAGTGGACTAGAAGATATTATTCCACAACTATTCATCATCGACAGTTGCTCTTGGGGTCATATATGATCTCCAAATGACCAATGTGGTACCCACATCTACAGTCACAATCTCCTCGTCAACTGCATCAGTATCAAATGCAAGCTCCTCTCCCACATACACTTCTTCCTCATCATCACCCTCATTGTTATCTATAAAAAGAGCCCTTTTCTTGCCTTATTGCAATCTTCTTTTTTGTGCCCCATTTCACCATAACTAAAACACCTAATTCCACTAGTTCTAGGTTTGTTAAACCTAGTAGGATTATAAACAAAACCACTAGTGCCTGCATGATTACCACTGTTACTGCTACCAACACCACTGTTACTGCCACTGTCACTGCTAGCACTTCTTACTATACTAAAATTTATATGTTGCAACTGTTTCTCCACCACCAATGCTCTCTGATGTGTTACCAAAATAAAAACAGGATCTAACAAGTTGATGGTATCTTGGATCTGCATTCTCATCCTACCAATGTATCTCACCACCAACTACTCCTCAGTCTCCTGAATTTCATTTTTGACCAGGAGTTGATAGAACTCAGTAGTATATTCATCTATTGATCTCATGCCCTGCTTCAAATTCTGCAACCTTTGGTACATTAATCGTTTATAGGGAAAAAAAATTGGCACACATATGTTTCTTTTTCTTTTCCCACGTGATGTTTTTAGACTTACTCAATCTTGTTCAAGTTAATTTTAATTGCTGCCACTAACTTGTGGTCCTATTTCGAAATCTGGTAGCTGCCAATTGCACCCCTTTATTTTTAGGTACATCTTTGAAATCTGGAATTTCCTCTACATTAGACAACCAATCTAGGAAGTCTTCGAGTTGTAAACTACCATGGAACTCAGGAATTTATGTCCTCATTCTAGTCTCCTATTTCCACTGATCTCTCTCAACACCAACTCTAGGATGCCTACGTACAAGCTCATCGAAATACTCATCATCCTCTCCATTGTCAAAATTATCATAAACATCTGTATGTATTAGATTCTTGAGATGACCAAGAATTTTCATATTTCCCAATACCTCATTGAATCTTGCCATCATATGTTTTACCATAGTCTCCATATGACGATCTATGATCTAGACAACCAACTATTCAATCTCGTCATAGCCATACACCTCTCCTATATGGTGAGTCTTTCAAGGTGGCATAATCATAGAGATCAAACTTGGTTCTGATACCAACTGACATAGCGAAAATAGTGCGAAACAAGGGAACAAATTGATAATGTTTATTTGAATCACGAATATCGGTAATAGCATCATTTACCTGTTGATTTAATGCGAATGCCAAGAAAGGAAAAGAAAGGCACATAGATGTTAGGATCTGTTATTCATCAAAAACTATGAAATCCATAGTTTGGGCGACTTAAATAGTCAAACCCTAAAAATTACCAAAAAGGGGGAAAAAACTAAGATATCCCTATTATGAAAATAGACAAAAAAATATGAAAAACATAATGAGTAGCACTGAAAGCGGACATTCCTACTAAATGTTACAAATCAAAAAGTTTCCAAAACAACAAAAATGCGAAATTGACTCTGAAAACGTAAAAATCCAACTATTTTTTAAGTTGACATAATTACGTCCGCATTTTGTCAAATTTGTCCAGATATAAGCACGCTATCTCTTAGACCGCATCACTGGTTGAGATACTAAATCTTCCTAAGTATTTTCTTCTTCATAGCTTGTTGAAATTACCAATGCCCTTTTTTGGGAAGTTGAAGACCAATCCCATATTCCATCCTCGTTAAAAGTTAAATCATGTCTAATAATCATCTTTTTTGTATTTGGATTGTATAATTTATAGGCCTTTGAATTTGCACTATAGCCTATAAAAATACATTTCTCACCTTTGTTATCCAGTTTCTTCCTCAACTGATCTGGTATATAGGTATAAGCAATACACCCAAAAACTTTGAGATTCCAAATAGAATGTTTCCTTCTACTCCAGGCTTCCTCAAGTGTTTTGATATTAAGGCTTTTTGTTAGACCACTGTTTAAAATATAAACTGTACAAGCAACAGCTTCTTCCCAAAGTTCTTGAGGCAATTGTTTAGATCTTAACATGTATCTTACCATGTCTATAATAGTTTTGTTCTTCCTTTATTCCATTCCATTTTGTTGAGGCATGTATTTGGTGGTCAATTGATGTTGAATTCCATACAAGTCAATGACTTATGTGCATGCAAGATACTCTTGACCTCTATCTGTTCTTAATGCTTTAATTCTATAACCACTTTGCTTTTCCACAAATGCTTTAAGATATTTAAATGCATCGCAAGCTTTTGATTTCTGATTTAGAAAATACCCTTGGGCCTTTCTAGTAAAATCATCAATAAAAGTAACAAAATACCTATTACCTCCATTGGATGGAACTTCAACAATACACAGATTTGAATGAATAGCTGCCAATAGCCTTTTTTGCTCTATAGAACTTTCTAATTGGAAATACATCCCTATGCTTTTTTCCATCTCACATGTCTCACATACATGGTTAGGAATATTCACAATAGGTAAGCTAGACATAAGCTCTTTTCTTGATAGATAATTTGGTCCAGAAAAATGAAAATGTCCTAACACATGTGCCATAGCCAATTTGCATCAGATATCACAGAATTTAAGCAAGCAAATTTTTCATGATAAATTTTTAGTGGGAGTAGACGGTTAGAAGACATCTTTATCTTTACAATAAATCTTCCACTCCTATCTATCAAGATACAGAAATCATTATGAATCTGCATTTTATAACCTTTTCTCTGATAATTGACCTATACTTAATAAGCTATGATGAAGAACAGGAGCATAGAAAACATCATAGATAAAGCTTTTAGAACCATCCTTCAACCTAATAGATACTCGATCTTTTCCCAAAATAGGAATATATGAATTATTTCCAAATTTAACTATTGTCTGAACATTTTCATCTAAAGAAGAAAATAACTCCTTATTCACATACATATGATTACTACAATCAGAATCCAAATACCAGATATTTTCATCTTCCATAAAAGAGTTGCTTGCTAGAATTAAACTTTCTATATTATTTGAATTCACACCAAATGATTTTCTGTAACATTAACCTGATAGTTGTTCTGAGATCTGGATCTACAATTAGTAGCTTTGTATCCATACCTTCCATAGTTAAAGCAATTAAAATTACATCTCTCTTGATATTAATTACCTCGGCCTCTTCCTCAACTGGTAGGTCCAAAATTATTTTCTCCTCTTCCTTGAGTGGATGTTCTGAAATTGTTGTCTCCCCGGGTTAAAATTATTGCCACGATCTCTTCCCCTAAAACTTCCTCTACCGCTACCTCCAAAATCTCCTCTTCTTCCATTATTAAAACCACGACCTCTACCATCTTCATTTTGATTAGATTCTGCAACATTATTGAAATTCACCTGGCCTTTTAAGGCTCCTTCTAGTTTCTCCAATATTATGCTAACCTGACTTTCAATGCTTCCTGGCAACTTTGCTATAGTCATAATCTTTGTATCATGTGATTTTAGTATTGTAGTCACAACATGGTCAAATTTAATTGGCATGGTGTGTTGAATCTTTTCCACCACCTTATTATCTGAAATATCCTCTCCATACAACCTCATCTTATTGACAAGATCAGTAACATGACAAAAATTTTATTCAACAGTTTTTGAATTAGACGTTTCATACCTCTCATATTCTCTACGCAAGAATTGCAATTTAGATTTTTTATCCTTATCTATACCTTTGTAAGCTAGCTTTAAGGTACTCCATGCTTCTTTGATAGTTTTAACATTGGCAATTTTGCCAAAAACTGAATAATCTACTCGTCGGTGAATTTGGAATAACACCAACTGGTTCTTCTTTTGAGCACTTTCATTAGCTCTTCCTAGTAAGCTTGGATCAACAAGACTCCAAATATTGTGAGCCTTGAGATGGGTAGACATTAAATCTCCCAATAATTGTAATGAAGTTTAGTATCTAATTTGGGACTTGACCACACAATATTATAACTGTTTGACATCTCTCACTTTTAAATAAATTACTCTCTCGCAAGTATAATAACACTTTTTCTATTTTTTTCCCCAAATTGCTTTAAAAACTGGAGTTGGATTTAACTAGCTCTGATACCAATTTGATATCAAATGACACAATACTCACACATATGAAAGAGAGAGAGAGAAGAGACAATGAGAGTTTTCATTCAATCCCAAAAACCTACAATACATAAAGCTCATTACACTCTTTTATAGGCAACAAAATACAATAAAAAAATCAAGAGTTTTACTTATATAAGCAACTATTCTATTGGATCAAAATTTTGGTTCAATCGTATGATAGCTTAAGGAAGAAGTTATCTCCTTTCAACTTTCAATATTTTCTGCTACAACTTGCTTCAAAACATGATGATTTTGTCTTCTTCAAATAAAGATGCTTGATGTCTCTTCCACTTACTTTTAGCTATCATTTAATGAAGTGTGTGTATCTATCTTCGTTCATGTAAGGCTGGCTTACATTTTATGTATAAAATATTTACGAGAATGTTATAGAATGAAATTTTTAATTAACTGAATTACCTGATATGTAAAATCATTACGTAAAGTGAGTCGTTCGATTAATAGATTTACCTACTATGCAAGACAATTATGTGAAAAAAAAGATCTAAATTGATAAAATACATTTATGTTAATTCCAATCACCATATTAAATGATTCATTTTGATTTACAAAATAAAAGAAACAGATTCTCTTGTGTTACCGTCTTTACTGTTTAGACTTCGATTACTTTCTCAATCATTCAGGCTCTCTTACTCTTTAGACTAATTACTCTTAATTACGCAATATCAGTTCTTTACTGTTTCTATTTTTCCTCGAACCTTCGTAACAGAAGCAACGCTTGTAAGTAAAAGTCTGCGTTTCTCCACACCCATTTTCCTCCCTACTTTTTGTGACCCCTATGCTCATAGTTTGGAATTACAGTTAAGTAGTCGAAGAAGAAAATTGCTCCTTGCAAATACCTATAACCCCCTTTAATTTTTCAACGACATTTTTTGGGTCTGGATCGAAACTTTGACCAGCAATATTGAGCTTTGAGGTAGTCTCTATTTTCGACCTTAGTGAGATAGCCCAAACGATAAAAATGTCATTAGATCACCATGTCGTTAAGACTTAATTCACAAAACAGGCCAATTTTTGGTAAGACCTCTTACAGACCACCAGATCAAAATGCTAAAATAAAACCACTCCATTTAGGACCGTAAGTCATCAAAGAAGCATACACACCTCACCGATTTTCCATACAAATACCAAATAAAAACATTTAGTGCCTACAAACTAATTTACATACGATTTCACCACACGAGAGAGTATGGATTGAAAGTGACCTCGTCGAAGACAATTTCATGCATTAATTTTTCTATTTTGCAGGATCATTATCACCTAATAGTGAATTGAAGGCAACAAAGTAACTGAGGACATGTATCAAAGAAGCAAGGAAAGTTCGAGTTTTTGAAGTATAAGCAAACATAACTAGATTGATCACGATCAATCAAGCTGCATAAAGCCCACAGCCTTGTGAAAAGGAATACAGCATGATTATACTACAATTCCACGGAATCTACAAAAAGCAATAACAGTTCATTTTCCTGCACTAGCTTTGTCTAAAGCCGAAATGTGATAAATTAACCTCCTAAATATGTCTAACAAACTAACATAATATGTGCGATTGTACCAGGGAATCAAAATTTCTTTGACATTTGTTCATGTGTTAAACGATAGAATTCTAATTAGGCATGTACAAGTTACATTTGAATACGAAAAACGGCCATCTCTCCTCAGTCAGGTATTTGCACTTCCCGAAGTTTTGACACAGAGATAAAGAAACTGCTAAATTGGTCTATTCACCAGATCTATAATCATACCGATAGTTCCTCGTCCACTTGTGCAGGTGTCTAGAAATACAAATCCAAGAAGTTTCTGGAATCTTATGGCTAAAGTGTATGAATAAGGCTGAAATCACGTCAAGACTAAACCTGTGAACCTCAGGCTTCAACACAATGCGAATAAGCATTGCAGTCCACATCTCTGGGGCCAATTTCATGGCTTGACAAAGATAATGAAACCCATTAGCCACCCTCATTAGCATCGTATGGTCCTGCAAGTTGAGTAGAAGAAAGAAAGGACCTTGTCAATACCCTCTTTAAAGAGCATCCTATCCTTCTGATCTGTCATCCTCTTTCTTCAGAACTTCCATATGCAAGGAATAAGCATATCTTTATGCCAAGTAGGAAAGTAATATTTCTTGGAATTTTTCTGAACTATTCAGCAGATTTTGAGTTTATCCAAGAGCATGTGGGGCCCAATAGGTAACATTTTAACCTTTCAGCGATTATACAAATCAAAGAATGCAGCAAAGATTTTACATTCACACATAAAACAGATGGTAATTAAATTATCGAATTGGTAGAAACTTGACATAAGCTTTCAGCTAGAACATTGGACTGCTCTGATCCTAACTCATTTAAGTAATTGTAGGTCGCACCTATAACTATTCTCTCTACTATGCCAGCTAAGACGAGAAACAATGAAACAAAGATGATAAACAAACCTCTGATTTGGATGCTTTTCTTGTTTCAGGTTTCTCATTTAACATGCAACTGATGGCCTCTTCCTCTAGGAAAACATCAGCTGCTCTAATTATATCCCGTAGAAGGAAAACACGCACTCTCCAACCTTTTTCAGACAAAATGAACTGGAAAAGGTCTTCAGTGGCTCCAACAACGGCACGCATGTCAAATGATTTCCATCCATAAGGATTTGAAGAAATTTCCCCATAATTAGGTGCCTCTTCGGTCGACTCTGAAGCCTGTTCTGATATTGCTGCCATCTGGAATAAGATAAAACAAGGCTTACAAGCTCAACAAAAGTAGATCTTTAAACCCACATTTTTCTGAAGCATTTACTCGTCGTACATATATAGAGAAGACATATTTACTCATCATAGGGATTTAGAATAATATCATAACCACAAATCCAAAGCATTACTTTGTGAAGAAAGGAAAAGAAAGATCATTAAAATGGTTATAAATAACTTAAATTCAAGGAGCAGTCCAATTTGCAATATGCATTACGAAGGAAAGGATAATATGGTCACAACTCATCACTAGCAGACAATGGGTTAACAGTTATTACAAATGAATATATGATATACACTATCAAAATTTCCTCTCTCTAGTTGTAGGATCAATTTCAATTTGGAATGGAGCTATATAACCAAAATCAAAAAGCAACATACCAGTCGCTCAAGCCGATTCCATCTTATGGAGCCATCATTACATATTAAAAGTTCTCTTAAAATCTTTCTCATATCAGGACTTGGGTCTGCCAAAAGCCTACCAATAATAAAAGGGTAAGCACTTTCAATGACTTTGAAGTTAGGATCAAGAACTTTTGCCGTGCCTTCCAGTGATCCAAGTGCTCGTATCACCAATGCATAATCAGGAGGAAGAGAGAAGTTGAACTCGTACATAACATCATATAGTTGGTTCATTATGGACTGGAATTGATACACGAGGCAAAGAAAATACAAACAAAACGTTCAGAGATCTTGAATGGTCACTATATCTTTACTAAAGTAGTTTTTTGTAAGATGAGATATTAAAGATCCAATATTCATAGGATAATCATGCAGAATAGTCAAACTATTGAAAGACGGAAAACATTCTCAACAGGAATATTAGCTAGATTCCCTGATCAAAAAGCTAGGAAAAAGGCTTTTGCCCAAAAGATAAAGACATACCTCGAAATCTCGAGACTGTCTCGTCCCATCACCAAAGGATGTTTGCAATGCATCCGAGACTTTTTGGATGTCAACCCCTTCAGGAATAAATCCCAAAGAAAGAAAGTCATTTGCCAAACCCATTGAGTCACGATTAACGAAGTGTACAAGCTGAAATAAATACAAGATTGTTAAACAAAAAAATGAACTCTAAAATAAATTCCAAAGAAAAATGCATCATCATTATCAACATCACCCTACATCCACCACCAACATCCATTTTCCAAAAAAGATAACAAAAACTTCAATGGAAAACTACATCCATGGTAATAAGCTCAGGACCAACAATGACTTGAGAACTCAGAAACAGAGAACATTCAGCTGAAGATATGAGCACCATTGTGAGGCATGCATTTGTAGATGAAGGTCAAAATGCACAAGAATGGTAGCATGCCAAAATTGTATCATGACTGGGCATCAGGAATAAGTGAACTGCCTAATCTATGTAAAAACTCATTTACCATATTAAAGGCTATTGGAGGAATATATTATCAAAGTGCCTTAGTCAATCCTGAACAGGATGAATGTCATTAGAAGACATGACTCATGCATAGAGTAAATATGTAGTAAGCTAACTACCTAAACTCAGATGAGGCAGCATGTATGAATTAGAGCGTAAGACAAAAAGGGTGTCTATTAATCCAAATATTGGCCTAAAGGTCTTTTCCTTCAGAATTTCTGTAGAGAATCCCATAATAATAGATAGAATCCCATAATAATAGATAGTCCCTTAATTAAGGGATTATCCTTATAGAG
>JANVCQ010000232.1:23865833-23879835 GCA_025531925.1 Erythroxylum plowmanianum | reverse complement strand
TACCCTAGCTCTATATAAGCATAGCAGTATCTGTACATCTTTTTTATCAACTGAATAAAAAGCCAGCAGCTTTTACAATTTCATAAGATAAATAGATTGCGATAAGAAACAACAGAACATGAGCTGTCTTTCAAACTTTCATTATTGACCATCATTAAGAAGCCACAGAAAAAACTGATTGTGAAGTTGAATTTTGCGAATCATCAGTCGAACAGCCATTACCATCCGAATAAGTCCCACACGATAATGGCGAGGAATGTCTCCCATCATTCCAAAATCAAAATATGCAAGGGAACCAGCGGCAGTAGCAACAAGATTCCCAGGATGAGGGTCAGCATGGAAGAAGCCCACCTCAAGTAATTGTTTTAAAGAGCAAGATAATCCCTGTCAATTGATGTTTAAAATCATCATCATCTATCAGAAACAATAAGATTAAATTAAGTTCCACGGAATTTTCTAAAAATGCCGTTAAAAAATGTTGAACAAAATATAAAAGGTAAAGTCATAACATATTAACACTATAAACGTTTTGCATTTGCTATACCAGATCAATCAGTTTTCTTCTATTCAAACAGGCTGCCTTCAGTGCAGCTTCGTCTGTAAGTTTGATCCCATCCACCCATTCCATTGTAAGCACAGCTTTGCGTGTGAAGTCCCAGTAGATCTTGGGAACTTTTACACAATTTGATTTCTTGAATTTCACATTACCAACTGTGGCACTATGATAAATGATGTGATCATCGCCTAATCATAACAAGAAGGATTCACTGATATTAATCTATATTTTCAAAACAAAGAACAAATATGTTAACATAAATATATCATGATTGCCTGTGCAGGCACTCACACAAGGGCTTTTTGGCTCTAGTTCAGAGATATAGAGCTGCATAACAGTTTTAAAAAGATGATACTTAAAAACGTTCAGCGCAAAGTCATGTTCCTTTCTCTTCAAAAACAGAAGAACCAAAAGAATTAGGGAAACAACCTCCTCGATACCATGTTCACTTACCAAATGTTTATTTTACTTGTAGAAGATGAATTTTAAATGTAGGCAGTTAGGGAAATCAAGTCCAGTGATTAATTTATATAGCAATGATGAAGTAGAATGAGTTATTAATTGAAGCCCATTGATACAAAAGAGCTTTGAGTTTGTAAAAGAAATAAAAGAAGGCAAATTAGTCAACCAGCTTTAATTTGGAGTGAAGAGTGAAATTTTGAAGTGACAGTAAGGGCAACAATGGCTGAAATTCACTTATGCTAATTTTCCTTTATTAGATAAGGAATAAGAATCAGTAAAATAAAATGTCCTAATTTGTTTATGGCCTAAACTTATTTAAGAATCAACAATCCTTATTAGAATAGGATTTAATTTTGTTTTGGATATTTTACTTAGAAATCTCTTTCCTACTAGAATAAAGATTCTAAGAATTTATCTATAAATGTGTGTACTCAGCCGTTCAATAAGAAAATATATTAAATTTTTTCTATAAACTTGATTTTTCAATTACAAGTTGTGATGCTCTGATCTTTTAGCAACCAAAAACCCTAAATTCTTGCTATATCCTAACATTCTAGCCTAAATTTCCACCAAATAAACATTACTGGAATTTAGTGAAGTAAACATGCAATGGAGTGTAGAGAACTAGGAATCACAAAACCCTAAATTCTAGCCATATTAAACCCCTAACATTCTAGTCTAAATTTCTATCAATCAAACCCTAAAATTCCAGCTAATCCAAACTTGAAATTCCAACAACCCAAGCTGAAATCCAGCCTGAAATCTGAATTTTAGCAGCCTAGGAACACTCAACAGCCCATCTTTCCTAGTTATAACGACTTTTAGCTAGTAGTTGATGTTTCTTCTATTTCTCTTCCATCACCCATACACATCAGCTTACACTATGGTTACTTCCCGAGTTTTGCATACATCAATACGATCTTCACAATGTACATAAAAATATGCGCACACTTTTCACAAGTTTCAAAGGAACATACTTGGCGCACAACCATAAAGAGAAGCAAAGTGCTCTGCATTCTTCCCCTCCAATATGTAATCAATTTCATCAAACATATGCCTGACCTGTTCATTCAGGATAGAACTAGTTTTTGATAATAGAACAAGATGAAGTTTTTTTTTTTTGTAAATTAACAACATGAAGTGTTACAAGTCATAGCAACGCAAAATGTTTAGACAAATAAATCCATTTAACCACTCTCCAATCTATTACTAGTCCAAAAATACCAGGAAAACAGGAGGCAAATGGAAAGCAATATAGCTAACAAGATGTAAAAAAACTGAGATAAGTTGAATAGTAAACAAGTAATTATATAGTTGTGACCTAAAAATTTTTCTTCATAAAATTTAAGAAACTCCATTTGGAGTTAAATCCAAAACCCTTGCAATATTCACAACAGACATGGTACTGTTATTCATTTAACTTCCACCACATTTCAAGTCAGGATCATTATTAATAGTGACACAAAACTCAACTGTATGGTCAAAAATTAGATCTATAGATAGCTCACCATCTCATTCACTGCTACAAGTAGATCCTTGCGGGCTTTTGCAAAACGCTTTAATTGGCCTCCAATCATATGAAATAATAGGGCATCAAGTGTCAACATAAGAGACATACCAGGCCTTTGTACTTTAACAGCCACAAGCTCACCAGAATGCAGATGAGCTGCAATACTTAAAGCAACAAAAGAAACTAACTAGTTTATCATCTTTTTTATGTTTTTCATTTGGGAAGATAAAGGTCCACCTCAAGATATCAGAATACCAGAGCAAGGAAACTAAGAAATATAGTGAAAAGAAAGGCTATAAGTTTCCAGAACAAATCTTTAAAACTAGAATACAACAATTTTTTCAAATATTTCGCAGACAATTTATTAGGAGATTTATCTCACCTTTATACACCTGTCCTAGCGAAGCTGCCGCAATTGGCTCTGGACTAATGTCAGCAAAAACTTTTGAAACAGACACTCCCAGCTGGGACTCGATAGATTCAATTGCAACATGAGTTGGAAATGGTGGTATTTGATCCTAGCAATAGGGACCTTGAACATTAAGATTACTGAAATAATAAAAGCTGCGCGAGATCTATTATCAGATAGTTGCACCAAATTATCCACACCTGTAATTTAGCAAGCTCTTGACAGTACACAGTCGGCAATATATCAGGTCTAGTACTCAGAGCCTGCCCAAGCTGTAATAGTAACCGAAATTATCTACTAGTGGATGGTTACCACAAAGCAAACCAGACATAATTACATATTTAGAAATTTCAATCCATTCAAAATTTTGTTACATAGTTCCTGACACTAAAGTGTTCCGAGTGCAGAATCACAAAATATGTGTAGCAAGTCTAAACTTATTCAGCGCATAGGTATTTGCCCACAAAGCAAAAGAAATATACTTCTCCAATTAGACAATGACTTATTATAATTTTGTACCTTAACAGGGTGTGGTAAACTAATAAAGCAAAATTTAATACTGCAACAATAATATAGTTCCATAAGATATAACTTTAACTGGATTGTCACTTGCCTTGACATAGAAAGGCCCCAATTGAATTAGAGTTTTGCTGAACTGCAAAAGGTTGCACACTGGTTATAGAGAAAATCCCTAAAATTAGGTATTGTTCTTTTCCAAAGAACAGATCACAGATTTAAACAAGTAAGCATTCTCGGAAATGAATGGAAGTCTGTTTTTTGCTGCAACAAAACTTATACATGGGGGAACAAGTATTAACAAGTTAAAATTAAAAAAATCTGAAAAGGACAAATGGCTGAAATAGACATAGATTATAAACTAGTAATTCAAAGATCCCATATTGGCAACAAGTTCATATGAACAATTAATGACATGACTATTCTTAACACAAAGAGTTCTTACATGAGAGCATAGCTCGTCTGCTACAAGCACTTTATTGTATTTAAGTCATCCTATAATCAGATGGATATTATGATTGTTTTCATCTGCAATTGTGGGAAAACTTGTTAGTGATTACATGTTTATAGTTAGCTATTTTAGGAAAGTTTTGTAACATATTGGATCCCCAGAACTAGGCTAATTTAGTTAAGCTTATTTTGTTAGGCTATCCCATGAATCATGAGGTCTAATAGCTCAATTTCCGTTCTAATACTAGGGTTGTGTATGTCTGGCATGCTATAATACAATATATGAATGAAAATTCTTCTTTCAATATCTGATATGGTATGTTTCCTAGGACTGAAACCTGTGGTCTTCACAGCCTCTTTCTGCTCTATTATCTACCAAAACAGAATACTTTTGCCAGCCATCATTTATAGTGATTTATGGTTCACGTGAGACGTCTTAATTGCCTTGCGTTTGTTTTCTTACCATAGATGTATGAGGTAGAGACAACTGCTACAGGCCAATCAGAGGAGGTTGTTAATCTCAACAACCTAGAAAACTGAAAAGTATTCGAGCTGGATGGAAAAAATTTACCTCTAGTGGTCAAGTTCGTACGGTGCTAAAAGGCAAAGGAAAGATTAATCATCCTGTGGATGCAAGACCTAAGCCAGGCAATCCTCTTTTTGAAGCATGGGATGAATGATCCCTGGAATTAGCAACAAATTCATGTTTTTGGCTACTGCTAAGGACATTTGGTATGCAATTAAACAGACCTACTCCAAAGCTAGGGATGCAGCTCAAGTATACAAGGTCAAAATGAAGACAATGGCAGCAAAACAGGAAAATAAAACAGTTACCAAGTATGGCAGTCAAGTGAAATCCTTATGGCAAGAACTTTGATCACTATAGGATGATAGAAACCAAATGTCCCGATGATGTAGCTGTTCTAATGGACTTCATTTAGCAATATGGGGTCTATGCTTTTCTCGTTGATATTAATCCAGAATTTGAACAAGGATCCAAATTTTTGGGAACTTGGAGTTTCCATGTTTTGATGAGATGGTGGCACTAATCTGGAATAAAGAAAGTAGAAGAGGTATAATGGTTGAACCATAGATCACAGAGAGATTAGCAGCGGTTACTAATGGTAGCAAAAATTAGCTAAAAATGTGGAAAGAGCACCATTTTTTGAAAATGTAAAGCCTAGTCAACCAAAAGGTCAAAATTGTGACAGCATGTGGTGCACTTTGCAAAAAAGTGCACCATATTTGTGAAACGTGTCGGAAGTTTCATGGAAAGCCTCCAAGTCAATAATTGGGATAGAAAGGAGAGCACCCAAGGAGTAATTGGCAGGCCCTTGCTGTAATGCAACAAAGTGAATCAACAAGATAGGAGACAAGCAGTTTAAACCAAGTAGAGGTCGAGAGGGTGAGATCACTGACCAACAACCTTGGAAAACCCTCAAGTAATTGTTATTTTGCGTATTCAGGTGAGTTTGCGTATTCAGGTGAGTTTCTCTTCTCCATTGAATTAAATGTCTCATGTAAAACATTTGTCAACTCTTGAGTTATGAACAAAGGAGCTAACGACCATATGACACATTCACCAAATATTTTTTTTCACCTACTCATGTCCAAGTAATAGGGAAATATCCATAGTTGATGGTTAGTTGATGTTTCTTTGACCACTATATAGGAATAGAGGTGTCAAAATAAGATATTAAAAAATTAAGTGCCTCAATTGGCATCTTCTATGGGAACTTCATTCAAAAAGCCAAAGTTGAGATAACTGTGGGAGTATCACTAACAATATGAACTCAACAACCAAAAGGGGAGCAGGATTAACCCAAAGGATTGACACAGGCCATATTGTTCGGCATGCAAGAACAATTCAAGGAACTGGTGAACGTGCTTTGCCAACAACAAGATATTCCTAAGCCAACTGATGGAACAACAACATCCTCAATAGATCAACAGTAACAAGGCACCCTAGGGGCCACAAAGGGACCAGTTGTTGACGAGAGACAAACTTTTCAAAGGAACGGCACAAGAACAAGACCACATCCTTCAGCACATTGCAAGGCAACACTTTCTAATCCTCTAGTGAGGTCAACCTCCATCTGCCTATGCAGTGTATCCACGAATCTCTTCCCCAAAGACCTTCTAATCCTTATGTAGCAGCACACTCCAACAAATCTCCACCCCCACCATAGCCTTCTCAAAAACCAAATCCTTACTGTTAACATTCCAATTGGGAAAAAAGACATATCATTGATCATTGTGCATTTGGAAGTATCGACTTGGCAAACGTCTGCACATGTGTGGAGGGCCTTTGCGCTAGCGCATCTTTCAACCTCTATCTTGATGATAAGGCTCACCACAGCTACCTATGGAGTTTGTTCAACGTTCAAAGGCACCACCCTCTTCCTTTTCTTTGACTTGTCTGCCTTTTGATGAGCTGCAAACACAAGCTTGTGCATATCCATCCCATATCCATTGAACAACAATAACATATATTAATACAAAAAACGCAAAACATGAAAAGTTCACATATAGACCTATCGATTGATAATGTCTGCTTTTACCAGCAATTCTTCCTCCAACAACAATTTCATTAGAGGAGGCAGATCCTTAAGATCTGAAAAGCCTTTTGCCTATGAGGCTAAGAAAGAGTTTGATTTCTATCTTAAAGTCAAAATCGACCTCTCTTCAAATCTTCCTTAATGCTGATCCTCCATAGTCAAGAATAAGAAACGATGCTTCCAACTATGGGCCCCCTTAAGCGGTTTATTAACATTTAGATTATACCACACTAGATCTTTAGTTGAGAAGAAGCTAAAACATATATGCAGTAGGCTCTATCTTCCAAAGAAAACAAGCTACTTGAAAAGAGGAAATAAGATATCAAGTATGAGGGTGAATTCATCCCATCGCCAGGCTTATCACTCCCAAGAATCTCAAGCAGAAGTCATCTAGAGGGAGTTGCATCCCACAATTGAAGCAATCATAGTAAATGCTTATCTCCCCAAGCTTAACAAAACAAGTCCTTTACATGGACACCAAAAGTTTATGTAATAAGGAAGGGCAAATTTAGATCTCATCACCTTTAGGTCAGTTAGTTTGATCTTTTCCTAGTAACCCTCTACCTCAAACCGCACAATGGACTCGATATGGGGGATGATGATTCTACAAGCTCCTCCCTTGCCCCTCCTAGTAGACTCCCTACTACTTGAAAAACTAAATCCCTCCAACTCTAGCCTAGAGGCACCAAATTTGGGGATCAAATAACCTGAATAAGACATAGCTACTCCAAAATAAGAAGAATAATAACCCAAGTAAGCTTATCGATGAAGAGACAAAAAGAGCACGGAAAGAACGATTGGAAGAAAGCAGCAAGAAAATAATGAAAACCTTCCTAAAGTGTGCAATAGAGAAAAGAGTGTAAAGATTCTAAAGGAAGCAAAGGGAGTTTTACCTATAAACTCATCAAACAGATTAGGTAAGCAAAAAATGGACGGCCATGACATGATTCAGGAACCTTTCTACTTCTCCAATGTGCAACAATTTCCCACCTCTCCCCCTACCTAAGATTTCGTGAAAAATTAAAAGTACAAGGATCAATTATAGGCTATCAAGAACTGAGAGATCATCTATAGATCATGTAAAAAAATTTTAGCCCATCATGTTGTGTCGCCTCAGCCGTTTCCATGCTTCAACGCAAGCAACATTTGTTGACAACCCATCCACGAGGTCAATTCCTTTCATCTATATCTTGCTCAAGGTTTATGGAGCCCTTCCTTAATGTCTATCACATACTTCTACAAGGCCTGACAAATTTCATCACAAGTTTGTATTTGAAACTTAAGGGGGTATTAATAAACATAGAAGCAAGAGCCCACTCACTTGGAGTACGTAGGGCCATCTACCTGCACTGACAAACCAGTCAGGAGCATTTAATGCCTATTATATTGGACTGAACATTTAACTCCTACCATACATTAAATGCTCCTGACTATTATGGTAGGAGTTACAAAAGTTTTCCTAAGCACCAAACATATACTGCAAATTACGACTACTCCTTTGCACAGTAATCTCAATTAGGTTTATTTAAGCAAGATTCAACCTTCCCATGTGATCGTTGACAAATTAACTTGTTTTCGAACACCCTCAAGTGTTTAACTCTCACACTTTTGAAGATTACTGAGAAAGTACTAAACCAAAAAAGACAAAAACAAGAGCACAAAAGAGGCACAACAAATGCTAACCTGTATTACTTCCCTCAAAGTATATAAAGGAATGTTCTCTCAATCTAATGTGAGAAGCAAGACTCAAATGAGTTATTTATAGGCACGTCTGGCATGATAGCCAAGATAGAATCCTAACTGAACTTAACTAGACAAATCATATTTTATTCTAATTAGATTACATCACTTTATCCACTAATATGATATCCGCATCTAAATAAGACTTTATCTTATAAGATTTAGCTATATATCAACTAACAAGGTAAGAGTTTAGATTTATCTAGGAATAATACATCTATATCCACAATGATCTCTGCTATCTTTAGATAATCCTCTCACATGGTCTTTATCTTTTAGAGCTCATGTTTATTTGTTGTAATCTTATCCGCCACATCATCCAAGATCTCTCCATGATCTCTATCCGTTGATAATGAATTATCCAAAGTCAAAGCCTTTCATAGCGTACTGGTCTGACCCAATGCTTACCTATATTAAGTCCATTAATAATGGTCCATTCATTTGAGCATATACTAAGTATTTAGTCCATCAAAAACTTAGCCCTAGCCCAGCTGGTCTGTATAGGGTCCACAACTCTAACAAAACTCACACCATGCTTGATTTAACTTGCTAAGTTACCTTGGGCTTTCACATTTCACCATCATGCATGTGATTCGCCAAACCTTCAACCCAAGGCCCATTTCTAGTTAGGCGTGAGTGTCTTCATATGTTAAGGGGCTAAAAGCAGGTATGTACTATGACAAAGCCCACCACTTTAGCAATACGCTTTACCAATACGTCTCATTGATACATAAGATCCCCCAACATCAAAATTCTAAAGTGGACACATATGGAATAATGTCTCACCAACCTCAACCTAATATGTTCCAAATAACAAAGAACAAATGGAATGAAAAGGCGACAAGTAAATCAGTATAACCCCATGCAATTAATAAAAATTTCCTACAAGGTCATTCTCTCAACTTTTTGAACAAAAAAGTAAAAACTAAATTATTAGAGTGCTAATGCCAAAGTAATCTTTAGTAGTGTTTAGCAACATAAAAACAATAAGATAGGCAGCCTTGAATACGTCAAGACAATGAGACATCACATATCTCCCCTACTTAAAGCACTTTATTGAATTAAGTCATCCTATAATGCTACAAAAATTATGAATGTTTTCATTCCCAATTATATTTAGAAACTTAAGGTAGTTTTCACTCTGGAAATTGCCATGCTTTTGATCCAAGCATCTAAAGGTTTGTTGCCAAATAAAAAACACATAGATTTTTACAAGATTTAGACCCCTAGTTCTTAGGAGGAAAAAGATGCAATTTCCAAACTAAAACTAGATTCATTATAAACAGAACTTCCCTCAAAATCAATACATTAGAATATGTAAAGACCAGAAAGATTCCTTTTCAGAAATAATTACCATACAGTCACTTTAAATTCCATGTCAAATTTCACATTTTAGGTTATCCCAATTGAAAACACAAAAGTAAAGCAATATATACAAGATTCCAACCCTTTCTAATTGTATTATTAGTGAACTAAAAGGATAAATTGGGTTAGATTGTGGCTTGCTAATTGCTTATACAGAAGCCAAAGGATTGCTACCTAAAATATTTTCGTAATTAGTCTACAAAATCTAAAGAACTTTAGAACAATAGTCACTGTCAACTAGCAACATTCAATTATTATGAACCAACACTTCTGAAGTGTATAAAACCATGATACCCTACCTTGATGGCACGCTTTTTCATGTCATGAACAAATAATTGCCAGATGGTTAACCTCAAGACATGAAATGAAATAATTGTCGCTCTATACAACGCCAAAAATGGACCAAATCTATATGCAATGGATACTCCTTTGGAGCTGGAGCTAGTACCAAGGACTTCTCCAAATTCACTTTCAAGTGATTCCTTCCTCAACTTTGCATACTCAGCAGATGGCCTTTCACCATGCACACTGGTGAAAGTAGTGGAGTATCTGCATCAAATCCCAATGCTCAAGGTCAAAGTTAAGTACTTCCATGCCAAAAATAAATATTATGTACTCCAGCCATATTCAAAATTACGACGTGAACTTACAGTTTTTTATGCAAATATGAAGGTTTCAATTTGCCATGTCTTATTCCATTTTCAAATATTTTCTCAGCTTCCAATGTCTTAAATCCCCTCAAAGTTGTACTATAATGACATAGAGCTGTCAGGAAACAAACAAACAAAAATTCTTAATGGTAAATCAAAATACAATACCCCTATTATCAGGTAGAGACTGTTTACCTTATACTTACTATGTTTGTTCAATGGTAGCAAAACCAATAATATAAGAGTAACGGCTGCCAAAACAGATGCTAGTTACCTTCAACTGAAGTTTTCATAAGGCACTATCAAAACTAAAAGACTATATTTTAAAGATCAAGTTTGGGGCATCTTTCAATGTCATGCGCATGAATGATGCACATAAATGCATCCATCAACAACAAATCTTTATGAGCATAATTGCAAATTTAATTTCACATGTTCACTATATATAAGAAATATTCATTGAGGATTGAACTGCAGCAAAATATAGTTAAAACATTTACGTGTTAATACTGAATTACTATTGACAAGCATAATGCTTTTTACCTAAATACAATCTTGTGATGGAACAATTACTAAACGTATTGATTATCAAGCACTATATAGTACAAATAAGTGAAAGATTAGGTCTTAACTAGAGTCTAACTAAAGTAGTATATGATATCCAAATTTTAGCTGTGAAGATAATAGTGAAGAGGAGCATGCCACATGCAAGATTATTATACATGTATATAGACATGGCTATCTTCGTGTTTGGTTACAATGAATAGCAAAATGTGCATTTTTAATGCTAAGATTCTCACTAAAATACAAATTAAACCCTAATGTTTTGAAGTGTTCAAAATGAATCTTAACATTTACAAAACATTAAAAATAAATCATGATTGGATAAAAATTTGGACATAGTTAAGTCTCTATCCATTATATGCCTTATCAATATTGACATAGCACAAGTGTATCTTTTTATTGATACAGTGGATAGTAAGCAGCCACATGACATAGTAGGGACCCAATTTTAAAAGTAATACTAAAATAATTTTATTTTTTAAAAAAAATTAGTGATATTGCTAATTTATAATTAAAACTAATAAATATTAATTAACTTAAATAATATTGCTTAGTCACAGTAGTCTTAAATTAAATAAAAAATCTAATTCAAATCTAAAAACAAAATCAATGGTTTGGAAACAACATCATCAACCAACTAATCCCTCTTTATACTAGTTTTTTCATCTAAGTTTCCATTGGATGAGTAACCATACAAAAGATAAACTATTCACTTTTAGGAGCTAATAGAAGAGTCGAGGATATACTTTCTTTTTTTCAACCAAGCTTGATATGGAGAGAGTGACTCGGACCCAAGGCAATCGATGAAGATTGAAGCACTCAACATTCAAGAGCTTGTTGATCAGCTGCCCAAGTTTTATGTAATTGGAGTCTCAATGGGATATTATCCCACTTGGTGTTGCCTCAATATATCAATGAAATTTTCTGCATGTTTCTGTAGGACTTGTGCAAAGACTCCTGCACAACTTATTGTACCTGACCTCATAATTTTCTGAGCAGGCTAGCTGATGTCTTCCTAACTGTAGCAATTGTTAATTATAAATGGCCTTCTCTTCCCAAAACTCTAATAAGAGATGATTACAAAAGACTTGTCCAATGGTTTAATTTTCAAAGTATGCTCCTGGATTATTTCAACGGTGGGTTTCAAAGAAATGGCTCCCTTCAACTTCTGTCCTGGAGCAAAGCCTAGTGTTTTTCAACAAACATGATATAGAGGTCTTGAAGAAAATTCCAAGGTTCCTAATGCTAACTCGAATAAAATTTGTTCCATATGAAGACAAGGAAATTAGGGGTCTCTATTGTTAAATTTACAATAATTATATCACTTCTGTAATTATGTAAATCTATAATTAAAACTAATAAATAATAGAAGATATAATCATATGTTTTTAAAGAATTTAAATTATTTTAATATTATTTTTAAAATGGGTGTCAATGGGTTACATGGCATATATGAGGCAATATAGGACCCACTTTATCAATAAAAATATTAAACTCGTGTCACGTCAATATTAACGTGGTACATAAGGGACAGATTTAAATTTGTCCAAACTTCCATTCACTCAAAGTTCATTTTAAACGTTTGGCAAAAAGTGAAATTTAAATCTCAAGGTTTAATCAGAACAACTTGAACCCTAAAGTTTCACAGCATTCAAATTCAACCATAACATCTTCAAAACATTCAAAATAGACCCTCAATAGATGAAAAATTTAACGGAGTTAAACGTCTGTTAGTCAAATATCACATCATCACTAGCATGACAGATTTTTTGTATTTTTAGAAATTTGTTGATGGATATCACTTCCACATTTAGGCCACATTATATCATATGGGCCCAACCAATAGATTTAAAAAATAAATTATGCATATTTATTAAATAAATAACGTGTTAATTTATTTTTTAAATACATTTGTGGGGCCCACTATGCTAATATAACTTACAATGAAATCCACTAACAAATTTTTAAAAATATAAAAATTATCACCTTAGCAATGATAAGGCTCTTAACTAAACTTCGTTAAATTTTTCATCTATTAAGAGTCTATTTTGAACTTTTTCAAAACTTTATGTTTAATTTACAACTTGAGCTCTATGATTTCAAAGTGCTCAAATTCAAGTTGCGCTTTTGGCCTTGAATGTTTAAAAACATTAGGGATCATTTTCAACGCTTCTAAACATTAGGATCCAACTCATATATTATTTTAAAATGCACTATTTAACTACAATGCACTTATCCGCAAGAAATCTAGCAGTTGAATTAGCAGGAAAATTGGACATGAACTACACCATATCAGATAATTTAAGTTTAAAAAAGAGCATTAAAAAAGAGCATATTTAAAATTTACTGTGCACAGGTACAATGATCATGCATCAAATTATTCTAGGCATATACCTACATTTTTTTTAAATTCATCCAGACAAATATGGAACGGTTATCACTCGAAATCTTAAATAACGATGAGAAAAACCAAACTCTAGCTTAAGTAGAATTTTATAAAACACCGATTCGTTTTCCGAGAAAACAAAGCACATGAGACGAGAATTAGAATTCACACGAGTGTCATAGTCACAAGAATATGTATATTTACTACATTTTATCGGCTAAACGAACAAATTTTCACATAATGAGAACAATAAGGAAGGCAATGAACGAAACTATGGGGAAATACCTTTGAAAAGAAGAGAGACTTGGCGATGACGATTAAGGCTCCGGAGAACATTACTCATTGCCTCTCAGAAAATCTTATCAAACACAAGACCAGGGATTTAGCTTAAAAATCCATTGGCGACAATTTTTGCGGGCCAAACGATCGCTGAAATGCACAGACGACGATAAGCAAGAGAGACAGAGAGAGAGGGGTGAGGTGAGTGCTTGGGAGTTCAGAATTCAGAAAACTGACACGTTTCTTCGACTAGCCGCGACCTCTTTATGTTCGGTAAATTGTTGCCTACAAGCAGATTGTAAAAATATTCGTGGCTTAACTGGACTGGGCTCATCTGTGTTCACTATCACAAGTCGATGGAGCTTGGGCTATCCTTAATTCTATGTCCCTGGCAAAATTTGCTTCTGCCCGGATTGTCTACTTAAAATGAGAATTCTAATGTAGAATATAAACTATTTGCTTTATATTAACTTTTATTTTGTCAGTATTAAATGAAGAACCAGAGCTTGGAGTTTGAATGAGAACCATAAAATGAAAATTGCATAAAAAGAGGCACT
>JANVCQ010000232.1:23826835-23839237 GCA_025531925.1 Erythroxylum plowmanianum | reverse complement strand
CAAAATGTATATAATTAGCAACCATTTTACTATGGTTGCTGAGAATTTGGTTGCTGAAACCAAATTTTCTTATAGTGTAAGAATTATCTAGCATTAGAATGAGTCGATGAGAAATAAGAGGAAATCGAATGAATGGAGAAAATCATTCGAGAAAATAAGTCAATTGAGGAACTGAAAATAACATGAGATAATATTATCTCATTGAGGAATTAGTTACTTAAGGAATTACGATAATTAATTATAGGCATATTAAGTTTTGCCAATATCTGTTTAAGTTAACAATGCCCCTAACAATATCATGGTATGGAAGAATAAAGTGTCCCAATTTTGTTTGGATTAATTAGTGACTATGATCATAGATGATATATTGAATGTATTTGAAAAGTTGAGACGAATAATTTAAATACTTTAGGTAAATCTTACATATCATAAAGGTAGAAACAATTATATGCCAAGTTTAATTAGAGGAAATCTTAGCTTGATCAAAGAAAATGTTAGGTCATATAGTATTTGGACATGGCATATTGACAGACCCAAAGAGAAAATAGAGGTAATGAAGAAGTGAGAAACTCCAAGGAATATATAAGAGATCAGAAGTTTTCTAGAACTTGTTGTATATTGTACTACTAGAAGTTGTTAAAGAGTTTTTACTGATCTTAACCTTTTGACAAAAATGTTTGAGGAAAAAACATGTAAATCGTATGACTGATGAATGTAAAAAGAATTTTGAGGAATTATAACACCGATGTTAATTATATCGTTTAGATTTGGAGATTATGTAGTGTATAATGAAGTTTCACATTAGAGATAAAGACGAAATCTAATGTAGCATAATAAAGTGATTTCATATGCATGGAGACAGTTAAAGTCTCATAAATTGAATTATTCGGAATATGATTTAGAATTTGCTGCAATACTAATTACTTTAAGAGCTTGGAGATATAATATGTAGTGTGAAACATTTTGAAATTATTCAGATCAAGAAAGTTTGAGGTAATTATTGATCTTAAAAGAATTGAATACAAGATTAAGACAATGGATAGAATTACTGAAAGATTATGATTGTACGAATGAGTACTACCCTGGTAAAGCTAGTGTCTATATGATGTATTGAATAGAAAATTCAATAACAGAATAGCACAAATCCAGATATTGAGGTTACCAATCCTAGTACACTAAAGAACATAGAATGTTAAGTTGAATTTGGGGTAAAATGAAGTATTATTAACTGCGTTGAAATTTAAAATCAATTTTATATGAAAGGACTAATAAAGTCCGAATTAAGGATTAAGAAATTGTGAATCTTATTGAGGAATTCAAAATGAATTTGAATTTTGAGTTTGAATTGGAAAATGATACTTTGTGATTAAAATAAGAAGTATGTGTACCCGATAAAGATGATTGAGCAAAGAGGTTATTAGAGAAAGCACAAATAATAACATATGCTATAGATCCTAGTAGGAACACGCCGGAATAGCATTTAACGACCAAGGATGTAGAAGCAAGTGACTGCATGTATGAGTTGCCAACAGTCTTAACTGTTGAAGATATGCTTAAAGCTTACATTTTGGAGTTCATAGGAGCATGACGTCAACGTATAGTTTTAATTTACTTTAAGCATAACAATCACATTGATACCGTTAGAATACCTTATGAGGCGTTATACGATAGAAAAAGTCGTTCGCCTTTATATTGAAATGAAGAGGATCTAAAAATGGTTGAAAGCCATAATTGATTCAAGATACTATTGATAAGTGAAATTAACCTGTATTACAAATTATGTGACTTAAGAAAGATAAATGAATTAGGTGGATCAACATCAAACATATGGAATATAGTAAGATAGACATATGAGTTAAGTGTATTAACACTGAAGAGATGTGAATTATTAAGTGAAAGATAAAATGTTTCTAAGAGTATCACCTTGGCAAGGTGTGCTTAGGTAAGGAAAAAGGATAAAATAAGCTCGAAATGTATTGGTCCATATAAGGTTATTGAGAGCATAGGACCATTAACTTAAGTTAGTCTTTCCAACATTCACACTATGTTACATGGGAGTATGTTAAGAAATATCGATATGAATTGACATAGATGTATTGTCGGCACAGGAAGTGAAACTTGCGAGTATTCTGATATATATACATGTATTGAGAAACTAGTTAAGATAATGTGGTATCTGAATAAGTACTTGAAAGATCGAGTGATTTCATTGACTATAGTCAATTGGAAGAAATTATTTGAGTGATGAAGTTAAATGGGAAACGGAGGAGCATATGAGGAAACAATACCTCTGTCTTTTTTATCAATCAGATAAGAATTTCAAGGATGAAATTTATTAAGGAGGAGAATTATAACGTCTTGTTTCCATACTAAGGGTTCGAACCCTAAAATATAGGACATAGGAGATATCAATGAGATATTAGAAAAGTGCATTTCATGCTCATGCATAATGATAGTATACACACATATGAATAGGAATATTACACACATTACAATGATTTGTTCATGCACTCATTTGGCATTTCCCAGGTATAAATGATTGTTTTAATGTGATTATGAAATGCATAGTGAATCTTTTTTCCTTAAAAATTGATCTGGTGAATTAAATTATTGATTTAGAATTATTGGTGAAGTTTGAGAATTTTCTAGAATTAAGGGTATTTTTGGACTAGAAAAAATGCCAAGTGGCAGAATAATTGATAAATAGTAGTAGAAATAAGAGTCAAATGGCAGTGAAACTTTTTAGAAATGACATTGGGATTTAATGAAATATGTATTTTTAGAAATAACATTGGGATTTAATGACATATGTCGTTGAACATTGGGAGACAATTGTAGTAGAAATTAGAGACAAACGGACTGGTTGAGAAAGAAAACCCATTAGAAACCATAAGGTGGTGACATGTGGCAAGTGACAAGTGACAAGTATCACTTACCAAGCCACACACTCACCTATGAGTCTTTTAATATTGAAAGATTGTTTTAATTGTTTTGCTTCTTGCTTTCTTCTTCTCTTCATGACCTTCTTCATGTTCTCATCTTCCTCTCCTTCTCATGACACTCTTTTCTCCAAGAGTCAAAGTTGAACCTTGCTTTCTTCCATCACTAGCTAAAGTACTTGCTATCTTTTCTTCTTGATAAAGAACCCACCTATTCTACTTTGGCAAGATGATGATTGTGTGATTCAAGGAAAGCTAGGGTTAAGAGTGATTTGAAGATCTTGAATCTTAAACAAGTAAGTAGTATGTTGTTCTTCTTGATATATTGAGTGAAACATGCATAATGATATATGTTCATGTTCTGTTTTGAGGTGTGATCACATGGACTATTGGTAGCTATTATAAAGATGAACTAGAATGAGTTTAAAGACAAAGAAAAGGCTAGTGTAGTGTCTTGAAATGGGAAGAATTAAGGTGATAGTTAGAAGTGAAATAAAAGTGGAAATGAATTTGAACATGTGTAGAAAGTTAATGATGAAGGTGCATATGTATATATTATGTTTTTAGTTTTCATGATCAATCATGGATTATAAATTGTTTATGAATGATAATGAGATGAGAATGAAGAGAGAATGAAGTAGAAAGGATGATTTAAGCATAAGATGTGTTATATGTAAAATGTGGGTATTAAAAATCTGGAAAAAGTGAAAGAAGAATTTCTAGAGTATGATAGCTATAATGTTTCCACTAGACATGCATCTGTATTTTAGGCATATTTTGATCGGTAGATATCAATATTGGATGATTTTAAGTTTTCATTAAACTAGAGACATATGGATATATTTTAAATGAAGGAATAGAATTTTAATTATGTCTCTAAGAGTTTCAAAATTTGTCTTAAAGTTAAGTTTTTGGATTCTATCAACGGTTTGGGAAAAGTGTGTAGTGTTGTAGGTATAACTTGCATAATACTGAACCAAATTGCATGAAATTGGCATCATTAGAACTTAAGACATAAAGGAACAATTGTTTAGAAGAAGTTTTTACCTAAAGCCTTCATTTTACTTGTCAAAATGGCCATGAAAACTTGACCCGAAACTCTGTTTTGAGATAAACTGGAATGAAGCTTGAATAAGAGATAGTGCACAAAAGCACGATCGTGATAGAAAGGGGTCATTAAAGGCTTGCACGATCATGCACAAGCACGATCTTGATAGAGGAGGATCAATTGGAAGTGCACGATGACAGTGAAGGCATACTGATATTTGACAGTTTTGAACATCCTTCCTTGTTTTGACCATAACTTCTTCTCCGGACCTCTGATTGACTTGAAATTTGAACCACAAACTCCTCACACATTGTCTTTCCTTTCTAAAAAATTTCATGGCCATCTGAATTCATTAGGAAAGGATTGATAATGATTGATTAATGAGTTTATGATGAAAACAATGAAGTGAGCTGGAATTTGTTAAATGGAGTGTTTTCACTAAATAGGTATCTGTATTTTAGCCATAACTTGATCTATACATATACAAATGGGATGATTTTAAGTTTAGATTAAATTAGAGATATATTCATACAATTTTCATGAAGAGATCGAATTTGAATTATGTCTCTAAGGATTTTGAAATTTGGCTTGAAGTAGAGTATTGAGTATAATTGCAGTTTAGGTATAGTCAAGTATTTTGTGTATAACATGTACAATACTGAACCAAATTGTATGAAATTTAGTTTATTAGAAACATAGAGGAACATTTGTTTAGAAGAAAGTATTGCCTAATACTTCATTTTACTTATCTTAATGACCATGCAAAATTGACCCGAAAATCTGAGAAAAGCTGGAATGATCGATTGATGATGTTATGATTTAGTAAATGAATTGTTGATATTAAAGTACCAAAGGCATGAGTATAATGAGAAAGAATTTATTCGTATGATTATAGTTGTTATTCAAAATAGATGAGCAATATGTATTAAGTAACAGTGAATGAGAATTTAATATTTTGAGAGCATATACTGCTATAAAAGAAATGATGAGTAATTGAATTATGATATTAGAATAACTAAGTGTTCCTACGGTGAAAACCTAAGAATAAGTTAGACACATACAAATGACAAGGTTTGATTGATCAAGAGTCGTGATTAAGGAAACATACCCAAAATAGTCAAATTGAGCATACATTATACATGACACATATACATATGTGTACAATAAAATGTTCATGTAATTATGCAATTAATAATGTGTGTGTGATGAGTGTATTGTATAATGTTGATATGTAGGATAAGATATCCACATCCAGATGTTTCTAGATCATGGAAGCTAATGCTAATCCGGAGTGTACTATGAGTCGACCTAGATGGTCTTACTTTAAATGATTGTCCTGTTTAAATTTTTGCATTGAATTATATTGTGAATTTGATTTTGTTGATTCCGGATATTTAATGTTCGAGATGTTTGATGCATGAAATACATATTGGAAGTGCCCATTTAATGTGAATTTGACGAAATAAGTGATTACTCAACATTTTTGTTAAATGCTGGACCAAAGTTCGACGATAATTCTGAATGTGAGCGTGATGCATTTCATTACATGAATGCATGAAAGATAAAGACAGTTGTGACCGGAGTCGTCAGTGAAAAGAGCTTAAAGCTCAGAATGTGATAAGAGCCTCTGGCTCAGTTGCTATTGTACTCAGTATCCACTAAGAGATATAGGACATTATCTGATACAAGTTTGGTATCCACAAGGGATATGGGCTAGTGAAAAGACACTCAGTCATAACAAAGTAATAAATGAAAGTAAGTCTCATGTGCATTGCATTTATAATTGATATATATGTTTTAAATGATCGAAATGATTGGTTTGACTGCTCTGAATGTAATATGTGATGCTATATGATAAATGAAATGATGTGAATTATGTGATTATATAAATTGATGTGTTATGTGATTAAGTGAGCCATTGAGGATGGTTCACTCACTGAGTTCGTAAAACTCACTAAAATTGCAATATTATTTTTCAGGCTTAGAGGAGTTACCCCGTTAGATAAACGAGAGTCTAGCCACTGCATTCTAGTAAGACATAAAGGTCGAGATCAGTTTACGTCTACATTTGTGTTTCCTGATTTTTGTATCAAATTGTATATTCCACAGTTATTGTACCTCGGTTATTTAAATAATTCTATTTTGTAACAACTTTCCAAATTGGAAATGTTTGCAAATGAGATTGATCAATGAGTGTAATAACACTTGTGAATAAAGTGGGCCCAATTTGTTTATTGATTTCCTAAATATGCATGTGATGTTTAAAAAAATTTGTAATGAGTCTCGATTGTTTGACCGTTCTAGCATGCCACCCTTACGAGGTGCATACTCAGACATCACTCAGGATGTCGAGTACGTGTCTTGTGAGAGTGAGATACTACAGTCGATCAACTAACTTGTTCTCGAACGCCTCACGATCCTCTCATTACTTAACTCTCACACTCTTAGAAGATTACTGAGAAAGCACTAAACTATCAAAGGCAACAAGAAAGCACGAAAGTGGTATAGTAAATGCTAACATTTATTACTTCCCTTAGTATACAAAACAATGCTCTTTCTCAATCTGTACGAGTAGCAAGACTCAAATGAGTCATTTATAGGCACCTCTGGCTTGATAACCAAGTTACAATTCAAAATCCTAGCAGAACTGAACTAATTATATTACATCTTATCCTCATCAAATTATATCACACTAATCAATATAATGACATCTGAATCTAAACAGGACTCTATCTAATAGGATTTAGCTACATCTCAACAAATAAGATAAGATATTATATGTATATAGGAATAATACATCCATATCCATAAAGATTTCTGCTATTTTTCTATAATCCTCCCATATGGGCTTTATCTTTTAGAGTTGATATCTATCTTCTGTGATTTGATTTACCACATTATGCAAGATCTCTTCTTGATAATGAGTCATTTAAGCCCAAAGCTTTTCATAGTACATTGATCTGGTGCAATGCTTACCAATGCCAAGTTCATTAGTCATGGCCTATTCATTTGAGCATACATTAAGTTCTTAGTCTATCAAGAACTTGACTTAGTCAGGTTAGTTCGTACAAGGTTTAAAATTCTAACAAAACTCACACCTTACTTGATCTAACTTGCTAAGTTATTTTGAAGCTCTTGCATGCCACTATTATACGTGTGATCTAGCTAACTTTTAACCTAAGGCACATTTCCATCTAGTTATGAAGTACTTTTATGTGCTAAAGGGTTAATAATAACCATGTAAGGGTTATCTTCATTTTGAAATTTAATTCTTAAATAAGCACACCTAGATATGACTTTGGCCACACTATTGTACAACTTTTTTTTTTTTGCTATTAATCAATTCATTTACTTTCTAAAAAAACTTATTTATAGAAGTTCAAGAAATTTGGAATATAAAAAAGTTTTTCTAATGGCATAAAGGGCAAAAATAATTGTAATGTTTATATCAATGCTCAAATTTAATTCTATATAAATAAAAATTTTAAGGGAGACTTCACATTGTCAATTATTGTTACATGACGTGATAAAATAAATAATATTTTAATTTTAACATGGATAAATTTAAAAATCTAAAATATTATAATTAATAAATTTATTATCTTAAATGATAAAATATTATAATTAATTAAATTTTTTACCAAATAAAATCAAATCCCTAACCCTGCAAATTGTACGAACTGGCTTTCACTCTTCGATGTCCACTAAAAAATTTAAGGTACGTGATCAAATTTTAAATTTAGTTATTTCCAACTTTGATTTAAAGAAAGAGATGGCTTCGTTTTCTAATTACTCCGATAAGTGAAACTTAGTAGCGAAGACCTATGATCCATCGTTGCATTCATAAAACTTTGTAAGAGTCAAACAAGCGTGCAAGAGACCCCTGACCTAGAGTTCAGCATTCTTGCTGGGGAGAAAAATGGCCAAGGATTCATCGCCGCGATCGTGGTTCGTGGATGTAGTGCCTTTAATGGTGGTTCTTCTAATAGCAGCTCATGTCCTTGTTTTGGTATATCCCAAACCCTTACTATTGCTGTTTGATTGTTCTTTAAAATTGCTGTTTTAATTTTTTTTTTTCGGTGCTTGTATTAGGTTTACTGGATTTACAGGTTAGCTACTGATAAACAACCCCAAAGAAGAAAGGCGCATTGAGAATTTCAGGGTTTGTAAAGCTCCTGTTTTGTTCTTGTTTGATTACTCATATGTTTTTGTGGTAGACTAGTAGTTATGTAAAAGGAGATAAATAGCAATCATTATAGGTTTTTCTGTTGTAATTCTGTTTTTATCACATTTTGGTTGATAAAGCTTAAACTTTTTGTTTTAGATTTTAGCGTTAGTGCGTTTATGTCAATTCTTACGCTTGCTTGGTTGCATCATTTGGGATTTCCCATAAAGCTAGGAATAATGTCTAAGAAGGTGTGAGTTATGTGTAGTATTGTTCACTTTTTCTCCTAATCGCATGCACAAGAACTAGCTTGCAAGATTATTTGGTACATGAGCAATTTGCAAGGCAATAAATTGCATTACTTCTAGGCTCTAGCTCTTTTTTTTGTATGATCACATTTTAGCTGATAAAGTTCCAATTTTTTGGTTTAGACCGTGGGTTTGTGTCAGTTCTTATGCTTGCTTGGTTGAGATTCCCTAAAAGCTGGAAGATAATGTATGACAAGATGTGCCTTAGCACTTCTTTTACACTTACTTGTACAAGAACTAGCATATTAGTACTAGAGGTATGCATAGACAGTATTTTGCTACTTGGAACTTTTATAAATGAGCATTCTCGTTAATTAAAAGTGTTGCATGTTGTTTTTTGTTCGAGTTCTGCAGTTTCGGTTTTCATTCTATTCCATTTGGTCTTCCTATTGAGTTTAAGAAATTGTAGGGTTGACGTGTGTCTATAAGTCTACCCATAATTATACTTTTAAGGTTCATCGGCAATCTTAAATTTTGTGCAGAGTTGGAATAAAAGTTCTTCCACCTTGGATAGGCTATACATGGTTTTCCTTGCTTTGTTATACGACTTCCAACCTTCACCCATGAAACTGACAAACAGGTAATGAAAACATTCTCTCAGTGTGATTGAAAGATTAATTTGTGTTTGCTTCATTTTAAAGAGGAATTGGTGTAATGGATGCAAGGCACCCTTATATCTGATCCCAATTGACTTTAGATTAAGGCTTAACTAAGTTGAGTTGTTAGTGGTTAAGAGAAGCTAATACCGCATGCAATTCTTCTCCAGCACCATGAATTTTGATTTCTGTGATATAGGGATGATTGCATTAGTATGTAGAAGTTCATGCCTGAAGTTGCAAGTTTATTCCATAATGTGCTGTTTGCAAGTTTGTTCCTGTGCTGCTATATATAATTCTTCAATTTTAGAGGTAGGGTTTCCATCCATTTTCAGTTGCCTTCCCAAGATGTGTAAGACTGTTGTGATGGTTTGAAAACAATTGATAAATTTAAAAACATTTTGAATTTTAGTGTTGATACCCACTTGTAGAGAATTTATATGTGGCGATGTTTGTGCTTCTATGTTTTCCTGAAATTTTGTCATATGTAGGACTGGGTGCTACATTTATCATTACATCTGTTAGGCATCAGTGACATTGATTCTCCACAAGGGTTCTGTTGTGTGCTTTACTATTTCTGATAAATTGGCATTTCTGTGCTGGTGTTTAGCTGTTGGTACTGCAGGTTTAGTTCCTGTATTTTTGTATATTGTTTCATTCGTATAAGATCTGATTTCTGGACAATAATAATTATGTTTTACACAGAGTTGCTTCTTGTTGACATGCTTCCATGTGCACAGTTAACTGGGATAATTGCTTGTAGGAAATTGTTTGCTACTTTTTCTAAATAGCAGCTTTATTTTCAAGATTATGTACCTGATAACACAAGGCTGGGATTTACTTGTGTATATTAGTTTTTCATCGTCATTGTCATCTGGGGTGTCTGATTTATATTGGTTCATGATCTTAGTTCATGTTATGAGTTTCCTGGACTTGCTGATTGTGCATCCTGTGTTGTTAACATTTTGTTTCTAGATAGCAGATTACTCATTCACCAATGGATTAGAACATTCTTCACATGCTTCCAAGGTAGAGAAGGTTGAAAATTACTAAACGTCAGTAGATCCGGGGAGGATTTGGATATCACAGCTATCCACGTCTTGGTTCAGGAAGTAATTAAAACATTCTTGGTGTTGTCGCAACTGCTAGAAGAAAAGCTTGCTTGCCGTTTTATCAGTTCCCATTTTCCAGACCAAATTGAAAATTTGATATTAACCACGATGTTATGTTTTATCATTAGATGATTTGCATGGCTAGAGTTGGTGAATGCACCGGGGCTATTTATTTAGTCATACATAAATAACACGAATAATCTACTATCAAACCTCACTTTCAAGAGTACACCAATGACATATCTCACTTTTCTTGGAAGATGAAATTATTGACCATGAAGGGACACTTATTATTATAATCCATATGACATAGCTATGAATGGTTGATAATGTAGGCAGCTGGGGCAACATCAGTAAAAAGAGTTTCTTCAAATTCTTGATCATCTTTTCCTATCATCTTTGCCTATTAGATCTCTTTCCTACAACTATTATCTAGCTTTTCAATGTCCTATCTATATGTTGGATAATATTTTATGAAAAATTTAATATAGATTAATATTGCTGGCCTCTTGTTAGCGATCGACGACACAAATTCAAACAACTTTTGATACTTCAATGAACAATAAATAATATGATGATTTTCTTATTTGCTATCCATTATATTATATATTGTTTTTTTACCTTCAAGATAAGGTTTATGATAATAAAACAAAGGAAGAAAAAAGGATTGATAGAATGAGATGAATGTTTAGATTGACCAGATAATGCATGCAGTAGTGAACTTTGTATGGATAGAGCAACTTTTAGGATATTGTGTAATATAGTAAGAGATGTCGGGGTTTAAAACTCACTAGGAACACATCTGTAGAAGAGGTTGTAGCAATGTTCATATACATCTTAGCTCACTATAAAAAGAGTAGTACAATTAGCTTATTTTTCTCTGTAGTAAAGAAACTGTGAGTTTGACAATTCCATCAAATTCTTCATGCAATTATAAGATTGCATCATATTTTGCTCAAGAAGTTGGAGTCTATTTCTTAGGATTGTCAAATGAGAGATGGAATTGTTTTCAGATAACTGAACATTATAATTAACCTATAACGTTAATATCATAACTTTTATGTGTTAAATCACCTTTTTTAAAAATAACTTGTAAGGTTGCTTAAGAGCCTTAGATGAGACAATAATTAAAGTTACGCTGCCTAGTGAAGATAAGCCTCGATATTGTATAAGAAAAGGATGTATTTCAATAATTGTTTTAGGTGATTCTTGCCCAAACATGCAATTCATATATGTATTGACCGGTTGGGAGGGCTCTGCACATGATGGTCGTGTGCTTCGAGATGCGATCTCAAGGCCTCTATGGTCTACGAGTCCCTCCAAGTAAATTTCTGTTACAATATCCAATTTGGTTTCTCTTTGGGTTATGTTGCTCAATCTTAACTTATTGTTCAATTATGAAGGTTATTATTACTTGGTTGACTCTTGATATTACAATGCAAATGGATTTCTTGGTCTATATCAAGGGCAATGTTATCACCTCAAAGAATTCGATGGCCATCGACAAAACAGCAGAGGAATACTTCAATATGAAATATTCCAAAGCAAGGAATGTTATTGAGTGATGTTTTGGATTGTTGAAAGGAAGATGGAAGATCCTTGCATCCCCTTCATTTTTCTCAGTTCAAACCCAAGTTCGCATATAATGGCTTGTTCCCTTCTACACAACTTGATTTGCAAGTTCATGAGCTTTGTTCCACAAGAGTCAATCATGGAACATGACGAGGAGAGTGAGGAAGGTGAGAGGGATGAAGATGATGAAATGGAATACATTACACAAATTAGTCCAACTGATGAGTGGTTAACATTTAGAAATAATATGGCAACCAATATGTATAATATATGGACAACTAGATCTAATAACAATGATGTGAATTAGTAATTTAAGATATGTTTGTTTCATATGCTTATTAGATTGTTGTAATGTTTTGATTTTGATTAATGTAATGTGGAACATGTTTGTTTGTTTAGTATTAGCAATATATAATTGAGGGTTATTGGATTACTTTTGAAATGCACCCATGTGAACATCTCTGTTTAGTAGACTCTATGTAAGTGAGTTATTAGATTACATTGTTGTATTAAGATTTTTCAGCAAAGTTATTTTTATTATATGTTATTTCTTTGATAACTCTTACATTGTCGTTCCTTTATTAAGAATGGTTATGACTGCTTGTGGAAGGGGAAAGAATAAGCAGTATTGGAAGGATGATGAGGTTGAAGCTTTGGTCGAC
>JANVCQ010000232.1:23804646-23817686 GCA_025531925.1 Erythroxylum plowmanianum | reverse complement strand
ATAGTTGCATAACTGAATGCAATTGGTATGAATGATACCTACTGATTAACCTAAGGTGGCTTGTTGGGCAAACCCAACATCATTCTTAGTAATATTGGATATCGACCCATTAGAAAAACTATAAGTTTTCTCAAATTCGTAGTGGGTTTTTAACACCTTTTCTTATTTTTCTAGGTTATTAAATCGCCATGATGTCTTTATCCATTGTGAACATACGTTCTTTATTAGACTTTAACAAACTCACAGGACCTAACTTCTTATATTGGCTCCGAAAGTTGAGAATTGTTCTTAAATATGAGAAACTAGGATATGTCCTAGAAGAACCACTTCCCGATCTCCCTACTACAGATGTATTTGATGAGGATCAAAAAGGTTATAAGAAGTTATTACATGATAGTGAGTTGGCTAGCTGTATAATGCTGGCCTCTATCTCACTAGAATTGCTGAAGCAGCATGAGGCTATAGATGCTCATATCATAGTCTACCTTCTAAGAAACTATTTGATGAGCAAGCTCGGTCTGAAAATTTCAAGATCTCAAGGTTGCTTTTCCACTCTCATATGGCTGAGGGATCATCTCCAGTGCAGTATATGCTGAAGATGTATAGATACATTGAGAGGTTAGTCAGTTTAGGCTTCGTAATGGATCATGAAGTAAGTATAGGCTTAATTATGACTAGTTTGGTTGATAGTTATTCAGAGTTTATGCTTAACTATCGGATGAACCAAATATCCACCTCGATACTTGAGCTGATTAATCTAATCAAAACAACTGAGTAAACTATCAAGAAAGACAGTAAGGCTATGATGCTGGCAGACTTTACTTCTGGTTCTCACAAGAGGAACCAAAAGAAGAAGAAAAAGTCCAAGAAGCCAGTGAGAGGTGTAGCTAAGAAGAAGACAAAGGAGACTACATCAAAGGGGATCTGCTTCCATTGCAACAAGGAAGGACATTGGAAGAGGAATTGCAAAGTTTATTTGGAGTTGTTGAAGCAGAAGAAGGCATTAGATGCCCCACAGTCTACTTCAGGTATGTTATTTGTCATTGAGGTTAATACTAGTTTTGATAATAACATTTGGGTATTAGATACCGGATGTGCCTCACACATATGTGTTGATATGCAGGGTTTTAAGGATAGTAGACCACTCAATAAGGGAGAGATGGACCTATGTGTGGAAAATGAAACAAGAGTTGCTGCATTAGCCGTAGGAACATATGTTTTATATCTTCCTAGTGGGCTAGAGCTAATTTTGGATAATTGCTATTATGTACCCTTTATGACAAAGAACATTGTATTTGTTTCATGTCTTAATAAGGCAGGATTTCATTTAACTTTTCAAGCAATGATTGTTCAATTAAGTTGAATGAAATATTGTATGGTACTGCTATCTTGTGCTATGGTATTTACATATTAGATATGTGCAATCTAATTTTAAATATCAATGACAATAAAAGACAACAATGAGATAACTTAAAATCATCTTATTTATGACATTGTCGACTTAGCCATATAATTGAGAGATGTATGGCTAAGCTATATAAGAGTGGTAGCTTAGGGTCATTTGATTATGAATCATATAACACATGTGAATCGTGCTTGTTAGGTAAGATGACTAAATCACCTTTTAAAGGAAAGGGTGAATGAGCAAATGGGTTATTAGACCTAATACATTATGATGTATATGGTCTGATGTCCATTCATGTCAGAGGTGGTTTTATATACTTCATTACCTTTGTCGATGACTATTCACGTTATAGGTATATGTATCTAATGAGATACAAGTTTGAAGCATTTGAAATGTTCAAATAATTTAGACATGAAGTAGAGAAACAAATCGGTATAAGTATCAAGACACTTTGATTAGATCAAGGTGATGAATATTTGAATGAGGAGTTTCTAACTTATCTCAGAGATAATGGGATTGTATCCCAGTGGACTTCACCTTAAACATTACAACATAATGGTTTGGCTAAAAGGAGAAACTAAACCTTGTTGGATATGGTAAGGTCAATGATGGGTTTAGCAGATCTATCGACACACTCGAGACTACTATTTATATTATAAATAGAGTCCCTTCAAAAGTAGTTGAAGTTACTCCATATAAGATATGGACTAAACAAAGCCCCATCTTTCTCACATGAAAGTTTGGGGTTGTCCGGCTTACGTGAAGCAGATCCAATCAGACAAGCTTGAAGCGAAATTTGATAAATGTTTGTTTATAGGATATCCTAAGGAAACAATTGGATATCAATTTTATAATGCTTTAGAGCAAAAAGTGTTTGCCTCAAAGCATGTTATCTTTTTAAAGAGAGTTTCTTCTAAGAGAAGACAGTGGGAGCAAAGTAGAACTTGGCGAAGTTCATGATGCTTAAACAGATGCAAATCAACTACCTGGACCTGACATTGTTGTTCATGAAAATGATACAATAGTTGAACCTTCTGATACACAAAATGTTCATAGGTCAAGTAGGATACATAATGTTCCAGAGAGATATGGATTTCTCATAAGTGAACAAAATGATGTACTGCTCATAGAGGACGATGAGGCCACAACCTATGAAGAGGCTCTGAAGAGTTCAAAATCAGAAAAATGGCTTCAAGCAATAAAGTTCGAAAAGGATTCCATGTTTGAAAACCAAGTATGGACTTTGGTTAACCCATTCGAACGGCTAAAACCCATAGGGTGCAAGTGGATTTTCAAGAAGAAAATTGACATAGATGGTAATGTGATTACTTATAAAGCAAGGCTAGTCACTAAAGGATATCGTCAAAAATAAGGAGTTGACTATGACGAGACATTTAGCCTTGTATCCATACTTAAATCCATTAGAATACTCCTAGCTATTTTTGCTCATTATGATTATGAAATATGGCAAATAGATGTGAAGATGACTTTCCTTAATGGAAACCTAGTTGAAGATGTGTATATGATACAACCTGAGGGCTTTATATCCAAAGATGAAAAAAAAAGGTATGCAAGCTTCAGAAATCCATTTATGGATTGAAACAAGCATCTAGGAGTTGGAACATCTGATTTGATGAGACAATCAAAGAGTTTGGTTTTTCACAAAATCCTGATAAACCTTGTGTATACAAGAAGGTTAGTGGGAGTGCTATCATATTCCTTGTGTTATATGTTGATGACATATTACTAATAGGAAATAATGTCTCATGTTTGCAATCAATCAAAATTTAGTTGTCCCTAAATTTTTCCATAAAAGACGATGAAGAAGCAACTTATATATTGGAAATAAAGATCTATAGAGATAGATCAAGTAAGTTGCTAGGTCTTTCACAGTTTACATACATAGATAAAGTGCTAAAGAGGTTTAACATGGAGCAGTCCAAAAGAAGGTTTCTTCCCATGACTCATAGGATAAAACTCTCAAAATTTGTGTGTCCCAAGACATAATATGAAAGGACTTGCATGAGTATGATCACGTATACTTTGGCAATAGGATCAATCATGTACACTATGTTATGTACAAGACCTGATATATCGTATGCTCTAAATATTACGAGCAAATATCAATCGAATCCTGGTGAGTATTACTGGGTGGCGGTCAAGAATATCCTAAAGTACTTGAGAAGGAATAAGGATGTATTCTTGATAAATGGAAATGGAGATCTTATAGTAAGCGAACATATGAATGCCAATTTTCAATTTGAAAAAGATGACTCTAAATCCCAGTCAGGTTATGTTTTGACACTGAATGGTGAAGCAGTTAGTTAGAAGAGTTTCAAACAAGAAACAACTGCAAATTTAATGATTGAGTTAGAGTACAAGTTTGTTATAGAACAAGTTTGTTATAGAACTTGGAGTGGTTTCGAGCATTATAGACCCAATATTGTTATACTGTGACAACAATGGCGCTATTGCTCAAGCCAAAGAACCAAGGTCTCATTAGAAGTCCAAGCATGTATTTAGGAGATATCACCTGATTAGGGAGATTATTGATAAAGGTGATGAGAAAATAGAAAGAGTGCCCACAAATTAGAACATCGCTGATCTTTTGACTAAGCTACTTCCTCAAATAAAATTTGATTCTAATGTACTTGCCTATGGTATTAGATACAAAGGCGATTGGTTTTAATGCAAGTGGGAGATTGTTAAAGTAGTGCTCTAAAGGCAATCACCTTTAGCACTTTTGTGCAAACTTTATTTTGATTAATAAATCAAAAGGCAATTTTTCATTAATTTGATGTCTGTTTATTTACAAATTGATGTCAATCTTAAATCGAATTAATGAAGTCCATGATACAAAACATAGCATGAAGAAATCATGATGAGATCATGATAATGAGATTCCTATGTGCAATTATGTTAGTATCTAAATTATCCCTAGTCATAGGATTAATGGATAGACTAGTATATATTATACCTATTGATTTGATCAAGCAGTGGATCTCACAAACTATAAGTAAGAGATATTTAAAGTTAACATGTGGATGCTTACTAAGAGTTGTAAGTACATCGGATGATCACTATGAGATTATCATATGGATGATCTATCAAATGTTAATGATTAATCTCATTATAGAAATAGTGCAAATATCCTTAGACTTAAGGTACTCAAGAATATCTTGGATACTAATCCTGTGCTTTGACATCATTCCTTGTTGCTTCAAGACGAGGTCGCTCATAGGGTGGTGATTGGGTACAACTATTGGTATTCGAAGGCAAATGGGTAGCCAATAAAGGATTCACTACTCCTGATAAAAGGAGATGATACCCACAGCCTCTTGTTAGGGTCATTACTCAAGAGTCTTTGGATAGAGTAATTACTTGGACTGGATATGACATAGTTGTTCTAGTGGAAGTTACATATAGCCCATACTCTGAACCAAGTGGAGTATAGTATAGTGAAAGGATAAATTGCACAGTAATTGTCTGTGGAAAGGTTCGTAAGTCAGATAATTAACTATCGAAGAGTTTGTGTATTAATCCATTTATATTCTAGTAAATTGCCATCATGAAACCCTACATGATTTGATTGAGTTAATAATTAATTCAATTAGCATGAAACCATCCATTACTTGCTCAAATTAAGAGTTAATTCAAGTCCCCAAAATAACCGAGAATCTAAGGATCACATGCATAAAAGATTTGATGAAAAATAAAATGTGTATGACTATTTTTAAATAGGCCACGATCATGGCTTATAGGCCATAATTATGACTGAAGGCGAGGTTGCCAATTAAGTAGGCCATGATCGTGACCAAAGGCTCGACAGATGTATATAATTGAGTTCTTCACTTATATACAATAGAGCTAACTAGTCACAAACACACTTAAGTGAGAATAAGGTTTCTAGAAGAGTTCTAGAGTTAGAGAGAAGTGTCTTGAGTCTTGTTCATGCAATCTATGCAATTGTTGCATGAATCAAAGTGCAAGCAACATAGTCTTGATTTTTCTCTCTATTAGAGCATCTACTTGAACTCATCTAGTTTGGTGCTCTAACCACCCTTACACATTATTTCTTCTTCATCTTTATGTGTTCTTGATTGATCAAGGAAGGGTTTGGTGTTGCATAATCAAAAGGTACATGCACTGTTATACCATGTTCATATAATCTATTTATGCATGCATTTGAGATTCTGGCCTTTTGGTATGTCATAGGGTCAGAATTTAGATTCTGACACTTCCACTGCTTTATCGTGCATATGATGCATGAATCCATGTCTATAAATTACTGCTCTAACACATTGTCCCTAATTTGAAAATTCTTAATTTCTTGCAAATTTTCATTTATATTGTAACATAATAATTAGTTGTTCTTATTTTAAAAATTGAGGCTTTATTGGCTAGAACATCACTGTTGAATCTTGCATTACTTGTTTTTAATCAAATTCATCACCAAAATGAATCAACTTTTGACTGTATTATCATAAATAAAATAATTTCAACAGGAAGGTTGGTCTTTGAAGATATAATCTTTGAGGGTTTCCTATGATTTTTGGTGAGTTAGACACAATAATTGAAGTTTAAGAGTAGAACAAATATGAGAAAAGATTTTATAAAGGATTGTGGTGGAATTTTGGTCAAGAACGTAGAGAGAGTTTGAGCCTTTGAAGTTATAAAAAGGCAAATATGTATAAAAGAGAAAAAAAAAGGGATTAGAAATATTGTAGCTTTCTCACTTCCTCACATGGATTTTAATGGATATGAATAGATCATGATTAATTTTAATCCATAAGGAAAAAAAAAAACCCTTTTCATAGTTACAAAATTTGAAGAAAGTACAAAGATTAGTTCTTTTCTTCACTGCACTTTTTGTCTTTCTCATGGATTGAGCTTTGAAAACTATGCAAGAAACAAAAGAAAAATAATATGAAACATAACTCAGTTTGCTTCAAGGTAGTATCAGGTTTATGGGGAGTTGAATGTTGTAATATGATGGACCAATTGAGGTTCTTACCCATAGTTTTGATGATAAGGAACCATGTTACTACTAATATTTTTATCCTTATAATATCAATAAGTTAATCTGTCAAATATCAAGCTCAATGAAAGGGTAAAGTGGGTAAATGAGCTAATTAAATCAATTAAGCAATCAAAGGATGAATAAAATAAGAAGATGGAGTATATTTGGAGAACTTCTTAAATGGTTTTCAATTAAGTTCTATTAAAGGGATGTGTTTTTATCCTTGTAAGAACTTGAGAAGTTTGAAAGACTTATCTAAGCTAATATTGATCAACCACTAGCTTAGATTAGTTGACTAGTCTAGCTTAGGTTTTTTAGGTGTATATTGGTTGATCAATATAGTTTAGTGGTTGACCAATGTGATCATAAATTTATGATTTTGGTTGACCAATATGGCAAAAATGGTTAACTAATGTGTAGAATCATCAATCAATGTGTAGAATGGTCAATCAATGGTATTGTAACTTATCATTATAACAATTAGTTTTTATTTCTAATACTATTTAGAGTTGTTTTAAATATAAGAAGATTATATAAAAATTGTGGGAGGTATTTTGGGCATACTGGAGGGTTGAGAAGAGCTATATAAGGCTAGAGAATGTATTTGTGTATGACGCAACATATATTGAGCCTTTATTTATTAGTGTTAGTAAAAGAGGTGTATTTTGAGTTATATGGTTATGAAATTGTCACAATTACTGAAATTACTTAAGATACACATGTAAGAGTTCCTTTTGACCTTAAGTAAGATTTATGAAAGGTTACTCTTTAGTTATGATAACAAAGATATTATATAGAGGGTTGCACTTCACTTATTAAAAAAAGACCATGATTTTCGAGTAAAACTTAGGGAGTGGACATAAACTAAGGGTTATCTCGCTGAACCACTATAAATTAGTTGTCTTTCTATTATTACTTTTTTAATTACTATTGTATTTTCTTTATAATTATCATATACAAATTTGGAATAATTATTCATTAGAATATATAATTCTTTCACTAAGAAGAAGAATAGTACTAAAGAACCCAATTAGACTAATAGACAAGAAACAAAATATGAAAAGTTTGAATTGAACAATATTAGAGATAATACAACTAATAAAAAAATTATATTCAGCGTACTGAATGCCTTGTCCTTGTTGAAGAGGAATTAAAATCCTAATTTGTAATAGGTATTTTTAATTAACCACCACTTTTATATGACTTTAGATGGCACCTTCTTAGGGCTTCTATTGACAAACCAAATAATATTCACTTTTATTTTATTTTCTTCTTTTTTTGATTAACATAAAAATTAGTAAACAAAGAATAAGGAATTTAAGAATGATTCGTTCTCAATAAATTTTAAGAGCGGCCTGAGAATAAAAATTAAATGTAAGAAAGAAGACACAAGAAATAGTGAAATCATAAACTAACAACATTATTGACAATTTTATATAAAAACTTTTATACTACAAGTATACAAGTCGTAAGTTGTAGTATAAAAGATATCGTTCTCATGAGGACTGGATTACTTACCTAACAGTTTGAATGCACTTTGTCTAAGGTAATAAAAGATTGAATGAATTGAATTAAAATTTGTTAACTAAAACTGAAATAAAATAATAAAACAATAGCAATAAGAATAAAGTTAATAAATAATGCAAACTTAGGGGTTACTCTATCCTTATTTGGTCTTCCCTTTATCTTATTAATTAAATTATGATTGATCCTATATATCCTATGGTTTTGATCACCCTCTCTTGATATCTAATCAAGTAATCCCAATTGAAATAGCTAACAATTGAATTTCAATCACTTGATTCAAAAAACTACTCCTAACTACTCAATTAGACAATCCTAAGGGTAGTTAACTCACAAAGAAAATCTCTCCTAAATTGTTTATTAATATGCTACTTGTAGATCTATTAAGGTACTAACTTTCATTGCACAATTAACACATATAACTTTGATTCAATCTCTTGATTTCTTATTAAGTATAAGCATGACAAATACCATAAAGAAATACTATATTGAATTGAACAAGAATAAAGTTAAAGAAAACAATTAAAAAATAATCCCTAAAATGGATTTAGAAATCCATAATCATGTTTGACATCCCAATCATCCAAATTAACATCCAAGACAATGAAATATAAGAAGAGAAAAGGAAGAAAACAATTTTAAGTTTTTATTTGGAAATTTTGGAAAATTGTAATTGACCTTAATATGTCCAGTTTGATATGCTTCTTTATGATGTGCAGCACCCTTTTTGTATTTTTCTTTGCCTTAAATACTTCTTGATCCTTCTAGGGTTTCTTTTAAGGTTTTATCCCACTAATTTTGATTCCAAAAATAGACTTGAGTTACCAAAAGTATGAAAAACTTGCCAGCTAGAAAAATTGTATACGATTGTGCATTATAGATGCATCATCGTGCATCTTGTCTAGACTCTTTGTCACGAGAAAGGGGCTTATCCCTATATAGCTAACATGCACGATTGTGCATTCGAGTCCTTCTTCACCTTTTTTTCAATTTTTCCTATTTCTACTCACTAGCAAACACCTCAAATAATTTTTAAAACATAATATTAAGATTCAATCCTCACTTTAAAACAATCAAACAATTAAAACACATAAAAAACTAAAAAGAGCACAATTCTATGTCTTAAACACATGATTATCATCTAAGAAAACACTTAACAACACATTTAAACATCTAGAAAACATACTTTGTTGTACACCTATGAACATCCCCACACTTAAATCTTTTCTTATCCTTAAGTAAAACTAAACCACAAACAAACAAAACACAAAAGCGCACAATCACGCAACAATGTAATAATGGTACAATGACACCAAATTTCATGGAATTAACTTAACCTCAATCAAAATAGTGATCCCTTATTCATGCACCTATAGCACTTATAAGCATGCACTTATTATTATTGATCAATTAAAAAGGTAAATTATCACAAAGTAACCCTTCATGAGAATTCTTTCTATTTTAAAAAGATTAGTTGGTTTAATTTTATTACAAGCAATATCTATTTATATTTTCTTTAACGATTATCTAGTCTTTTCACGCGAAGGCAAATGTCATGTCATGAATGGCCCCTAGTTACTAAATTAGGTTACGTTTTTTATTTAGCCTGGTTGGAATGTCATTTCAGCCTTTTGACACAAAGAAAAATATTTTATTGTGAATGCTTCCAATTACTCAGCTATATGAAAACTCTCAATAGGCTACCTGCTCTATTGTTAACTTAATTTTCTTAAAAAGAACCAATGAAACAGGAATTTTACTTGACTATTTTTTTTCACTTTCTCAGTCTACCTTATTTCTTTTTTATTCGATCACTCTCATGAAAGGTTACTAATGAAGCCTACCAATTTAAATGAATGTAATTATAAATGTGTCCAAATAAATGTCATTAGGTAAAAGAATAGGTGTCATATCCTAATTAAAATGCATATTTCTCCTAAAGACACATAAAACATAAAATTCACAAGTTAATATGCCTTTAAAATTTAAATGACCATGTTTGAAGGTAAGCCAATCCATTCAATTCATGCCATCGTCATATTTATACAATGCACACATCATGGAAGCAAATGATCAAACATTGCTATCTAATCAAAAACTAGCACAATGTAAATAGAAAGTCACAAACGTTTGACATGTAAGAGCATACACATCCCCACACTTAAACAACACATTATCCTCAATGTGAAAATTGAAACAATAAAAATAAAGAGAAATAACAATAAATAAATATTAAGAGCGAGAACACTTATGGAGATTTAGATGATGATGGTGTACAAGATGGAACGTGGACACAATGATGTCAAAAACTTATTGATAGTTTTATACAAAAATATTTTGTACTGCAAGTATACATGTTGTAACTTGTAGTATAGAAGATATCATTCCCAGAGGGATTGAATTACTCACGTAACATCTAGAATAATCTTTATATAAGGTAATAAAGTATTGAATCAATTGAATTAAAATAAATTAACTAAAATTGAAATAAACCAATAAAACCAAATGCTATATGCTTAATTAGTTATCAATTTATCCTATAACACTTAGTGTTTAATGATGTGAAATGTTTAAGACATTCACTTTACTTCATATTTGTTGATAGGTGAAATTCGAAAGCGAAAGAGATAAAGTGAGGCAAAAGCATTATATTTGAGCCGTTTTCCAAATATTCACATTCACTTATCTTCATGAAATAAGAAAGAGATTAAAAGCAAGAGAAGACAAGAAAACACTAAGAAAGATGAGATGTATGTTGATCACATCAAAAGGAGGGATGAAGAAATGCCTCACGGCCATAAGTGGATTGCATGGGTGTCAGGCATAACTCACACCCATGAGAAGTTTTGCACCACCGTGAAAAGTGGCCAGCTCACCCAAAAAACCTTAACTTTTTAATATAAAAGAGATGTTGCGCAATGACAGACAGTATGAAAAGTTTGAAGAATTGGTAGAGGGGTTTCTGGAAGCAAAGAAGGGGGAAAGCTCCACAACATTGGAGATCCATGAAGAAGATGGATAGTTAGACTTTTTGATGCCATTTTAGAGGTGAGGCATAACTCACACCCATGAGAAGTTTTGCACCACCGTGAGAAGTGGCCAGCTCACCCAAAAAACCCTAACTTTTTAATATAAAAGAGATGTTGTGCAACGACGGACAGTATGAAAAGTTTGAAGAATTGGTAGAGGGGCTTCTGGAAGCAAAGAAGGGGGAAAGCTCCACAACATTGGAGATCCATGAAAAAGATGGATAGTTAGACTTTTTGACGCCATTTTAGAGGTGACATCAACGCCGAAGAACCCGATTAAGCGTATCTCTCACTAAGTTTGTTGTTTTTCTCTTTTAGGGATTGATTATGTTATCCTATGTTAATTTATTTGAGCAGTCATGTATGGATAATCGTGTTTCTTGTTATCGTTTGATTGTTTTTGTATGAACCCATTGGTAGAATTTCAATATAATCCGTAATTTTTATGTTAAAATTTGTTTGTGGAAGCTAATGGTTTCAGATCATTAGGAATAACATAACCTTGGTTAAATAACCCAAGTGTATGTGGTTGTTGCTTAGATTGGTCTATTTTTCTAATTCATAATGCGACTGTCCAATTAAATCTAGAGAATGTCTCCTAGGTTGTTTGATAGCTAGGTTTAATTAACGAGCATCTCTTAATTAAATACAACCTAAGGGAAAATCGGGGTTAATAGACCTTGTTGTTAATCTACAACCAATAGTTCAAAGAGAGGTGTGAAGACAACAATTCAATGAAACATGTCTAGTTGGATGTAGGTTAAGATTGAACCAAAGAACCCAGTCCCTAAAGAATTCATTACTTCATCAATTTTGCATGTTTTCTTTATTTTCATTAGTTTAGTTTTAGTTTATTTTGTTATTAAACCAATCCAACCCCCTTCCCAAAAGAAAACCTAAACACCTATTATTTTTATTTCAAAAGCTTTATACACACTCTCTATGGGATCGACTTAGACTCATAATTGCTATAGTTGTAGGTCTAGTTATTTTGAGTAGTGTTACGATGCGCCATGTCACCAAGCAATTGAATAAGTGAAGATAGCAATAAGAATGAAGTTTATTCAATAATGGAAACTTAGGGGTTATTCTATCCTTATTTTGTCTTCCTTTTATCTTGTTAATTTAGTTATGCTTGATCCCAGATATCCTAAGGTTTTGATTATCGTCTCTTAAGATCTAATCATGTAATCCCAATTAAAATAGATAATAATTGAATTGCAACCTCTCGATTCACAAAAGAACTCCTAACTACTCAATTGGATTTGAAGCAATCAGAAGGATAATTAACTCACAATTAATTTCTTTCTTTAATTGTTTATTAATATGATATTTGTAGGTTTGTTAAGGTACTAACTCTCGTTGAGAAACTTAAAACATATAACTTTTATTCAATCTCTTGATTTATTATCAAGTATAAGCATGAAAAATACCATAAAGCAATACTATATTGAATTGAACAAGAATAAAATTAAATAGAACAATTCAAGGATAATCCCTAATATGGATCTAGTAATCCATAATCATGTTCAAAATTCCACTAATCCAAATTAGCATCCAATACAATGAAATATAAGAAGAGAAAAGAAAAAAAACAATTTTAAGTCTTGATATGGAAATTCTAGAAAACTGGAGTTGATCTTGATGACTTCACTTTAATCTGCTTGTTTATGATGTGTAGCCTCCTTTTTGATGTTTTTCTTTGCCTTAAATATTTTTTATCCTCCGAGAGTTCTTTCAAGGGGTTCCCTACTCATTTTGGTTCCAAAAATAACTCTGAATAGTCAAAAGTACACAAAACTCATAAGTTGGAAAAATTGTGCACGATCGTACATTACGAATGCAACATCATGCATCCTTTGGCTTATCCCCATGCATCTAACATGCACGATTGTGCAATAATCATGCTTGAATGTTCGTGCTCTTAGTCTTCAAGTCCTTCTTCATCTTTTCTTTAATTTTTCATGTTTTCATTTACTACCAGATGTTAAGTCAAAATGACTTTACTTATTTGATTTTGATGAATAACAGAAGACGGAGTTGAAAAAGTAGACGAAGTTAA
>JANVCQ010000232.1:23741133-23751969 GCA_025531925.1 Erythroxylum plowmanianum | reverse complement strand
CCTACTTCTCTTCTTCTTCCTTAAGCTACCAACGACACTATCTTCTCAATAAGCCAACATACACTTCTTCTTCTAATCCCTTTCACTTAAGACTTAAATGAATGGGCAAAGACCATTATGCCCCTCCATGCAATGCCTTAACCTCTACAACTTAAGTGACTTGCCCATTTTGCCCTCACACATTTTTACTCTTTCATTTCCACTCACACCATACTATACTCAAATTAATTTTAATTTTTCCATTGATACTTCCAATTCAATCAAACTAAACAATAAATCACACAATCAATACAATTCTTACTTAATAACATCAATTAAAGAAAAATTTGGGGCCCAACAAACCTTATCATATTCACTTCTGCTTAGGGCACAACTTAGAAAGAACTTGGCCTTTAAGTTTAACTGAAATCGAGCTTTCTAATTGGCTGACCATTTGTCACGAGAGATGCTATTTCCTTCGTTGTCTGCTAGTGTATATGGACCATTCTCGATGATATCTCAAAGATCAATATGTGTGGATTCTATAAAGAGCCGCATCCTGTCCTTCCAATAATTATAATCTTCATCATTGAATGCAGGAGGTCTTGTGACCGAGACACCTTCAACTATAAAAACATGTGATTCAGTCATGGATCTTTGTCCTCACTTTGTAACAATGTTTCTTGGAAATCTCGTTCTGATACCAACTGGAGTAAATCACATGTTAATATAGAAATCAAGTATAATATGTAAAATATACAAGAAGGAGGTGTTAAATTGTGTAATCTTTTCAAAGATATTAATCTTTTGGGATTTCTTAGATTTCTTTACAAGATTTAGATGATCACAAAAACACTTTATTAAAGTTGATAAGTAATGCAATCGCAAGTAATATTATCTAATTTTCTAACAACAAGAAAATTAAAAGATAAGGGTTAGAGAATAAATGCCGCGATTTTATACTAGTTCACTGTAAACCTTGAGCTACGTCTAGTCCTTAGAGTTTGTTTGAGATTTCACTATACTCTTCAATTTTAAAAGTATTCTTTCTACACTTGCAGAATCTCTTCAGGTCTCTCTCACAAAGTATTCTTTATCTACTTTCTTAGCCTCTCCAGGCTCTAGCCTTTCTTTTTCTCTCTGGGAAAGATATTTTTGAGCTTCATGTTACATATGTATTCGCTATTTTTTTTTCGCACTTTGAGTACAGAATTTCTCTAAGTATTGTACAAATCAAATTTTCTCTCTTGTAAAAATGTTATTTAGTCTTCGATTAGAACTAGTATTTATAGCTTATTGGGCACTGATTCTGGAACCCAACTCTTGCTCTAATACCACAATTGTTGGGCATCGATTTCGGAACCCAACTCTCAGAGTCATAAAACTTGTGCTTGCACTTGTTACCATGTATGATTATTCCAATTAACCCTCATTAGTCATCTTCGATTCATCTTCATTCTCTGATACCGTAAATGTCGGGCCCTATTTTTCGAATCATTCTTATACTGAAGCAAATATTATATGTTCAACTTCCATCCAGACATTGAACATCTTAGAGGCTGAATCAGAATTCGACCTCTTCATATAATTTGCAAACCTATGTCTCTAGTTTACTCTATATTAAAAATCATCTTAGTTAGAACCCTACAGATCTAGATATATTCAAAATACCGAAATATATTCAGTAAAAATAATACCAGTTCATACTATTCTAACATATTCCTTCACTTTCTTTCGATCAAAACCTTTTTTCCAATCACTTTGGAATGTTGCCAATTTTTGTAGAGAGATAACACAATGTATTAGGAGTCTATTCCTTCAAAAATCAAACATCTCTTGGGAGAATTAGCATAACTTTCTCTACAAACCTCAGATTGGGGTCTTTATTAGACAGTTTGAAAGAGAATTTCTAGATCTACAACTTTCATGAAGACATCAAAGACAAATTCTATCATCTGCAGGGTCATAAGTATGACCAGACGATAGGATCAGATGAATAGTGCACCAGACGATATGACGTCATCACCAAACAATCCATCCTCACTAGACGATACATCCTACACTCCTGAGCATCTCCACTTATAAGGACCATAATTTTTGACTCCAATATTCAAAAATTCCGTACTATATACCATTGGAAAGTTAGAAAGATAAACTACAACTTCTATAAAGACAACTTGTCAAATTCATCCTAGATCAATCCAGATTTTGCCCAAAAATCAGAACATAAATAGTGAGTTTTCGTAAGGATATTAAATAAAAAGATATTTTAATAGAAAAATGGTTCGAAGTGAAAAGAACGGATAACAATATTTTTCATACATAAATGGGACATAGGGTTATTTTTATTCTGGCATGGGTGGGTGATGACAGAGCCTTCCGAATACGGCTTGTATGTCCAAGTCCAACCTTTTTATATTTTTGTGCAACGTTGTCTCTTCTAAGCAACGTCTTTCTTTCCTTGTTAAACCGCGACTTCTTATAAGAGAATTTTAATAACTTAAAAAGAAATGGAGCAAAAGAAAGGTGCAAGTTTGAGACTTGTTGATGGACAGGGAGAGTACAGCTAAACTTTACCTTAATACTGTCAAAGTACACGCCGGATAATGCAAAAATATCATTTTTCTCTCTCATTTGTAGGGTTTCTCTCTCAAAATTCAGATTCCATCATTTTTCTTCTAATCTCTTTCTGCACCACAACTCGCCGGGTCAACTCACGCCAAAACTCCACCTTCAAAAATCCTCACAACTGACTTCTTTTTCATTCTATTTTCCGCTTCTTGCAAGTTGTGAGTTTCCTTGTGGGTGGGTTGTCGGGAGCCTAGGTTTTGTTTGGAATTTAAGAATGAAGGTTCCTTCTTATTTGAGCCCAGGTTGATACTACGATCTTCTTCGATATCTCCAAGGAATAAGGAATATTGGTTCTTTCTGTGGCTTTTAAACTTAGGATTATTGTTCCATTTGTCAAGTTCAATTTAGTGATATTTGGAGTTCCAAGCTTGAATCTCTCGGGAGCTCTACTTTGATTAGAGATCTTTTCGGATTTCTGATGGCAGAATCAGTGATTAGGAACACTAATTGTGATAATAGGATTCATAATTTGATAGCTGCGAAGAAGTCACTGAAGTTAAGCTTAGATAAGTCAAAATCACTAGGGCTTGCTCTTAACAAAGCAGGCCCTAGGCTGGATGAGATTAACCAGAGATTGCCTTCTCTAGAGGCTGCCGTACGCCCCATACGGGCTGACAAGGATGCCCTTGTCGCCGTTGGCGGCCACATTAACCGTGCGGTCGGTCCTGCTGCAGCCGTGCTTAAGGTGTTTGATGCAGTTCATGGGCTAGAAAAGTCATTATTGTCTGATCCTCGGAATGATCTTCCTGGGTATTTATCTGTTCTAAAGCGCCTTGAAGAGGCACTCAAGTTTCTGGGCGATAACTGCGGATTGGCAATTCAGTGGTTGGAGGATATTGTTGAGTATTTGGAGGATAATGCAGTGGCTGATGAGAGATACCTCTCAAATCTAAAGAAGTCATTGCAGAGCCTTAGGGATTCAGAAGCTGATGATAAAGGCGCTCACCTTGATGGTGGGCTTTTGAATGCTGCGTTGGATAAATTGGAGGGTGAGTTTCTCCGGCTGTTGACAGAGCACAGTGTGCCGCTTCCAATGTCTTCACCTGGATCGCTCGGTGAACAGGCTGTTATTTCTCCATCTCCATTACCTGTGACTGTGATTCAGAAGTTGCAAGCCATTCTTGGCCGGTTGATTGCTAATAATAGACTTGAAAAGTGCATATCAATTTATGTTGAAGTTCGTAGTTCGAATGTTAGAGCTAGTTTGCAGGCCCTTGATTTAGATTATCTGGAGATCTCAATAGCAGAATTCAATGATGTGCAAAGCATAGAGGGGTATATAGCTCAGTGGGGAAAGCATTTGGAATTTGCAGTGAAGCATTTGTTTGAAGCGGAGTTCAAGCTCTGTAATGATGTTTTTGAGAGAATTGGATTGGATGTCTGGATGGGATGCTTTGCCAAAATAACTGCACAGGCAGGCATTCTAGCATTTCTTCAGTTTGGGAAAACTGTCACCGAAAGTAAAAAGGATCCCATCAAGCTTTTGAAATTGTTGGATATATTTGCTTCTCTGAACAAATTGAGACTGGATTTTAACAGGCTTTTTGGTGGAGCGGCCTGCATAGAGATCCAAAACTTGACGAGGGATCTCATTAAGAGGGTTATTGATGGAGCAGCTGAGATTTTTTGGGAACTTCTGCTCCAGGTGGAGTTACAAAGGCAGATCCCCCCACCTGCAGATGCTGGGGTGCCGAGATTAGTGAGCTTCATCACTGATTACTGCAACAAGCTGCTTGGAGATGATTATAAACCTATTTTGACCCAGGCTCTGGTAATACATCGTAGTTGGAAGCATGAGAAATTTCAGGAGAGGCTACTTGTTAATGAGGTTGTGAACATAATCAAAGCAATCGAGCTTAATGTGGAGACATGGACAAAGGCTTATGAAGATCCCATCGTATCCAACCTTTTTGCCATGAACAATCACTATCATTTGTTCAAACACTTGAAGGGAACAAAACTTGGTGACCTCTTAGGGGATTCTTGGTTGAGAGAGCATGAGCAATACAAGGACTATTATGCAACAATCTTCTTGAGGGACAGTTGGGGAAAACTTCCAGGCCATTTAAGTCGAGAAGGTCTAATTCTGTTTTCTGGTGGACGTGCTACTGCTCGTGATCTTGTCAAGAAAAGACTGAAAACTTTCAATGAAGCTTTTGATGAGATGTTCAAGAAGCAATCGTGCTTGGTTATGCCTGAGAGAGATCTCAGGGAGAAGACATGCCAGCAGATAGTGCAGGCAGTGGTCCCAGTGTATCGAAGCTATATGCAGAATTATGGGCCTCTAGTTGAGCAAGATGGAAACCCCAGCAAATATGCTAAATATTCTGTGCAGACTTTAGAGCAAATGCTAGCCTCGCTATTTCTGCCAAAACCAGGAAGATATGCAAGTTTCAAGGGCAGGCTACATGGTGATAAACTGAACAATGTGGTAGCAGATCTTCGTCGTACAGCCTCTGCAGTTGTCTGATTGTTCATTCTTGTCACCTTAGGATGGTCAACTTCCAAGGGAGTACTGTTACTCCATCTACTACTGGATGATCAACTTGTTTTGTACATATCAATATCCTTGAGGCCCTAGAACTATTTATTTAAATAATAGACTTCCTCATACCTATGGCGAAAGATTGCCCGAGGTTTATTCCATCAGGTGAAATTTTGTTGGCTGCTTAAGTTTGAAACAAACAGAAACTGAATATCAGTCATGGAGGGTTTGTGAATCTGTTGATGTCTGGAGAAGTGTTGGATGCCATGGTGAAAGCATAATTGGCGGCCCCTATAAGCTCGTAGATAATACTCAGGTATAGCTTGCCATTTAGTTTCGTTTTTGCTGTTGATCCTGTTACTACTATGTGGGTGTAAAAACATTGATATTCTAGATTTCATAGACAATTCTTTGTTATGAAGAGCAAATAGCTGTGTAGCAGGAGTTCATTTATAACCTCATTAGAATCCTCCCGTGATCATAAATTAGGGGTCCATGGATGATTGTGATATGCTGCAAATGTTTCTTATAGTTAAATTTTCATTCCAGCCTGGAAAAACACCTGTACAATAAAGTGTTTTGACTCACTTATGCGGCCTTTATTTATCTGATGTAACAAAATTGTAAGTTGGTTTGATATGTATGCAACGTTTGCTTTTATTCAGATGAATCCATAACTTTGTATTGGTAAATCCACAGCAGAATTTCTTCGTTCAACATTTCCTTTGTGCCCTTTTGCTTTTCCGCCCAAAGGTTACAATGGGATGCTTCAACTTTGAGCGGTTCTGGTTTCTTTTGACATCTTTTTTCCCTTTCCGATTGACTCTTGGCACAATTGAAGGAGGTAGCCTCCTTGATTGATACGGAATTTATTTGACGTCAAAATGTTCATGTTAGCCTCTGGTTCATAGCCATCGACCTGTGTTTTCGGCTTTGTTTGTCCCGGACATGAGCTTTTTGTGAATTGGATAGGCCTGCTCCGCTCCCTATTTCATCGAAAATTTTCATTACCTTCGACGGGTGCAACACAGTCAACGTCTCAGTCTTTCAAAGTTGCACCATCCACTGCCCATCCCCCACTAATTCAACGGCCACCCTGCAACAAACATCCAGTTTCTATTAATTCCCATGACCTCTACAACCGTCATTTCAATGCCGGCCAATGAATTTTGTACTGCTTCATTTCATTTAAATTACAGAGATATAAAAATTAAGTTGCTATCACCCACATGAAATTTCAAGTAAGAAATAAGAACTTATCACCCACCTGAATTTTTTTGCAGTTCTGGAGGGTGCCAGAAAGAATTATCCTTAATTAAGGTAGTAGGAGTGATTGACATATGAATTACCCTTCTAAGCTGCAGAATAACTCTTGTGTGATGAGCCATGACCATCAACATTAGTTGCGGACTCTTCTAAGCTGTTTGTTTCAAACTTTAAGGAGACCGTTGATTATCCCAAGGAGGTGCATGATCCAGGTTATCACTCTGATTAAACCAAGTGCAATATACTCTGCTTCCTTCTTCTGTGTACAATATACTCTGCTTCCTTCTTCTGTGTATCTTTCTTTCAGAATGAATCTCTTAAATGGTGTGTAGTTCAACCATAATATCGGTTAATTCTCAATCTCACTAGGTAATTGGGCATAGCAGGCAACTCCAAAATCCAACATAGAAACAATGCATTACCTAAGATTCAGAGTTCCTTATATTTCTCAAACTCTCATGACCGTCTTGGCTCATTGCTCACCTTATTTCCTGAAGAAGAATGATAGCCAGAATTCTCTCTATTTGTCCGTTGGTCTCGTTCCTATGAACATATGTAACAAGAAGATCACATAAACATGAACATGAACATGAACATTAGCAGACGTGGACGACTAGTTTCTGCAGTTGCATGGTTGGAAGCTAAAGAGCGAGAAACTATTATTGTTAAGGAATCAAATTCTTCACGATTTTTGGCCTTTTAATGTTGTAGGAATCTAGCAGGGTCATGGCTAGATAATAAACGTCCCTGGAGGATCGTAATCAACATTTCCTCTCGTGGTTCTTTGATTCATCATCATCAAATGGTAAAGAAAGTTTTGGTAGAGTAGTACACAATCTTAATTTTCTTTATTTGTTCAATTAGATAGTGTGAAAATTCAAATATTTGATTTTTCTTTAAAAGCATTTCAAAAGGTTTTCTAATACATCAGAGTCATGACTATTTAGTGTACAACTTGTAAAGATGAGCAGATTCGAGAAAATTGATATTTGATAGACTACAACAATAGACGTATAAGAGAGCGAAAGAATATTTATTCACAGTAGAGAACTTGTAATTTTGTTCCATTAAATACTTTATTATACTTTAAAGCAACAATTCCCGAAGATCAAATATAAAACCATCAAGAATATAATAGTACTCCTACTAACCTTCTTATACATATAAGGTTTATCATGATTTTGTAAGAAACCAAACTCTCTGATTATCTCATCAAATCGAATGTTCCAACTCTTAGATGTTTACTTTAATCCATAAATGGATTTCTGAAGCTTTCATATCTTTTTGTTATCGTTGGATATAAAATCCTCAGGTTGTATCATATATATATCCTCAACTAGATTTTTGTTCAGGAAAGTCGTCTTCACATATATTTGACAGATCTCATAATTATAATGAGCAGCAATGGGTAGAAGTATTCTAATGGTTTAGGCATGGCTACTGGGCTAAATGTATCATCATAGTCAACTCTTTATCTTTGACGATAACCTTTAGCGACTAGCCTCGCTTTATAAGTAATCATATTACCATCCATGTCAATTTTCTTCTTGAAAATCCACTTACACCCTATGGGTTTTAGCCCTTCAGGTCGGTCAACCAAAGTCCATACTTGGTTTTCAAACATGGAATCCATTTCGGACTTCATGGCTTGAAGCCATTTTTTAGATTATGAACTCTTCAGAGCCTCTTCATAGGTTGTCATCATTTATGAGTAATACATCATTTTGTTCACTTATGAGAAATCCATATCTCTCTGGAGCATTGCATATCCTACTTGACCTACGAACATTTTGTGTGTCAGAAGGTTCAACTGTTGTCTCATCTCCATAAACAACAATTGATCTGCATCTATTTGAGCATCATAAACTTCATCAAGTTAAACTTTGCTCCCACTGTCTTCTCTAAAAAAAAGTTCTTTCTCTAAAAAGATAACATTTGTTAGTCTATATCTCATATAGAATAACATCAACTACTTTTGAAGGGACTTTGTTTATCATATGAATAGCAGTCTCAAGTGCATAACCCCAAAAGGATTTCAGCGGATCTACTAAGCCCATCATTGACCTTACCATGTCCAACAAGGTTCAGTTTTTGCTTTCGACCACACCATTATATTGCGATGTGTAAGCTGGAGTCTATTGGGATACAATCCTGTTATCCCTAAGATAAGTTAGAAACTCCTCGTTCAAATATTCACCACCTCGATCTAATTGAAGTGTCTTGACACTTTTATCGAGTTATTTCTCTTCTTCATGTCTAAATTGTTTGAACATTTCAAATGCTTCATACTTGTATCTCATTAGGTACACATATTTATATCGTGAATAATCATTGATAAAGGTAATGAAGTACATAAAACCACCTCTGGCATGAATGGACATCGAACCACATACATCAGAATGTATTAGGTCTAATAACCCATTTGCTCATTCACCCTTTCCTTTAAAGGTAATTTAGTCTTCTTGCCTAACATACAAGATTCACATGTGCCATATGATTCATAATCAAATAACCCTAAGCTACCACTCTTGTGTGGCTTAGTCATGTGTCTCTCACTTATATGGCCAAGTCGACAATGCCATAAGTAAGATGATTTTATGTTATCCTATTTTTGTCTTTTATTATTATTGATATTTAAAATTGGATTGCATGTATCTAATATGTAAATACCATTGCATAATGTAGCAATACCATATAACATTTCATTCAACTTAATTGAAAAACCATTGCTTGAAAATGTTAAATGAAATCATGTTTTATTAAGATATGAAACAGATACAATATTCTTTTTCATAATGGGGACATAATAGTAATTATCCAAAATTAACTCTAGCCCATTAGGAAGATACAAAACATAGGTTCCTACGACTAATGCAGCAACTCTTGCTTCATTTCCCACATGTAGGTCCATCTCTCCCTTCTTAAGTGGTCTATTATCCTTGAGACCCTGTATACCAACACATATGTGTGAGCCACATCTGATATCTAATACCCAAATGTTATGATCAAAAATAGTATTAACCTCAATGACAAATAACATACCTGAAGTAGACAGGGGAGCATCTAATGTCTTCTTCTGCTTCAGCGACTCCAGATAGGCTTTGCAGTTCCTCTTCAAATGTCCTTCCTTGCTGTAATGGAAGCATATCCCCTTTGAAGTAGTCTCCTTTGCCTTCTTCTTGGCTACACCTCCTACTAGCTTCTTAGACTTCTTCTTCTTCTTTTGGTTCCTCTTGCAAGAACCAGAAAGAGAGTCCACCAGCATTATAGCCTTATTGTCTTTCTTGATAGTTTACTCAGTTGTTTTGAATAGATTAATCAATTTAGGTATCGAGGTAGATATTTGGTTCAACCAATAGTTAAGCACAAACTGTGAATAACTATCGGTCAAACCAGTCAAAATTAAGTCTATACTTAATTCATGATTTATTATGAAACCCAAACTGGCTAACCTCTCAATGTATCCATTCATTTTTAGTGCATACTATACTGGAGATGATTCCTCAGCCATTTTAGAGCGAAAAAGCAATCTCGAGGTCTCGAACCTTTCAGACTGAGTTTGCTCACCAAACAGTTTCCTTAGATGGTAGACTATGGTACGAGAATCCATAGCCTTATACTACTTTTGCAGTTTCGGTGACATAGAGGCCAGCATTATATAGCTAGCTTGCTCACTATCATCCAGTAGCTTCTTGTAAGCTTTCTTATCCTTATCAGATGCATCGGCAGCAGGGAGATTGGGAAGTAGTTCATCTAGGACATATCCTAATTTCTTATATTTGAGAACAATTCTCAAATTCCGTAGCTAATCTAAGAAGTTAGGTCCCATGAATTTGTTGGAGTCTAATAGAGAGCGTAAGTTCACATTGGACGAAGACATGTGGCAATTCAATAACCTAGAAGAATGAGAGAAAGTGTTAGAATGTACATATTAGCATATCAATAAGGACTTTAATCATATGAATTATGAGTCCCACTATTTTTATCCAAATCCAAAGCCCTCACTAAGAATTTGAGAAAACTTATAATTTTCCTAATGGGTCAATATCCAATATCACTAAGAATGACCTTGGGTTTGCCCAACAAGCCATCTTAGGTCAATCGGTAGATATCATTCATACCAATTGCATTCATTTATGCAACTATCAACTTGTGCCATCAACTGTTGATTTAGCACACTCATTATGTTATCAACTCTTGATTCGTATACATCCCATGTATATAACCCAACTTCGCCTCTATCCACGTTGACTTTGGGTTTGCCCAATAAATCAACGCTTCTAGTTAGGACTAACCTATTAATCCAAAATTCTAATTTTCATGGTTTGAACATATTCGTGTAGAGTGGGCTTTAGTTTGCCTAACAACACAACTCTAAAAGAACTTTAGTTCTTACCATATTAATGGAAGGCGTAAGTCCTAATATTTTAGTTAAGGGATTTATTCTTAGATCTCATCAATACTTAGATGATTAT
>JANVCQ010000232.1:23697830-23723554 GCA_025531925.1 Erythroxylum plowmanianum | reverse complement strand
CCACAAAAGTTTTTTTTAAGAAAAATGGGTGTTTAGTAAAATAAAAAATATTTTTTTAATATATATGATTTTTTTGATTTCTCTACCACAAAAGTTTTTTTTAAGAAAAATGGGTGTTTAGTAAAATAAAAAATATTTTTTTAATATATATGATTTTTTTGACAGTTAAAAAATATCTTTTTAAGACGCGCAAATTTGGAGCTTCTAAAAAAACATATTTTAAAGTAGATTTTTCAGATCAATTAATGAACATTTTTTAGTCCTTTTTGCTCTTATGTTTTACACATAATTCCTACAATACTAACAAACTCATCTTCCCGTTTATTATGTATTTAACTATTTACTCAACTTGGATATTTATTTTGAGATTTATATAATATTATTTGATTTTTTATATGTTTTAATATTTATTTTCGATATTAGTTTACTTATGTTATAATCTATATAAAATATTTGGTTATATATATTTTCATATATGTTTTATATGGTTTAAAATTATATAATAATTAATATATTGTACTTTGCATATTATTTAATATACTTTAAATAATATTTATATACATAAATAATTTTTATTACAAAATAACAAATTGTTAAAATTAAAAGTACTTTTTATTTTTATGTTACCAAACAATCTACTGTATGAAGCTCTTTCAAAAAAACTATTTTAAAATGACAGATAAACAGTTAACTAACTTTTTAGAAGAGTTCTTCTAAAAAAAACTTACCAAAAAAATTCTACTGTTATAAGTCTAATCAAACAATGGCTAAATGGCAAAAAAAAAACCTCAACTTGACAAGATTTCGAATTTGAGTTTTAATTGATACTCAAAATTTTCACACAAAATGACATCTTTTTAAAATTTTAAAATAAATTTAATCGGATCCAATATGTAAAATCTTGAATAGACCCGAGCCAAACACTACCGATTATCATCCTTAATTTTCAAGCATACCAATCAGTAATAAAATTTCCATGAAAATCAGCAAAAGGAAAAGGAAAGCTACAATCAATCCACGTGCATGGCTTATTATTAGCTTTAATTCCTTTACCTAAGCCTTATCCCTAACCTTTTCTTTACTATCCTGTGCTTTTAGGTAAGACAACTTCCCTTCTCTCAATGATATTAACGTTAGCTCCTTGAAGCTTTTCATGATATGCTTTTCAATCTTTTCTGAGAGAGGTCTAACAAACACATACACTCATTTCTAGGGTCGGACACTGACGATGATGATGATGATCAAGCAACAAGATGCTTTGCGTTCATCATCTTACCGGCGGGAAAGTTCTCCGACGACTGAGAATATGCATGCCAAGAAGATTGGTTGCATGTCCGCCATTCTTAGGCTAGTTTCCAAGCAGCAAAATCGCCGCAGATTCATCACCTTCGGTTAGCAAAATCAACCGAACTAACTATCCATGCACATACTGTTTCAACTACTTTCATTTGATGGATTTTATCTTGCAGGGAAGAAGCAGGGAAAGAGCAGTAGTTTAGCTCCTTCTCCAACAAAACAGAAGGAAGCATCACCTTCTTCTTCTTCTTCACCGCAACAACAAACCATTAACAAAGATGAAGATCTTCAGAAACTCGCCGGCAATGTTCCGAGAAGTCCAACGTTATCAGCAGATATCAGACGAGCTACAGACCCTTTAAAAATCCCAGAAAAACTCCCACCTTCGACTGCTCTGGTCACAAGGTTGATGGGGTTAGAAGAAGATCCAGGGACAGTGGCAGAGAAGAGGCAGATACTGTTGGGAGCTCTGCAGAAATGTGACGAGGACCTGAAAACCTTGAAGAAGATGATAGAGGCTGTGAACAGTGTTAGTGATCAAAAGGGCAATAATCAGTTGGTGCAGCAAACTCCAAGTCCGGTTTCAGTTTCAGTGCTTGACGACTACTTCAAAAATTGCAGCGCCATGACAGGTGAGTCAAAGCTTTCCTCTTCTCATTTATTTGCACTCATTTCGATTAAATTCAATACCCTCTTGTGTGAAAGCTCTCCATTCCAAGTTTTAAAAGATCTTAATTACTCAGTTAGCAGAAGTTTCCTTCAACAAATTCTAGCTCCTATGGTTAGAGTTCTTTTGTTTACCAGGAAACTTGAACAATGTCTATAAACAAATTAAAGAACATAGAAGAAAACTGTGTTGAATCAGTTCTCTGGATAATAATAAAACAAAAACTGGAATTCCATGATCTTGGGGAGGAGGTATAGTTAGTTGGTAGAGTAAAGTGGAAGGCTTGAGCTGCTTTTTTGTTTTAGGATTCCAAATTAACAATCATTGCAAGCAACTTTGGTGTTGCAGGCCATTTGTATCGGTTAAGTGGGAGACACAATTACTACTCATGTGTAATTATTACAAAGTACATTTCTGAAAATGGGAAACAGTTCTTACAATATACCTTTAATCATAAAAAGAGAAAAACAAACAAAAACCATCTTCCAATTCTAGTTGATGCATTGAAATAATGATCATTAACAGAAGTGATTTGTCTAACCAAAAATGATGAATTCTCAAACTTCAGCCACCTTTAGAAGGCATAACAATGCATGACATTTTAGGTTTTTTTTATTTAGTCTAATTCAATGATTAGTTTTTAAAATTTATATAAATTATGTCAAAAAATTATTTTTACTATGTGGTAAGCCTGTCAAATGTCACATAATTATTCATCTATTAACCAACCACGTAAGTAAAAACCATATTTAAACCTAATTTATATGAAATTTGAAATTTTAATAGCTAAATTAAAATTTTTTAAAATCTAACACACACATACACATATATATATAACATATTAAACAATGCTTAACATTTTAGAATTTTTTAGTTTAGTACTAAACTTTGTAAAGTTTTAAATTTAATGATTAATTTTTAAAAACTTGTATAAATCGGTCAAAAAAATATTTTTACTAATGTGATATATCTGTCAAATGTTACGTGAATATTCACTATTAACTACATTAGTAAAAATAACGGTTTATCCTGATTTGCAAGAATTTTAAAATTTTAATCACTAAATTGAAAATTTTAAAAATTTTAAAAATTTAGCTAATTAAACCTCTGAAAATATCATTTCCCCTTTAATATGTATAGTGTTCAACTTGAGGTGAATTAATTTTGGGCCAGGTCATGATATACTTTAAGGTTGGATGGTCTTTCCCTTTCATGATTCAGTCAAAGGGGAAAAGGAAAGTTAGAAAAAGCAAAGTAATCAAGGAATATCATAGAAGAAAAAGAAAAAGACTAATCATAGACCACATGAAGTAAAAGCCTTATAAAGCTGAAAATTAGCTCTTTCATATGTCCAACTCAATCCCATTTCTTCAATGCAAGTATATATATAACATTAAATTATATAGTAACTAAATAACATTATAAGAGATAAATAATATATTTTTTAAAATAACTCAAAGGAAAATAATAAAGAAGGTATTAGTAAAAAGGTTATGGCATGACTTAGCTCCACAATATGAGTAAACTCTTCAAGGATTGCTTAATGTTGTAGGACGAAATGTGCAACAACAAAAGAAGAAGAAGGCAGGAGGAGAAAAGGGTACGAACCCAAGTTTCATTGAGAGAATCACAACACCTGAAATGATCCAAGAAAGTTGGGAGACGATGAAGAGAGAGGTGGAGTCACCTCTGTGGATCAGCAAGGCCATGGTAGAGAGTGTGAATGAAGTGTGCAGAGATGTTTCCTGGGGAGAGAAACGGGAGCAAGGTAGGATAGGGTTGGCTTTGCAGGACTGTATTTGCAGAGATTTGATTGAAGAAGTTGTGACATATCTGTCACCTCCTCCTTGTTCTTCTTCTTCTTCTTCATCTGGTTCTTGTTCTTCTGTTTCTTTTCTTTCCCCTTCTTCTTCCCAACAACTACCTTTTGAATCATGTAAGAGAAGACTACGTTTTTAATGACAATATTTTAACGTTTCTTTTTTTTTTCTCTTTAATTAAGAAAATCAATGTTTTAAAATTCGGATAACAAAAAAAATTTAAGATTTAAATATTCAGTAGGTATTAAAACGACATAAATTCGATTAAAAATTGAATAAAATTGAGTAATTTAAAATATGATTAAAAGAAACTTTCATTAAATTTGAAATTTAATTAAAAAATAAAACTATTAAATAAAAATTAATTAGTTTATTTTAATTTATAAAACCGATTAGTTTACAAAAATTTGTCGATTAATTAATAAATTGATTGATTTTTAACAACAAATATTATTAACGTAAATCGAATAAAAAAGTTAAAGATTAAACCAAAAAATTAGAAACTAAAGCAAAAAAATTGAATAGTTCAAGATTTTTATAGTTGAACCGGTTAGGTTTTTTTAATCAACGGTTTCTATCCTTAGAGATGCCTACTTGTGAATAAGGATAATGAACCGACACATGAGTTTATCCTGTCAATTTTTTAAAATAATTTTTTAAAAATTAAAATTACAAAATAATATCTAATTTTAATTAAGCCTAAGTTAACTCGAGACTCAGTTTTTCTAAATAAACCGATATCACTTTGCTTAAAATAGTTGAACTTTAAGTTGGCCTAGCCCAACGGGTAGACCTATTAAAAACACTTGAATCTAAGCCCATAAGCCGTCAATTCCCATCCCCGCTTGTGAAACTTTTCACCACTAAAAATTAAAATTCTTCCCATTTTGCAGGAACTCAAGTAGGACGTTAAATCCTGAAGGTTTTACAGCTAAGAGTTAAAGGTCCATAACATATCTGCCAACGACACTTTTAAGTTTCACAAGATACATTAATGGTAATATAGAACATTCCCGTCACCGTCAGAACAGATACCTCATGAAGGAACTCACTTGGCCATCATAATTTTCACAAATTCCTCATAGTTTATCTGGCCATCTCCATCAACATCAGCCTCCCTTATCATCTCATCGACTTCTTCGTCCGTGAGCTTCTCGCCAAGGTTTGTCATCACATGGCGCAGCTCGGCAGCAGAGATGAAACCATTCTGATCCTTGTCAAAAACTCTGAATGCCTCTTTCAGCTCCTCCTCGGAGTCAGTATCCTTCATCTTCCTGGCCATGAGGTTCAGGAATTCAGGGAAGTCGATGGTCCCATTACCATCAGCATCCACCTCGTTAATCATGTCCTGCAGCTCTGCCTCGGTGGGGTTCTGGCCAAGTGATCTCATCACAGTTCCAAGCTCTTTGGTGGTGATACAACCTGCAAATCAAACAAACTTATTTAAGCCTCTTGAAAGTGTTAACCACATGCAGATCATCAAACCAGGGCAGAAACTGTTGTCCAGCAGGAATTAAAGAAATAAACAAAGCTATCCGTAGAACACAATCCTACACCGAAAGGAGAAACTATCATGGATTTTGTCGAACTACCTTATTCGATCTAGATTGCTCACTAACACTCACTCATCAAATTTAGCATCCAAGCAATCTCTACTTATCTACATATGCAACCTAACCACGTACGTTGAATATCAATAGGAATCCTAGAAAAAGACCACATCTGCATCGGAAAACACACGAGGAGGAAGCAGATAATCCATACAGCATCATATAGACATTATGATTTATAGCATCACTATTAACTCAATGCTCGGAGAGAAAAGCAATTGAATTGTTGAGTAAGAATCAGAAAGGAACCACCAAGTTTGTATCATCAACTGCTTGTGGTGATGCAATAACACGAAATGGTAATCAAAATACAAAAACTTTGCACGCAGAAGATCTCGATTTATATGCATTAAATGCTGAAGTGAATTGGGACCACTCATAAAACATAAGATCACAACAAATCTTTATGCTTTATTTATATACATATGCAGGAAAAACTAAAATTGGGTACAAAACAAGAAAGCCAACACTGTCACCGAATCCCCTGTATAACGCGAAACGCAAATTGAGAAAACATCAATAAAACAGAGAGCTGCAAGGCATCCTCTTCACAAAATTCTAGACTCTACATAAGCACGATCGAAATGCTAAAAATCAAGTCATTTGACTAATAAAGACTGTATCTTTTTCTCCAATTTCTTCTGACAAGACCAAAAGAGAATAACCAACATCGTAAATAACCTTAAACAGGACTAGGAACCAAAGAAAAAACCCAAAAGCCAGATCTAGCAGGGGCATACAGTCTCGTAAGGAACATACACATACATACATGTATGCCTGTGTGTTTATGTATATGATATATATACATACATACACTCACACACACACACACACACACAGACAGACAAATAGAGAGAGAGAGAGAATGAAACAAGGGAACAAACCATCGCCATCCTTATCGAACAAGCTGAAGGCTTCCTTGAACTCGGAGATCTGGTCTTCAGTGAGTTGATCGGCCATTTTTGTTTCTTCTTTGAATTCTACAGTTGCTGGTTTGATTCTCTGTATATTCAATCAATCAAGAACAGACCTTTGGTTTCTCTAAAACTTTAGAAAAACTAAGAAAATGAAACCAAATAATAATAAAAGCAAACGAGAAAACGAACTCAAAGAGCGTAGCAGAGATCGAAGCACAGAAATAGTCAAGAAGAGAGAGAGGGCGAGAATGGCTCTTATATTATAAGGCGCTTGACTTTCACTTAATTCTCGATTTTGCCCTTTTCGTGTGATACTTTCATGTTTTATTAATTTAAGAAGAAATAATAAATCAATACGGAGTTATTAGTGGAGGTTGGGCCTAGGCCCAAAATTTTATCACATTGAACATATTTTTAATTTTTAGGCCCACCCATCACTAAAATTAAAAAAGACATTATTTTCTTGAAAATTTTGAATTTTAATTCATGTATGGGCTAAATTTAAAACTTAATTTTAAAAAAACTCAAACTTAACTTAAAATTCAGTTAATTCGAACCAAATCCGTTGACTTCAAACTAAGCTGAACTTGATCGAACTTAGAATGAACAAACCTTGCCACTCTTAATAGTTACATGACTTATACTATATTAAAATGATCATGTGGAATCTTATTATATTTAATTCATTGAAGTCATTCTAATAAAGAGGAAATTAGCTCATTTCTAAAAAAATTAGATTCAATCAAACAAAACTCCACCTAATAAAAGACGTTTAAAAGAAATTGCATTAACATCATAGTTGATTTGGTAATATAAATGACAATTTTGGCTCAATATAATTTGAATTGATCTATTCATATCATTCAGTTTGAACTAGATTGAACTGCCTGAACTTTATAAATTCTTAAGGAAAACAATATTTTATAAAAATGACGTTGTTTTGGCCTAGACTTAAGCTTTATCGAGCCAAACTGTATTTTTTTAACTTGTTATTAACTAATTAAGCCTAGTTTATTGTTATTCTTGATCGATTTTTAACTTTGATCTAGTCCAAAATTAATAGACAATTTAATTGATTGAATTCAAATCCTATTAAAACTTAAATTAAAACAAAGTTATAATTGAACCATGTTTCAAATTAATTAGATTTAACCTAAAAATTTGAATCTAATTCAATTTATTGTCAATCTACGAATATATATATATATATATATATTGTCTATATATATATATATATATAAAGCAAAAAAGTTTGAGTATGACCCAACCTAGCCCGAAGTCAGTAGAGCTAAATCATGCCAGAACCATTTTTTTCTAATACCTTTTTTTATTGTTTCCTTAGTACTTCAATTGTTAAAATTTAGGTGATAATTATTGTATTTAAAAAAACACTTATCTCTTACAATATTATTTAACTATTACATTATTTTTGTACTTTTTACTTATTTTTTAATTTAAATGATGTAGCATTATAATTTTTTAAATTTCAATACAAATTATTTTAAATTATAAATAAACAGAAAATTAATAAGTTTTTAAACATCTTCCGTCAAGTGAAAGTTTGTTTAAATAAATCTTATGAACAATGATTGTGTAATCACCTTTTAATTTATTATTTCTCTTAAAAATTATAATAATATTTGAAATTGATAAGTAAGAATAAAATTGCCGAAATTCCTTATCAAAACCTTTCTATTTTTATAATAATAAAACTTTAATAAAAATAAAATGTCGTTAACCTTTAATAATCATATACTATCATATACTTTTTTTAAATTTTTTTACTTTAACTCACCTTAATAAAGTAAAGTCTTTATAGTATAACTAGCAGGTGGTTACTGCTCAAATGGGCATTGGAAATTTGGAAAGTATAATGCCCAGTTGTCTTTGGAAATTAAATAGTTTGTATATATAGGTTTTGTTATAAATAGTTAACATGTGTAATTGAATATTGTTAAATTTGAAATTTAGAAGGAAAAATTGGAAATATATGATGCTGAACAAAATTTTGTAAAGGGAAAGAGGAATAGATATGATAGGTGAATATTAAAATTGGATTAATAAAAGTGGAAAGGAAAATTTGACAATTCAAATGGATGAAATAAAATTTGTTACAATATTTTAATAAAGAGTATCGCAATTGCAAAATTTGATTGGAATTAAAGTAAATCAACGAAAATTTAAAAAGAAAATTCTAACCAAGGTAGAAAGCGACCAACAAGTATGTGAATTAGAAAAAAATTATTGATTAAGCAAATAGAACGAGAACAAGAGATTAGCAATACAAGACATAATAGAGGAAAAACACAGTTTAGCAATAGTTATCAGTAAATAGCAAAAAAGATTGTAAAACAACAATAAGAATAATTTGTATATGTGTTAGGATTACAGCCATTTAAGCACTCAAGATCACAAATGGCAAAAAGACAGGGAAATAGTAGCAAAAGGAGTTTAAAAGTGCATTAAGATTTCAGGAATCCGAGATATAATAAATTTTGTGGATTATCTTATCAATCAGTAATTCTTAGGTTGTAGAATGAAATATCTTCAATGCCTGGAATTTGATCAATGAAGTTTTCAATGATGATTACGAAAGTTGCATGTTTCTTAGTTGCAATTTCTGGAAGAGCAGGCTTGAAGTAACACATAAGAAGTCTATCATACATATTTTGCAAGAGAACTAGAGATCTGTTTGCTAGACCCTTTTAGAAGAAGTATATCCCTTTGACTACGTACCTCAGGATTTACAGGATCGACGACTACGTTGACATCAAGGTTAATGGCATCGTTCATAAGGGCATGCCTCACAAGTTCTACCATAGCTGCATTGGTAGCATCTAGAACGTCACCAAGCAAGCTGTTTGTGTCGCAAAACGTGCACAATCTAGAATGAACTTGTACAAAAAGAAAATGTTCCTTCCATTTTCAGTTTTTTACATGATAAACAACTTTCATTTGTTCCAGACTATTACAACATAAGGCTTATGAAAATCCAGACTTCCACATTTCTTGATGTTGGATGCTTGGAAAAACACAAACATAAAAATGAAGTATATCTGTGCGTTATGGTTAACTAGATGTCCAAACCACCCTTTAACTGAAGATGTTGATTTCAGAGACAACCTGGGAGATGTCTCCCCACAATTGATGATTTTGGCTGTAGCATTCAAAATAATGATGAAATTAAGAAAATCGATAAATGACCTGTAGCGTTTAAGCAAATTCCTCATCGGACTTCAAAAAATCGTCGTCACATGATTCTTGCTTCTTGCTACATTCTTCCTCATCATTAATGGAAAGCAGCTTGATTCGGTCAGTGAAATCAGCTCCATCCAAAATGGGTTTATCATCATCTTCTCGAAGAATCTACACAAGCTCATAAGATCATCAATAAAGCAGAACCGAAGAAAAAAAGACAGACAGAGAAAGGAAAAGGAGATCTTTTGTTGGTGGGGAGGAAGTGAGGTGAGTGAAAAAAGCTGAAACTTGAAAGCTTTGAAGCCATTGTCAGAGTTAACCAGTCAAAAAATCATGATCTCGTGCATAAAGGTGTACTAATAGAAAAAAACAGATATTTAAATATTGCAGTTTTTATTTACTTATTACCAAAACTACTTTCTATTGAAAATTAGCCTATTGACCAAACTATTAAAGACAGAAAAAGGCAAGTGGAAAAGAAGAGAAAGGAGACATCATAGAGAGGTTGCGGCGTCTAATAAAGTACTAATGATCAAGCAAAGAATAAGGTGCAAAGCACCATTGAAACAAAGTGAAATACACTTGATCAGGCATCTACAAACAATTAAAAACGCAAGAAGACTAGATTTGCAGGCCAATCTCTGTTTTGAGAACGAATAATGAGAGAGAAAATATCTCGTGGAACTTTGAGAGAGGGAGAGACTGAGAAAGAACATTGTGAGCGCTTTAGAGGTAGAAACTTCTAGAGTTTCGGTACAAGGAGAGTTTTATGATTTCCATGGAATAAATTGGGGTTGTACAATGATGGGAATAAATGGGAACTGTTAAATTTGGACGACGACGACCATCTCGTTCGTGCTAAGTGTTACAAAAGTATTCTTGGAGACTTGAACTTTCACTCGAAGTTGCTCGCTCACACCCTTTGCACGACAGTCTCACTTAGATCTGTTAAAGTAAGACTTAGTCTTTCCCCAACTCTCGAAGTGTTTACCTTGCACACTCTTGAACAAACAACGCGGAAGCAATAAAGAATATAGGCAACAAGAAAACACACAGAGATACGGTCAAAAGACCAACTTTATATTACTTTCCCTCAAAAGAATACAAGAATGCTCTCTCTGATTTCCCGACAGAATGTCTCTCAATGACAGAATGAGAAGAGCAAGGCTCGAATAAGCTATATATAGGCATCCTAGCTCAGAGTCACAGATTCCTCCTAAATTTGTACTACCCAAGATCACATATATCCCTATCAGATAAGATTACATAAACTAATTGGATGGCACTCCCATCCAAATAGGACTCTAACTGATAAGATAAGATCTAACAAGATAACATAAGATAGAGTTTACATTTATCTAGAACATTAACATCCTTATCGGCGAAGATCTACATTATCTTCAGATGCTGAGTTTCACAAAAACTCTAACTCACAGTCATCGCCACATCATCCAAGATCTCCCCGCGATCTCTATCTCTGATGATGCAATGTGACCTCACCGAAGCCCACTAGCACACTGGTCTGATCCAATGCTCCCATAACAAGTCTGCTAGTCGTGGTCCATCCATCCAAGCATAGCCAAGTCCTTAGTCTGTCAAGTCTTAGCCTGGGTCGAGTCAATTTTCACAAGGTCCGATGCTCTACCAAAATTGGCACCAAGTCTGATCCCACTCGCCCACATTTGTCTTAGCGTTTTCAACACAGCTTATCCGCACATAGGTCCATCAATGCACGCCCATGGACAAGTCCATCTTCCATGTCAAGCTCACTCATGGTGCAGTCTCATCGCTCCATGACTAAGTCACAAGTCACAATCCGAGTTAGTATAAAAAACATCGCCCATTTACATGCCGTCGAGCTACCTCGCCGAAATTAAGTGTTTAGGCGTCTCATCATGCTCGCATGCCTTCGTGCATCCTTACAAGTCTCATAAACCTTTGCGCCTTCTCGCGCACCCTCAAGTATCGCATGACTTAGTTTCCCAACTCCACGCGGCCTTGCATTCGAATATCACGTCTCGTCAAAGATTTCTTCTAATGAGCGCCTACGCGTGCCCACGTGTATCGAATCTCACATACTCTTGAGATCTTCGTCGATACTTTCCGCATCTCTCACCTACTTCACAAGTTCCTCGAGTTTTGCTCTCTAACTCGCAAGACTTTGCCTTATTCTTCGTCAACACGCCTTCCTCGTGCCAACTTACGTGCCAAGCATTGGCCAAGGCTCGCCAACACTCGCACGATCCCGCAGTCTAAACTTAGGGGTCTAACAAACCACCCCCACTAAAAGAATTTGATGCCCTTGTCGAAATAATATGTGGGCACTCCTCCACGAGCAGTTCCCTAGAAGACTCCTTAGTCAGTTTTTGAAGACGGTAGCAAGTCTTCATATCGATTGGTATTTCACGCACATACCATTTTTCCATTCCATCGGGGTTGTCTTTGCTTCCACTTGGACTCGCCTCCTCAAGGCTCACCGCGCCCACCAAAGACATGTTGAGAAGAGCTCGATCTGTTGAGCTTTCCCTGTCACCTTGATCCTCCACGATCTTGGCAACTATATGCTCCTTACCCGCCTTCTGTTTCGGGTTTCGTCGAGCATAGTTCGGCTCCTTTTTAACAATCATAGCCGACATATGTGCTACCGATGTCATAGTCTCTTTCATTCCACCAACGAATCTACAACAATTAACAAAGAAGGATTTTTTACCATGCATAAACATCATACCTCCCAAATTAGGATATAGCACCGTGTTTACTACCTTAAGGAAGTCGATCCCCAATATCAACTCAAAATTCTTAAGTGGTACGACCATGTAGTTAATCCTGACACTCCAACTCCCTATGTTTACTGAAACGTTGTAAGTAGCTCCCATTATCGCTTGTGCCTTACCCACCAGGGTCTTTACCTTTGTCGGGGTCTTGGACATTTTAAGCCCCAACTTGCGCACAATCCTTTTCGCTATCAAAGAATGTGACGCACCTGTATCCACCATTGCGGTCATCTCTATCCCATTAACCTGTATCTTCACATACATCAGTTCATCATAAGGATCAGGTTCTTTAATAACCGCATTCAATAACGCAATCGGATTTAGCGCCGCCTCATCCGAAGATTCTGCCTCTTCTTCGACTATCAGGGCGTTTAGCTTCTCTTTCCTCGAACAATCTCTTGCATAATGTGATCCACCACATATATAACAAGCAACCTTGCCCTTTCTGGAGGACGTCTCCCCACTCTCGGACCCACCATTTTGCTTGCTTTTCCACCTGAAGTCTCCCTTCTTGGAGTCCTTCTTCTTTTTCCCCTTGATATTCTCCTGTTGAGCATGGCCTTTGCCCTTCGTAGAATTAGAGGAGTTTACCTTAGTTTCCTTCATTGCTCGAAAGTCCACCAAGGCATCAGCACCCGCGATTGTACCAACCACGTCCTTCACATTTTGCCTCTGCAACTTCATTTGTGCCCATGGTTATAACCCGGACAAAAAGTTGAGGAGCTTGTCCTCGTCTGACATGTTTTCAATATCAAGTAAGAGAGAACTAAAAGATTTCACATAATCCCTTACCGATCCATCTTGCGTTAGCTTCTTCAAGGCATTCCTTGCAAGCCAAGAAGTATTCATCGGAAGAAATTGATCCTTCAACTCCTTCTTCATGAGCTCCCATGTATCTACAGGAGTTTTACCCATACTGATCTCCGCAGAAGTCCTCGTCCTCCACCAGAGCTTGGTATCCCCATCCAAGTACATGGTCGTTACATTGACCTTATCAGCGTCCGATACTCTAGCAGCTGCAAAGTACTGATCCATATCCCACAAGAAATTCTCCAACACCTTGGCATCCCGCACGCCTTCGAACACCCTTGGTTCACGCACTTTCACAGAACAAAGTTGCGGTGTTGATCTTTCACCTCACTCGATATCTCGCGTTGTAACAACACGCCTCAGTATAGTAATCTCAAACTGGGCATCCTCCAGTGCCTTCAACGTATCTCCCATCTATTGCTGCAACTGTTGGATCCTTATCTCCAACATCTCGAAACGAGTACTGTGAGAAGTGATTTCTTCCTCCCCCTGAGGATTAGGTCCAAGGAGTGTTTCCATCCTAGACACCCGTTCTGTCAAGTTGCCTACTGCCATTTCAAACTTTGGCTCTAATACCAGTTGTTACAAAGGTCACCTTGGAGACTCGAACTTTCACCCGAAGTTGCTCGCTCACACCCTTTGTACGATAGTCTCACTTAGATCCGTTAAAGTAAGACTCAGCCTTTTCCCACCCTCGAAGTGTTTACCTCGCACACACTCGAAGAAACAACACGGAAGTAATAAAAAATATAGGCAACAAAAGAACACACAGAGATATGGTCAAAAGACCAACTTTATATACTTTCCCTCAAAAGAATACAAAGCATGCTCTTTCTGATTTCCCCACTGAATGTCTCTCAATGACAGAATGAAAAGAGCAAAGCTCGAATGAGCTATATATAGGCATCTTAGCTTCGAGTAACAGATTTCCACTAAATCTGTCCTACCTAAGATCACGTTTATCCCTATCAGATAAGATTACATAAACCAATTGGATGACACCCCCATCCAAGTAGGATTCTAACTGATAAGATAGCATCTAACAAGATAACATAAGATACAGTTTACATTTATCTAGAACACTATCTAGAACACTAACATCCTTATCTGCGAAGATCTCCACTATCTTCAGATGTTGAGTTTCACTGCAACTTTAACTCACAGTCATCGTCACATCATTCAAGATCTCCCCGCGATCTGTATCCGTTGATGATGCAATGTGATATCGTCGAAGCCCACTAGCACACTGGTCTAATCCAATGTTCCCACAACAAGTCCACTAGTCGTGGTCCATCCATCCGAACATAGCTAAATACTTAGTTCGTCAAGTCTTAGCCTGGGTCGAGTCAATCTCCACAAGGTCCGATGCTCTACCAAAATTTGCACCAAGTCTGATCTCACTCACCCATATTTGTTTTAGTGTTTTCAACACAACCTATCCGCACATAGGTCCATCAATGCACATCCACGGACAAGTCCATCTTCTATATCAAGCTCACTCATGGTACAGTCTCATCGCTCCATGACTAAGTCACAAGTCGCAAACCGAGTTAGTATATAAAACCTCACCTATTTACATACCTTCGGGCTACCTCGTCGAAGTTAGGTGTTTAGGCGTCTCATCACGCTTGCATGCCTTCGCGCATCCTCGCGGGTCTTATACACCTTTGCACCTTCTCGCGCACCCTCGGGTTTCGCATGACTTAGTTTTTCAACTCCGTGCGACTTCGCATCCAATTCTCGCCTACTCTCGAGATCTTCGTCGATACTTCCCGCATCTCTCACCTACTTCGCAAGTTCCTCGGGTTTTGCTCACCAACTCATAAGACTTTGCCTTGTTCCTTGTCAACACGCCTTCCTCGTGCCAACTTACGTGCCAAGCATTGGCCAAGGCTCGCCAATACTCGCACGATCCCGTAGTTTGAACTTAGGGGTCTAACAGTTATCTCTTAGTAGACCTAGACTTTTGTAGCATATCCATCAAAAAGGAATCTAGGGTAAGTTTTTTAGTTGGCAAAATAAGAATTGAGCATCATATTAATTGGTTTGATAATTTAACTTAATTTTATTTCTACATCTTCATTGTTGTTGTTTCTCGTTGAAAGTATGTACTGGGAAGATTGTTAAATGATAAAAATTTTAATGAGGCAAACACCAATTGTAATGTTGACAATAGTAGAGAGAGGCCTTTTCATGCTTTCCAAGTGAGAACTTCTATGAACATGGATGTATTGTTTTGTTAGGTTGATATTCATCAATGTAATATATCATAAACGATTAATTGACTATATTTATGTCCTCATATTTAGTATATTTTGCTTATCGATTGATAATCTTAGGGTATTTGTGGTACCTATTATACTTCAAGTTTATTGTAAGTGATAATTGTTTTCATAAACTAAGAGGAAAAGAATTTGAGTGAAATTGGGGCATAAATTGGAAGAATTGAAGCAACCTTTGACTTATACGATCGTGTATAAGTCACTGTAACTATGTGGAGCTTCTAAGACATTGTTTATGCCCGTTTGGAGATACACACCTATGTATGTTGACATACATGACCATGTATATGCCCATGTAAGCTTTTGTGATCGTTTAAAGTCCGAAGTCATGCTCAAGGTGGATCACTCAAAGTGATTGATTCCACTATTTTCCTTTCTTCATTGGGATTTTTCTCCAAGAATTTCCCAACCTCTTCCTCGATTGCATTGACCAACAATTGACAACATTCATCACTCTCTTTAACTAAGTCCAGTTGCTTTTCTTGTTCTTCTTATAAGGCGAAATCAAAATATGCAGCATTAATTTGATCAATAAAAGAAGAGTCTTTAGAAATAGTAGTAGAAGAAATAGGTTCAACATTAAAAAATGAAAATTCCACTGCTTCTTCCAAAACACTCGTACTTAGTTTCTCATTGTTTACATCAATCAAGGTATTATAGTGGCAATAAAAGGCCTCCCCAGTTGTATGGTGTGCTCCTTTCCTTGCTCTTGAACCTCTCCCATGTCTAGGACAACAAAGCCTATAGGAACAATCAATCCTCCAACCTTCACTAACACATCCTCCATTATTCCTTTCAGATAATGGATTGACTTATCAACTAATTACAAACACATGTTTGTAGATCTTAGTTGTCCTATATCTAATTTCTCATAAATAGATTAAGGTATAAGGTTTATACTCACCCCAAGGTCAAGCATACCCTTAACCTCATCACCATTACCTATTGATACTTGCACAAGAAAACTCCCAGGGTCTTTCAATTTGGGGGTAATTACTGTTGAAGCACTACATTTTCAATCTTTGAAACTATCACCTTTTCGTTTGACTCAAACTTTTATTTTTTGGGGGCTTAGTCACATAAGCTGGAATGTTCCTGACCACACTTAACAAAGGCATATTAATATTAACTTTGGAAAACATGTTATAAACATAAGAAAATTGCTTATCTTGCTTAGAATCCTTAAGGCAGCTCAGATATGGGATCGATGGTCTATATGGATTAGCCGCCTTATGCAGTCTTGGTTCTTCATTGCAGTCAGTTGCATACCCCAGTTTTTCACTTTTCTGAATGTGACTTGAAAAGTTGTCATGCCCAGTGCTTTCTTTATTCTACTCACCTTTTTCGTTAGTGAGGCTATCCTCCTCTTGACTACCTACACCAGACATATTATAAGAGATCTCAACATGATTATCAATCATCTTACCACTTCTCATAATAGTGTCTGCCTGGGCTTGCTCGGGTTGATTGGGCAACTTCTCTTTTTGATTGTTGTGCATTTTAGCCACAAGTTACCTTACTTGAGTCTTATTGTGTCTAGTTTCTATTACTTTTAATTTCTTTCATATGTTGATTTTGGTTATAAATCCTTATGTTTTGATCCAAATGTGAAATAGATTGAGTGAAATTTTTGTGGATGTTGCATGAATCTTAATTTTGTGAATGTGGCATAAACTACATGCAAGTCACAGCCCGTGACTTACATGTACAGTCATGCATGTGTAAGTCACGACTGTGACTCAAATGTCACGACTATGATATGTAAGTCACAACCGTGACTTACACACCCCCTTCATTTTTTCATAATGTTCTAGTTATTACATGGCAGTTGGAAGGTTGAGGGCACAAAAACCCTAGACCTAGGAGCATATTACAAATAGAAGGAAAGGGTGTCGACAAAAGGATGAATCATTCATTCCATATTCCATATAACACCAAAACTCATTCTCCTGGGAAAAAAGGGAGAAAGAGAGAAGTGTGGAGGTGGGGCAAAAACAAAGCTTTAGTTGAGAGAAGAAAGGACAAAAAGCAAACAGTCAAGTGAGAAGAGAGAAACACAACAGAGAGGTGGAAGTTTGGGATAGAGGCAGAAAGTGAGAGCTGAAGCTGAATCTTGGTGAACTTAAGCAACCATTCATCTGGGCGAGAAGAGAGCAGAAGCAGAAAGCGAAAGCCAATGTTAGAGAGCTAGAGTTTGGCAGGATACCCACTACCAACTTCTATGTCCGAGAGTTTTATTTTATTTGCTCATCTTTATTTCATCTTTTATTGATAATGTTGAACTCATTTATCTTTTGTCTGTTAACTTACTTTCTTTGTTATTGTTTTGTTGCCTGTTAGTCCATCTTTAGTTTATTCATTCTGTTCATCGCTTTTACATTTTTCTATTTATATTTAACACAAGATTGAATTGTATAGAGATATTATGTTTATGCTATGATGGTCTGATTCTTTTTTCTTAAGGATTAATGTAGCTATTTTGGTCAATTATGCATAATTGAGTTATGATTTTGTTATTTTATTTATTAATGTGGTTTTTGAGTTGAATGGGTGTAATAGCACGATCAAACTTTATATCATTTTAGTATTAAACGAAGGATCGAGAGGAGAAGTTTAATATAGAACGAGAAACTATAGACTCTTAGGTTAAGAATTAGAAATATATTAATTTAAGCAGTAATTAGTAGTTGGGTTTCCATAATTAACTCGGGTGATAACTTGTCAAATATGAAAGTTAGATTAGTTAATTATTCAAGTTGATCTTAGGGCCAAACTGTTAATTTTGGTAAGACAACTGTCTAATGATTTTCCCTTAATCATGTATAGGAGATTAAATTAGTGAAATTAATTCTCAAGAGTTTTCCACTTCAATTTCTACTCATTTTTACTTCTGGTCAATTCAGTTTACTTTTCAGACAAATTTATGATTTTTTTAAAGCTTTCACTCAACAATTGAGATAGAATATTTAGGATTACATCTATTTTTGTTCAAAATTAATTTAAGTGAACCAATTCCACCTCTATGGGAGACGACCCTGGGTAATCACTATAACTACCTCATATACTTGTGAGTAGGATGGCCTAGGTAATTTTTAGAACATTTTGGGCACAACAAGTCTCAATCCTCCTTATAGATGCCTCCAAAGAATCGAATCTCTTATTGTTCGTTTCTTGATTTTAAGTTGTGAACTGAATAGACACATTTAGGCTTTCCTCCAAAGAAAGCTTGTTTCGTGGTTTTTAAAGAGAAGATTGCCCTTGGTAATAATTTGGCCTCCAAAAATTTTGGTATTGTGGTTGAAGCTATATTGGTGGATTGCTGGTCTTCCATAAAAGATTGGGTGGTTTCTCTAACCAGGGTATTTAGTGAGTTCATTTGTTCTTCTCCATCTACAAAAGACTTATAAGAATACAAACAAAAATTAGCTCCATGGCCACAAGCTCCATATATACCACCTACCTTTTGATTTGGAACTTTTTGGGGGTAGTCTTATAGTTAGCATCTTTACATGTCTTGTCAAATCAACTAATTGCATAACCAGTTTTTGATTCTTGTTAAGAATTGGCACCCAATATTTTGCAAATCTCATACGTTTCTTCTGCCATCTTCTCTCCCACAGTTCCTCTTGCTGCATTGTTCACCATGTTATGTTAATCCATCATAGAATAATTGGTTCTGTATGTGAAGTGGAAAATTATGGTGTGGACATTGTATTAGCAAAAGATTGAAGCGTTCCCACACCTTATGGAATGGCTCTCCCTCCATCTAAGTGAAGGTTGTTATCTTTGTCTGCAACTTAGATGGAAAAGCACTCACATACCCCCTTGGAGGATATGCAAATATCACACAAAATAGAACTAAAAAATATCACACAAAATAGAACTAAAAAATATCACACAAAATGGAAAAGCACTCACTTTATGAACTCCAACTCTTCTTTCCCTCACACTCTTTTGTTAAGAATTGGCACCCAATATTTTGCAAATCTCATACGTTTCTTCTGCCATCTTCTCTCCCACAGTTCCTCTTGCTGCATTGTTCACCATGTTATGTTAATCCATCATAGAATAATTGGTTCTGTATGTGAAGTGGAAAATTATGGTGTGGACATTGTATTAGCAAAAGATTGAAGCGTTCCCACACCTTATGGAATGGCTCTCCCTCCATCTAAGTGAAGGTTGTTATCTTTGTCTGCAACTTAGATGGAAAAGCACTCACATACCCCCTGGAGGATATGCAAATATCACACAAAATAGAACTAAAAAATGCTAAACAATCTAAAACACTTCCAGAAACTTAAGCAAACATACATTACAGATGATTAGATGTTGTTGCAAACAAAACATATCAAACATATTGTACTATTCCAAATACATATCATAAGTTCCAAATCCATCCTGTATTAAGGTTATTACAAACCATTAAACAAAACACAAAATACAATATGTCTCATTACATTAAACTACAACTTAAACTTAAATACAAATATACATCTTCCAAAACAAAGAAAATCCTTCTTTGGCCACTGTGGTTGTCCCAGCCTTAGATCTTCTTATTAGAACCCACACGGAGGCAAAACCACCTTGCTAAGCATATAGCTTAGTGGGGAATAACTAAATAAGATATAATTTGGTGACCATTTCTAACAATCGTATAGCATTCACATGCACTGAATCATGTCAAATCATATACAACCTTTAATTGTTCAAATTAAAGAATAAACCAAACATTATTTGCATCAGAACAAAATAAAACATATCAGAACAGGATATACTTGCTTTAGAACAAAACTTACAAGTATCCAAATAGAATACCATAATATCAAAGCATAACTTTAAAGTATCATAATAGAACTTGATTATTTCAAAACATAACTTGATTATATCATAACAAAATTTAGTTGTATTAGGACTGAACTTAGCTTATAATAGAATTGAATATATATCAGAACACAAAACAAGTTAGCTTACTAATCCTTTTTATAAAAGTGGGTAACAGGACCATAATAGAATATACCCATGTTTGTTATCTGAAGCAGAAGAGACTTATGTCTCTAAATCAAGGAACATCGTAGTGTCAATAATCAGGAAACACCATAGTGTCAAGTTATAGGAGCAGCTGCAGACCCTTCTAGGCGTGCCTATTTACCCATAACTAGGACTTAGTAGTTTTTAAAACAAAATATGTCACATTTCATAATTCTCATATAAAAGATATATTGCCAAACATGTGACTTCTATTCCACTTTGCTCAACTTGAACATACTCATTCACATTTGATCAAACTCAACATGCCTTATAAACATAAGCATTTGCAATGATGCACCAAAGGATGCATTAAGTAATTACACTTTACATATACTCACCTAAGTTCCCAATTCATAAACATTCATAACTAACACATCACTTATATCATTTAAATCACATTTGTGTCCATAAGTATACTTCATTTCTTTAATAACTTATAAGTTCCAAATTAGATACTTTGTTATCTAATAACACCTTCCTTAAGTTATTACTTCAATTAAAAATCCAAATCTTATTCAACCTTTAATTAACTTATTCCATATAAAACTAGGATCATTTTGCTCCTTAATTAAGTACAATTACACCATTATGAAGTACCTTAACCTTATATAGTCCAAAAATTGCCCAAAACTAACCTTGTCTCCTTCCTAACTACTTCCCATCACCATGGGAATGAACCATATAAATCTTACAGTCATAGGATGAGTGAATCGAAGGTTCACTCACTCATAGCCTTCATTTTGCTTCCAAATTTTACTTCTTCATACTCCATCCAATACACCTTCACCAAAGTCCATTAATTTCATTTCAATTCTACCTTATTTATGGTTCAATCCCTTATCAAATTCATGTCCAAACCCAATTCAAAAATCATTCATTAGACAACTCATAAAACATTATCTTACATACATCAAAACCAAAACAGAATTTGCTAAACAAGGATCATTTTCCAACACTTAATTATGAACAAAACACATATTTCATGCCATTTCAATTATCATAAAATTTGTATTAATATATGCTATCAAGTTTAGAATTCCCTTACATAATTAACTTCAAGTTCCTTCTTCAAAAAACCAAGTAATCTAGCCCTTTATGCAACCAACACACTTCCAAAATCAAGGTAGATGTAGGTTGATCTTAAAACTAAGATAATAACAACATAGAAGGTAATATAAAGTAGCTTTCTTGATGTAGTATCATGCAAGGATTCTTAAGCATTGATGATCTAAAATCAAGTAAAAACTCTAGTAGTTGAGAGGAAGTGAGAGGTTTCGGTCATAAGGAGCAAAGTGAAGGATGAGTTACAGTAGAAATTAGCTAATGCATAAGGCCATGTCATGTGTAACATGAGTGTCCTTACTCTAGGGACACTTATCACACAAAGACACAAACTACGTGTGCTTCAATGGAATAACCTACATGTCATACTTAGAAATGAGCCAGTTATCCTCCATTTAAGCTACCAAATGTCACACTTTTATTAAACCATTTGTCACTTAATCAATGTTACCAAATGTCATTCAATCATATGCCATTTATCCCTTATTTACTTATGCTAAATCTCACTAAATGAATAGGCTTTAGTCATTCAAATTTTCATGTACCAACTTTTCTTGCCACTTGACATTTTTCCTAGTCTAATTGTACATTTCATTCATCAATTCTCCAATGGTAACAATTAATTTCAAGTTACTAATTATGGTCCATCAAACCAAAATTTAAAACATATACAATTCATACTCATATCACAATTTCAACACCTATCATATTTACTATCATAAACATGTAACATTTCAACTAGGGAGCACAAATTGGTGTAGCTCAAGTACATGGGAGCACAAATTGGTCGGGGAGGCAACAACCCCTATTCTAATACTTATATTCTTGGGAGGAAAAATAACTCAAATTTTCATTAGTCTAACAATGCAAGAAACCCAATGAGAGCTAAATGCCCACTAAGACTTCAGCACGATAAGCTTGGTTAATTGGAATCAAAGATGGATAAGCTAATGGATATGTTGAATTCCAATTTTAGGAGCCAAGATGAGAATCATAAAAAGATGGAAGCTAAATTTGACAAAATTATAAAGAATAATTCTTCTTTCATCGACAATTTGGAGGTTCAAGTGGGCTAATTAGCTAATACATTGTATACACAAAGCTTAAGGAGTCTCTCAAGTTACATAGAGTCTAATTTAATGGAGTAATTAAAGGCTATCACATTATAAGCGAGTGCAAATTAGAAGAACCAACTAAGAAGAAGGTTGAGCCCTATACTAATAGACTCCAAGAAAAAGAGGAGAAGAAGAAAGAGAAGAAGGAGGAAGCTCTATATGTCCCTCTTCCTCCATATATGCCAAGGATCCCTTTTCCCCAAAGGTTAAAGAAGAATCAAATGGATGTGCAACCTAAAAAGTCTTTAGAGAAGCTGAAGAAATTGCAAATTAACTTGTCATTTATGGAGGCTTTGGATAACATGCCTAAGTATGTGGAGTTTCTCAAATACATCTTTTTTAAAAAGTTGACTTAGGAGAAAAATCAAATGGTTTCCTTGATGGAGAGTTGTCACTTCATAATTACTAACCACATGCCCTCAAAATTGAAAGATCCAAATAGTTTTATTATACCCTATATAGTTGGTAATTTAGAATTTTCTAAGTGTTTATATTACTTAAAGAAAAGTATTAATCTTATTCCTTTATCTATTTTTAAGAAATTTGGGATAGGAGATGTGAAGCTAGCATCCATGCTTATTTAGTTAGGGAATCTTCTTATAAACAATTTGTTTGGCATAGTGAAGGATGTGATAGTAAAAGTGGACAAGTTTACTATTCATATTGATTGTTAGACTTTGAAGAGGATTGAAACTATTCATTAATTCTTTGTTTATAAATAGAGGAATAAGCTTGATGGATGTTCATTTTAGATTGATGATGAACAACTTGAGTTTAATATAAGCAAGACATTGAAGCATCCTAAGGAGAGAAACTCTTTCATAAAGAGTGATATAGTTGATGAGTACATAAAAGAGTAGGAGTTCCATAAAGAAGATGGTGATGTTGATGTGAAAGATGATAAAGAGTTAGAGGATGAGGAGTTAGGTGAAAAATAAAAATATGAATCATTAGTAAGGATGGAAGCACCCATGATACCCTTTATTAAATAACCATCCATTCTAAAGTTAAAAACTGAAGGATAACAAGAAAAGAGAGTGGTCGAGATGATTAGAAAGAGAATGAGAGCTATGAGATAAAAAATTTAGGACATAAGAAGCATAAGTCATATTGTGATTATGCATAGGACCTTAATATTCAAAACATGATTTGGTTGAAAAATTAAGCTGAAATGGCCAAGATAGTGACCTTAAAATTAGAATGTTATGTTCTAAGGTTTTTTTTTATATATAATTTTATGTATGTTTCTTACCTTATCTTCATAATTTTCTAGTGACTTGAATTGATGGATGTTCATGGCATTAGTATTTTTGCCATTATTTTCTATTTCTTTTTTTATGTTCAATTAGTTTATGTTCGATTCTGCTTGAGTTATGTTTTGTTTCCATAGTGAGGATAATGTATTGTTCAAGTTTCGAGACATATACGCAATTGCATATCATTTTTATGTGACTTTATATTTGCACTGTATTAGTTTTTTTAATGTTTCAATTTCCATTGAAATTGAAAGGAATTAGCTTATCTATGAACATGATCACTTAACTTATGAAGAACATTAGCTTGTGAAGATTTGTTTAAGTGTTTTTAGGTGAAAATGCACGTTGATTAGAATATTGTATTTCTTTCATTTTATGACATTTTTTGGATGAACTTATAGTTAAATTCATTTAAATTGATAGGCATCATTAGTAGTCTTTCATGGGAATGATTGGCGAGGAAGAATGATGTAGGTTAGAAAACAAAAGAAATTGTATATTAAATAAATGTCCTATCGCTAGTCCATTTTTCTTTTAAAAAATTATGTTAAGAATATAGTTGGCAGCCAGTTGTGAGTTATTATATAGCTGAGTAATCGATGGCATTTACATCAATTTTATCTTCCAATCAAAAGGCTAAAGTGACACTGCAACCAAGCTAGATAAAATTTAAATTAATTGAGTAACGGGAGGGACATTTATTACAAAGTATTTACCTTTGCATCAAAAGACTAGGTTACCAAGCTAGATATAATGTAAATTAGTTGTGCAAATGGGGGACATTCATGACAAAGTATTTGCCTTCGCATTGAAAGACTAGGTTATCGGTAATAAAATCTAAAAATATGGTGTAATTAATAAAAGTGAACCTATAGATCTTCTTGTTAAATGTTAAAAAAAATCAAATAGGTATTTTGTGATAGCCTACCTTTTAAATTGGTAAATAAAAATGAGCGCATGCTCACAAATGTCGTAGATGTATGAATAGGGTGTAACATCCCGTTCCCATACTAAGGGTTAGAACCCTAAAATAAGGTACATGTGAGATCAATGAGAGATTAAGGAAAAAATGCATTTTTCATGCTCATGCATATTGTCTGCATACACATATGTGAATTTGAATTTTTGCACACATTAAAGTGACTGTACATGCACTCGTTGATATTTTCGGGTATAATTGATTATTAATGTGCTTTTATTGAGAATTGTGAATTATTTGTATTGAAAACCGATTTCGAGGAGTATAAATAGTTGGATTAGAATTTTGGTAAATTTTAGGAGAAATTTTCAAAAAATTGTTGGGTATTACTAGACTAGGAAAAATTACATGTGACAAGTAAATTGATGAATGGTTGTATAAATAAGAGTCGGATGGCAATGGAAATTTTTATAAATGACCTTGTGATTTAATGACTTATGTCACTGAAAATTGGGAGTCAATTGGAGTAGAAATTGGAGACAAAATGGACTAGTTATTAAAGTGAGTCAAATGAAACCATGGGGAAGTGACATGTGTCACTTGCCATGCCACATGTATAAGTCACGAATTTGTTAAATGAAAGACCATATTTTGGTTCTTTCACTTAACCATTCACGAAATATGCTACCTTTCTTCATCTTCTTCAACTTTTTCTTCAATTTCTCTGTCTCCATTTACGATACCCTGTTCTCCCAAGCTTAATGTTGAACCTTGCCTTCTTCCATTCCTATCCACTTAAATACTTGCTATCTTCTTATTACTTCTAAAGAAACCTAACCTACTCCACCTCCATTTGTGATGACCTTGGATGTTGGAGAGCTAGGGTTTTATGGTGATTGAAGAAGCTTTGGGTAAATCAAGTAAGTAATCTATTACTCTTCATGGCTTTGATGAATGGAGCATGTTTGAT
>JANVCQ010000232.1:23684897-23697730 GCA_025531925.1 Erythroxylum plowmanianum | reverse complement strand
CATATATATTAACATTATGCATGAGCAAGAAAATGCATTATCTAAATTTCTCTTTGAGCTTGCATGTACTGAAATTTTGAGTCATAACCCTTAATATGGGGACGGGATGTTACATTGGGCACGTGTCTTGCGGGAGTGGGGTGCTACATAGGGTGTCAATATTTTGGTTAATATGTGTATTTAAATTAAAGCACCTAAACATAGATTTAATAAGTTAATGTGTCAAACTTTTGTAAGTGATTAATTTTTGTGGTTAAGTTAATTTCATGAAATTTGATGCTATTATGTCATTATTTCATTGTTCCATTGATAGGTGCTTAATTGATTATGAAATTATTCCATAACACTTATTGATTATTGACATGAAATTGCTTAAGATACTCACTTTGACTCGTATGTAATTTTAGGCATAATTAATAAGTAAAGAAGTTAAAGTGAGTCGAAAACATGATATTTTGACCATTTTTCGAAGATTGGAAGAGGGTGCTAGAAATCAACACCCATGGTGCATGTTTTTGCATAGCTGAATGTGAATTTAATGGAGTGATTGCTGGATGATGAAAGGTGGTCAAGGAAGGAGTAAAACGACAATATAGCAAGAAGCTAAACAGCAACGTCTAAGGAGTAGAAAATGCACAATGACACAAACAGAAGCAAAATCACATAGCAACTGAAGGCGAACACGACAACACATAGGAAGGAAGAAAATGACAATGTCTAAGAGGCAGCATAGATAAGGAGCTAAACGACAACCACAAATAAAGCAAAACACAAAAGAAGAAAGCAAGTAAGAAGTAGTGCAGTAGCTAAGATAAAAAAGACAATGCATAGCTGGGAAGGACCAAAATGGAGACTTTAACCCTTGCGTTAATGCAATACACAGAACATTCGTTTTGCTTAAAATGCACAATAGAGGGTTAAGTGAGGGTGAACAATAGCGTGGCCAACAAAGTTAAAATTTCACATCATTGTACAGTAGCTAGTAGAGAGTAGCGAGCAACGTTGGGAGACACAGTGAAGAGGGCTTCAGCTAGGGTTAATTGAGTGGGGTCAAAGAATTTTCTTTGGAGAGACCCATGGAAGGCTAAGTTCCCAACGCCGATTCGAAGGTAACATCGATGCCGACAGCCCAAGTTAAACTTATTTCATATTTTTGTTATTTCTTTCTCTCCTATTAAATTGATTGTATTATCCTAGGTTAATTGATTTGGGTTTTGTGCATGGATAATCGGTTTTTTGTTATTATTCAGTTATTTGTGTACGAACCCATTGGGTATTATAAAAAGATGATTTTAATGCATTCATTGAATCATTTATTTGCAAACTCACTGCTAGAATTTTGATATAATTTATAACTGTTATGTTAAAATTCATATGTAGCGACTAATGATTCGTAATCATTAAGGATAACATGACCTAGGTTAAATGACACATCGTATGTGGTTGCTACCTTAATTAATCGATTTTCCTAATTTATAATACTACTGCCTAATTAAATCAAGAGATCGTATCCTAGGTTATTCGGTGGTTAGGTTTAATTAATGATCGTATCTTGATCGAACAAAACCTAAGAGAAAACTTGGGTTAATTATTAACCCACGATTAATAGTTGCTAGGAGAGGTTAGAAAACAACAAATCAATGAAATATGTTTAATTAGGGTGTGGTCTGAGATTGAACCAAAGAACTAGGTCCCTACTGAATTTTCCACTTTTATCATTTTTAGCATGTTTTCTTTAATTTATTTTCATTAGGTTATTTTTATTTTATTTTCTTATTTCAAAATCCAAAACCCCTCTGTTAAACATAAACACCAGTTACTTTTATTTCAACAATTTTTCATATACTCTCTGTGGGATCAACCTAGACTCACCACTACTATAGTAGAGTCTAGTTATTTTATTTTAACTAGTGTTACGACTTGTTGTCAATTTTGGCATCATTGCCAGGGAGTGCATTGTTTTAGTTTTCTTGTGAGTTTAATTAGTGTTTTGTATATATTTTTTCGTAATCGGATTCTTTTCAATTATTTCATGATCCTTTCATTCTTTTTCTTTGTTTCGTGTTTGTGATAAATATTAAAAAAATCATGGATGGAAGTAATTTTTTCTTTAACTCTTATTCTCAATCCTATAACCAAGGTTGGACTGATTAACCTAACTTTAGTTATAGATGGTATAACCAATAGAATTACTTCTATGATAGTTTGCAAGACGTACAGTAATTCTTATTCAGACCAGAAGCTTCCTATCACGACTCCAGTCCATCTTTGGAAGAGTTAATTAATATTGTGAATGCTAATACTTTGCAATGATAGCAACACTCTACAATTCCAGCAAGATGGAAGGCAATTTCCATAAACTATATGGTCTAGTGCCTAAGATTCGGAGAGCCAACACGAATTAGGTACATCTCTAGAAGAATTGCTTAATATTATGACTGCTAACAATCTTCAAATTCAATAGGATATGCAACAATTCCAAAAAAATATGCAACAGTTGTTTCAACAAGGTGTACAACAAATCTGACATGATGCTTTACAAGTCCAGCAAGATGTATTGCCTCGATAAGGAGATATCAATCATCTAGAACCACAAAGCGAAGAGGAGCAGCCATATCAACTCGAGGTGTACTCATAGACGCTTATGTGGAAACTTTACAAAGTGATGAGGAGTTTGAGAATTTTAAGGTCAACCCTCAACGAATTATTTGTGTCGAAGAAGTTTAAGGGAGTTCGAGGCAGAAGAAGCTATATCTTTTAGCTCAAAGGTAAATACTAAGTTCCATTTTGTTGTTGAGAATGACTTTTTACTTTTACCTAGCAGGTCAGAGGAATTAAACGATAAAGAAAAAGGTGAAGACACATTCGAGATCTTTCAAGAAAGCATAGACTAATAAAGATTGAAAGTATAAGGATAGGAAGGACATTAAATGGTAATGACAATCAACTATGGCCTTATCTAGAACAACCTCTCGTGGAAGTGGCGCTAACTATAATACCTGAAGATCACAATTTTATCATGTCAGAAGAAAAAGGAGTCGAGCCAGTCACCCTAAACGAAGGCGCTTTTTGGCCCAAGGGAAGTAAATTTCTTTTCTTTACATTTTCATATTTCTTTTTGTATACATGTGTGTTCTTTATTGGTTTATTTCTTCCTTGTTCTACAGTTGGCAACTTGTTCTTTATGGCAAGCTATAGAGTGGTGGAAGGTCGTGGATGAAGATGAACGAATCACACCACTTTAGTATAAGATATAGATATTAAATCACATAATAGAACCTTTTTACATGATTGGTTGGTAAATATGTTATTAAAAGTATGTTTCCAAATGAATATGTCCTCATATGTGTTTATAGTGGTATGAATAATCTCATTGTTCATAGAGTCGGCAATAGGAACTTGTTTGATGACCTCTTTATTCATTAGAGTCGCTGCTACTATTGCTTTTTGGTGAATTACATACTTGAGAGGTGAGACATTAACTAATTCATCCAAAGGACCCATAGATATCCAATTATATTACTAAAAATTGATGGGTTCTTCATTTCCTATTAGTGCAATGAAGTCAGGTATGAATCTTTCTCTCATCCTAAAGATTGCTTTCAAAGTAGAAGAGGGATAGTGGTTCACATCCAAACTCCACAAACTCTTGTTTTTTATGAAATAATTATGTATCCATTTGCACAAAAGGGATTGCTTATCAAAAATGAGTCTCCAAAGTCTTTTAGTCAGCTTAATAGTGTTCATGGTTTAAAGAGAGCATATACTAAGTCCTCCTTAATCAATGGGGATGCACACTTTACCCTATTTCATTTTAACCCTATTGGGACTTCCATTACTTTCAAACCGTAAAAACTTGTTGAAGATCTTATTAATAGATTTAATGAAGTTGATTAGTAAGGCTATGTGAGCAGCCTAATATACATTGATGGAGTTTAAAATGGAGACGATGAGTTGAGCCCTATCGGCTTTGAAAAGATGTCCAGAACTTTATGTAGAAATTATGGTGTTGATTTTATCAAATAAACTGCTAAAATCTTTGTTATTTATTTTAGAAGTAGTGATTGGAATGTTAAGGTATCTCATAAGAAGAGTTTGTTGTTTGAAACCTATTATGGCAATCAAAATTAAATTTTGGTATACATCACTTTTGGAGGGGAAAAAACACTCTTAGATCAATTCACCTATAGATCAGACATTGTGTTAGCATTTATAAGAGTTGAAACAAATGTAGTGTCTCCTTTGGAAAGTAAGATAAGGTCATCAATAAAACAGAGATTGGTTATTAATTTAATGAAATATGATTGTGAAGTTTATTACTTTATACACATTTTTAATTGGGGGATAAATTGGAGTATTTGTATTGTGTTGCAGAGTGAGAATTGGTACCTCAATAGACCTATAAACACTATGTTAATAGGCAATTGAAGAGAGATCTTAATTGTTTATTAGCTACCCAAGATTGCTTCAAATCTAATTTCATAGTTAATAAGAGTATTAATAAATTGAAAGATCACAATTTAATTTGTATCTTATTTTAATTGGGAATATTTGATTAGATCTCGAGAGAGGGTAATCATAATTATGAGATATTTAAGGTCAAGTAGTGTTAAATCAAGAAGGTGAAATGAAAACAAATAAGAATAGAAGTAATTCAAAGCTTTTATTATTGTTCAATCAACCAATTCACTATTGCATATTTTATTGTTTTTATCATTTTTTGTGTTTAGTTTAATATTTAGTAAATTATCTTATTGTTTACCTTAAACAAAGTTTACAAGAATTGTTAGTTGATTACTCTGATTCACGTAGAACAATACTATAATTGTAGTAAAAAATTTTAATTTAAAACTTCAACATTAGTCCTTCTTTAGTAATTGAAGGGATAAATTCAAAAGAGGGTTAGGTTAACAAGTATATTTCTTAGGAAAAACATACTATTTTAAAGCTTAACGAAGAACCATTTCTTCCAAAAAGAGGCTAAAGGAGGAGAGAAGGGGATAGTAAAGGACAAAGGCGAGAAAGTATAATTGTTTATCTCAAAAAAATGTAGCTAACTAGAGTTATATAATAAAAAGTTGGGGATCCCAACTGGGCTACTCAAAAATCAATTCCTATAACGATAATAATTAGGGAGGATAGGAATTTAAAAGTTATGAAATTACAAAAGTACTATGATGACTGATGTGAGCACGATCATGACACTGTAAGAAAAATGGAACTAAAGATGAGCTAATAATGTCATAGGGACCAATAACAAGATCAAGAATTAAGAAGTTTAAAGAAGCGTTTCAATCCTACATAAGTTGAATTGTAGATGGCATAAGGTCTCATGAGACAGTGAAGGCCAATGACATCATAAATAATCAAGTTGGACAGAATGTGTAAGAAGAATTTTATTCTTGTTTAATTAATTTTTTTAAGTTAGAAGCATAACTTTGGACAACCCATTAACTATATTTTGGGCTTATTGTAGTGAGATGGACTTTTAATAACTTTCAGCTTATTTAATTTAAATCTTTTAGATTTAATGGGTTATATTTTATTTAATTTAAATCTTTTAGGTTTAATGGGTTATATTTTAGAAATATTAGTTTGAGTTTTAGTTATTTTGATAGGAGACTCATGTTTAAGGGTCTTTTACATAGTTAGAGATGTTTTTTTTTCTTTAAGGGATATAAATACTTCATAATATATATCGTTTGAAGATTATTGATGAATAAAGGTTCGCACATCGGCTTGGCCAAATTCTTTAAGGGAGTATTGTTTGTCTTCTTCTATTACATCAAGAATATAAGTAATCATTTGTAGTGAATTTTTATTCTTATTTTCAAATTAACCTTATTATATGTGCCTTGTTTATGTTCTATCTAAAGTGTATGTTTAAGAAATTTCGAGTTCTTTAGCCTTGGAATTCCGCATCATATTGTATTAAGAATTTTCGAGTTCTTTAACCTTCAGGTTCCGCATAATTTCCCTGATCTTCTTTGATCTCTCGAAATTACAACTATAAAACTAAAATGCACTTCTTAATTTAAGAGGAGAAATAAATACAAGAAAATAGAAATTGAGAGAGAGAAGAGCAAGATTATTAAGGCAAGACAAAAGGAAACAGAGAAGATAACAAGCAACAAGTTGAGAAAAGTCATGGATAGGATGAACAAGAAGAATCCTAGAGTGAGACATTTGATCCCACTGAAAATCCTACTTAATATTTTAGTCATCGTTGGAATGATGCAGATTACATTGTTGTATACACTAAACTTAAGCAGAAACTTTCGAAAAATATTAATTTAACTGTTTTTTTCTCGTTTAATTATTTATTTATCAGCACATATATTTCCTTTCATCATGAAGATCTCTTGTAGTGATGAAAATTAAACTGTGTTTGTAAGCTCTGCGGTGCCATAAATCAATTCCACTAAGAATACTATAATATGTGGAAGGAAATTGTCAGACAACTCAATTATCACAATGAAAAATACCTTCCCACAAACACAGTTTAATTCTCCTCATCTTAAGAGAAAGAAAAGGAAATTAAATTAGGACGTAACATACTACATAGGCTTTGCTATTATTGTTTGATTGGGGAAAAGGATTTGATTTTCTCGTTAATATATACATATACATGAAGAAGTGAAAACCAACGACTATAAACTATCAATTGAATAGCTAAATACAAACAAAAGTTAAAAACATTAACGCATCTATCCTAAGTCAAGTTCCAACAATGTTCTAACATCCTTCACCTTTCAACTCTGAACCGGAAGGTATAACATGTATTATTATTGGACAACCAAGCGCCTACTACAAATAGAGCAGTAATACCTCCTTTTGGTCTTGAAGCAGAAAGGCAAGAAACAGAGCCTCCACTGGGTCTCTACGTCGGCGGCCTGCACCATCCCTCCACAGTATGGGCACGCTCCAGGAGCTGGTTGTCTTGCTATTACTCTGTCCTCCTCATCGCAAACCAACACCAAACACATCTTCAATTCACTCGATTTCCTTAGCTAGATCGTCTTTGTGGATATTATCATGTATTAATACTGTTGCTTCAATTCAACTGACGAGATGTAGATATATATGTCCAGAGGCGATAAGGATGTAGCTTACTTTTGAGGCAAGCGGGAAGACCGGACTTTTCTTTATGAAGCGCGTTATCTAGAAAATTCCAACACGCGGTGCCTTGGACGGTTAAATTAAATAAAAAGGAAAAAGAAAAGAAACGGTGAAGTAATTAAAATTTAAAAGCATACCTATTGAATGCGCACAAGCACGAAGTGAACTGCAGCTTTCTAATGGTCCGTTCCGTTAGATTATAAGAGGAATTATGCTTAATGTTACAAAGCTTTTCTTTCTCACTAAACTTACTATAAGATGCACCTATTCTTTTACGCAGCAATTTTACTTAGGTCCTTCTAAACAAGACTCAGCTTTTTTATGTGATTGTCTATCAATTTATTTGTTCTCGAACGTCTCACAACTTTCGCAGTATTTACTCTCATACTTGCAAAAAAATTACGAAAGCAGTAAAATAGTAAAAGGCAACACTAAGAATAAGAAAGAGATACAACTAAAAGTCAACCTTCATTACTTCACTTAAAAGATATAATGGAATATTCTCTCAAAATCTATGTTTCACAACATTCTCCTCTTAATTATAAGAGCAAAGCTCAAATGAGCTACTTATAAGCATCTATAAATGATTAAGTTAGAATGTTAATAGAACTCAACTAGCTAATATCACAATCTTATCATATCTTAGGCTTATTAGATTACATCAAACTAACCAATATATCACATTTGCATCCAATAAGGACTCTTATCTAATAGGATTAAGCTACATCATAATAATAAGATAAAAGATTACATTATCTATGAATGATTATCCATATCCACGAAGATCTCCTCTATCATCAGATGATCCTTTCACATGATCTTTATCTCTTAAAGTTGATATACATCCGCTGTGATCTTATCTGCCACATTATCCAAAATCTTCTCATCTTTATCCATTGATGATGAGTTGTCCAAGTCAATAGCACACTGGTCCGATCTAATGCTTAACCATGTCAACTCTATTAGCTATGGTCCGTCCACTTAAGCATACACTAAGTCTTTAGTCCATCAAGATCTGAGCCTTAGTCAAGTCAGCTCGTACAAGGTTCGAAAAACTCTAGAAACTTGAACCACACTTGATCTACTTGCTAAGTAAGTTTGAAACTCTCGCATATTCCCATCATGCGTGTGATCCAGCTAACCTTTCATTTGCAATTTGTCTCAAGTCTTTTTTTGGTATTGCATATGAATCTTGCATCTCGTCGAAGATTTCCACCAATGAGCACCAATGCATGTCAACGCTTGACATCGCCCCTTCTCATCATTGCCTCCTCATAAGTCTCTGCCTTGTTTCATTGTTCCGCGTGTCAAACACTGGTCAAGGCTTGCCAATGCCCACATGATTTTGCTATCTTGAACTTAGGGGTCTAACCAACTACCCACACTAGAAGAAATCAACGCCCTCGACAAAATAATCTGTAGACACTCCTTCAAGTGTGGTTTCCTTGAAGACTCCTTAGCTATTGGCACATCTCCCACGTACTATGTTCCCTCTCCATCAAGTGTCTCCTTACTTTTGTTCAAATGCTCCTTTATAAGGCCCGTTACGCCCAACATAACAAAACTGTTGAGGTAGACTTCTTCCGTCGAATCATCCTCTCCCCCTCCTTGATCCTTTGTGACTATGAAATTTACTTGCTTCTCACCCTCCTTCTGTCTTAGGCATTCTTGAGCAAAATGTAGTCCTTTACAAATGAAATAAGCAATATGTTGTTTTGATTGTTTCTTACCTTGAGAAGATTCACCCACCTTCTCCTTGCCTTTCTCTAAGCCATTTTGTGTCCCACCATTCTTCTTGCCCTTGTAACTAGTTCGAATTGGTGGTGGAATTTAGAGATCTACAAAGGCATCCGCATCTGCTATCGCGCTTGGAAGGTCCTTCACGTTCTACCTTTGAAGCTCTATTTGAGCCCAACATTGCGAGCTGTTTATGAAGTTGAATAACTTATCCTCCTCCAACATGTTCCGCACGTCCAACGTCAAAGATGTGAATTTCCTGTCATACTCTCGCACAAAGTCGTCTTGCTTCAACCTCTTCAAAGCTTCCCTCGCAAGCCATGAAGTGTTGTTGGGGAGCAACTGGTCTGTTAACTCCTTCTTCATCTTCTCCCAAGTGTCGATGGGAGGTCTACCTGTATTGATATTATTGGAGGTTCTTGTTCTCCACCACAACTTTGTATCCTCCACCAAATATATGGTCGTGATAGATACCTTCTCCGAGTTAGAAATCTTTGTCGCCACAAATTATTGCTCCATATCTTATAATAAATTTTCGAGCTCCTTAGCACCCCACTTGTCGTTGAAAACTTGTGGCTCTCACACCTTCACCAAAGTGCTTTCCACATGTCCAACATCTTATATTGCAATGACACACCTTAGGATTGCCACCTCGAGCCTAGACTCCTCTTGTGCCTTCATCAACTCTGCTATTTGATGCTACAACTATTGGATTCATACTGCCAACATCTCGAATCGAGTGTTGTAAGAAGTCAACTCTTCTTCCCCTATGAGGAATCGGCCCAATGAGTGCCTCCACTCGGCTGACACGCTTCATCAAACTACTGCCTCCTACCATCTCAAACTTTGCCTCTAATACCAGCTGTTATAAAGGTTTTCCTTCAACAATGAACTTATCTGCAAGGCACACCTACTCCTTTGTACGTAAATCTTACCTAGATCCTTCTAAGTAAGCCTCAACCTTTCTACGTGATCGTCAACCAACTTACTTGTTCTTGAGCACCTCTTAACCCTCGCAGTGTTTAATTCTCACATTCGTAAGAAAATTACAGAAGCACTAGAATAGTAAAGGGCAACACCAAGAACAAGAAAGAGATATAGCTAAAAGCCAACCTTCATTATTTCCGTCAAAGTATACAAAGGAATACTCTCTCAATCTCTATGTCTCATAACATTCCCTTTTTGATTATGAAAGCAAAGCTCAAATGAGCTACTTATAAGCATCTGTAGATGACTAAGTTAGAATCCTAATAGAAGTCTACTAGCTAATATCACAATCTTATCCTATCTTATGCTTATCAGATAACATCAAGCTAACCAATAGATGACATCTCCATCCAATGAGGACTCTATCTAATAGGATTAAGCTACATCACAATAACAACGTAAAAGATTACATTATCTAGGAATGATTATCCATATCGACGAAGATCTCCTCTATCTTCAGATGATCCTTCCACATGATCTTTATCTCTTAAAGCTAATGTACATTTACTGTGATCTTATCCACAACATCATGCAAGATCTCCTCTTCACTATCCATTAATGATGTGTCATCCAAGCCAATAGAACACTAATCTGATCCAATGCTTACCTATGTCAACTCCATTAACCGTGGTTCGTCCATTTGATCACACACAAAGTCCTTAATCCATTAAGATCTTAACCTTGGCCAAATAAGCTCGTACAAGGTTTGAAACTCTCACAAAACTTGTACCATGCTTGATCTACTTGCTAAGTAACCTTGGGGCTCTCGCATATTCCCATCATGTGTGCGATCCAGCTAACCTTCCATTTGAAGTCCATCTCAAGCCTTCTTTTGGTCTCGCATTCGAATCTTACATCTCATCGAAGATTTTTTGCCAATGCGCACTAATGCATGCCAACACTTGACATTACCCCTTTTTATCCTTGCCTCCTCGCAAGTCTTTATCTTGCTTCGTTGTTCCGTGTGTTGAACAATGGTCAAAGCCTGCCAATGAAAGTACAATCCCGTTATCTCGAACTTAGGGGTCTAACACTTAACTCGTTTGACTTAAAGTAGGTATTGTAGTTAGCTGGAGCTGATCATTTTTGAATTGGGACTTATAAGTGTTAAATTAGATGTTTTTTTTTTAAATGTACTAGTTATAAAGATAAATATAAATAGTACGTAAACGAGTGAAACTATATTTACATAAAAATAGTCTATTTTTTAAAACACTGGATCTTTTATTTTCCAGAATATAAATGAAGAAACCTGGCAGGTTACAAAAATTTTGTTATTTAAAATATAAATAAAAAGATAAGTTTCATTTTTTTAATAGTAAACAATTGTGGCACCTCAACCAAATCAACTAGGAGAGGGCTTTAACACGATTAAGAAACTACAAGATTTTCTAAAGAATAGCACCATCATATAAAGAAATTTGTTGGAAGATAATGTAAAAAATATTATCAATTAGCTCCTTATATGAGACCCTGGATTTAGTATGTGAATATCCTACCAAAAGTCAGTAGAAGTAGAATTATGACTTATTACAAACCATACTATATCTATGTACATAAAATATCATCTCTCATTTCAAATAAGTACCATCTTCATTTTTATATGAGAATATTGTTAACATATGCTTAATTGATTATACATTTACTCCACATTACTTAGTGATTAATACTATTAAATGTTTAAGAAACTCTTTTTGGTTTATATTTAGTTTTAGGTATAATTTGGAAGTATAAGAGCTAAAGTGAGTTTAAAGCACATTCTTTGAATCATCCTCTTGATGCTCACGCTGAATTTTCCTTGTGGAACGAGAAGCAGACGAATTAGGGTGAAGATAGAATAAAAAATGCGAAAAAAAAATGAAGCATTCAAGAAGATTTGGGAGATACATGACCATGTATATATTGGAAAGATGCACATTTTTATGACATATACGATTGAATACACAACCTTGTATCCAACCGTGTGACTCCCTAAAACCTTAATTTTTAATATAACATGACATTTTAGTGACCAAACATAACATGAATCTTTTTGGGAGTAAGAAGAGGGGGCAATATGCACTCTTTAGAGACCTATGGAGGAGTAGGCTTCCTCAACCCAGTTTGGTCGTGAAATCGATGCCGAAGAGCACATTTGGGCATTCTCTCACTGTGTATTGATGCTCTTTCTCTCTTTAAGGATTGTCTATGTTATTTTATGTTTATTTATTTAGATATTCAAGTATAAATGATCATTATTCTAATTCTCATTAGATTGTTTATCTATGAATCCGTTGCTAGAATCTTAAATGTAATATGTAATCATTGAGTTTAGATTCATTTGTAGTAACTAATGGTGTCAAATCATTAGGGATATCATAACTATAAGGCCCCAAAATATGCCCTAAAAGTATTATAACATGTCTAGGGTGTTTTAAGAAGTGAACATAACGAATTAAGAGCATCTAAGCATAGTAAGAGACATAATGGTACTTAATGTAAAAGACATGAGTAAATGGGTAATTTGTTCATTTCGAAATAGACATACATATTTACAAGTGAAATATGGATGACAATGAAATTATTTGGTGAGATTATATGCCAATGTGGGAATTGAATGAAGAAGAAGGAACAATGTGCAATTTTTCTAAAGCCAACACATAGACTAATTCGATTAAAACATGTGTGACCAATAGGAATAACACATATGTGTCTAATAGGAATTAAGCATGTGTTTAAGTCTTGAATGTAACATCCCATTACCTGCAAGAAGGTTAGAATAGTAAATATGAGTAAACAATGGGAGATAAGAAATGCATTCTTATGCTCATGCATAATATGTCATACTCATACACGTGAAGAGTGAATTCTCTGCACATGAAAATAATTGTACATGCATTCATGAATAATTCCAGGTATAATTGGACTGAGTTGTGATTTTGGGAATTTTGTGAATTTGGAATTTATTTATATTGGAAATTTTATTGATTAGGGGAGTTGTAATATTTTTG
>JANVCQ010000232.1:23665527-23676960 GCA_025531925.1 Erythroxylum plowmanianum | reverse complement strand
ATAATTCATTTATTAATTAAAATATTGTAATTAATTAATTATAATATAATTAATTAAAATATAATAAATTTTTATTTATTAATTTTATTAAAAAATAACCACTATTAATGACAATGGTAATCACAATCAACCATCATAATTTTAATAATAATATTCATTCTCATTACTCACTATATTCATTCTTATTCCTATTACTATTCTTTCATACAAACTAACCGTCTCCTTGAACTTCAGAATAAGATATAATTATAATTTATGTTTTTTTTTTATGTTTTATGTTTTAATTATTTTTAAAAATTTTAAGTAATCTTGTCTATTGACAAATTTTGCCAAACTATTTCGTACTTATTCCACTAGGCATAAGATCAAATCTTGTCTTAATTTTCCAACAAAGACACCTCATCATCTAGTTTGTAATGACCCTTCACTTACAAGCTCTCAAGAGTTTTCCCACCCTCTTCTATAGATGGTCACTCTATATTTACTTTACTATTGAAATTTTCAAAAACTCAAATAAAAAAGTTTGGTATTTATTCAATTTTACATGTAATTGGATTCCTTCTCAATTTTCTAATGGTAACCATAAGGGACGGATACAGAAATTTTTTTGAGTGAGAGCAAAATTTTATTTTTAATGAAAGCAAAATTTTAGTTAGAACAAAATTTTATTTTTTTTATAAGATCAAAATTTATAATAATAATTTTTTTCATATGAAATTTTTTTGGAGGTAGCGGGGGCAAGTGCCCCCACTTGCCCTCATTGTAGCTCCGTCCCTAGTAACCATAAGAAAGATGACAGTTCAGGAATAAAACCAATATACAAGATTAATATGGATAATGGTCTTTTTGTTTTGATCCAGTATTAATTTGGTATTTATAGAATAGGTATGGGTTTGGTAATAGTCGAAATAAATCTACGTTACAAAAAGTATTGGCTTTGGTAGCAATTTTCGGTGGTTCCAATTCCAAGTCCTCGAGTATAACCAACAAGTTTAAATCAGAAAAGCAAAAAAATATCTCCTATTTACCGAAATAACCTAATCTTTTTTGCTAAATCCCATCCAGCAAACAAACACCGCCATGAGGTAATCCCGCTCACATTATCACTTTGCATGGCTGATGGGTAGCTCCATTGCTCATGGCCACCAATCCTTTGCTCTCTTTTACAGTCTTCTCTTCTTCCTCTGCCCCAGTACGCCGTCATTTGCTTCACACAACTCACAAGGCGTCTCCTAATCTCAAACCACTCACTTCTAGAATCGTCCAGCTCACCCGTCGAAGGCAACTCAAACAGGTCCCAATTTCTTCTTACTTATCCTTTTTCTATTTTTCTATTTTCTTGGGACTGCTAAACTTTTAACAGATATTTGAGGAGATCGAGACCGCCAACTTACGATATGGGAAGTTGAACACCATCGTCATGAACGCAGTCCTCGAGGCTTGTGTGCATTGCGGTGATATTGACTCAGCTCTTCAAATCTTCCACGATATGTCCAAACCCCGGAGCTGCGGAGTCGATTGTGTCACCTACAGTACTCTATTGAAGGTATCTGGCGTGTGTCAATCTTTGTATTTGTTTACTTTTATGGTACTCACTGTGCGCAGTTATAGGGTTTGGGCGAGGCTCGAAGAGTGGACGAGGCATTTCAAATACTGGAATCGATTGAAAAAGGAACTACTGCAGGAAGTCCTAAGTTGTCTGCATCAATCCTTTTCGGTCTCTTAAATGCTCTAATTGACGCGGGTTAGTTAGTCAAAGAAACAGATCTTATTTTACTCGTGATAAATTTAATGGGACTTTTTAATTAAAAAAAAACTTGCTAATTCTAACATGCTGTGAAATGGTTCGCATCAGACCATATAATATTCATGTTGTTATTAGCAATGACGCTCATTGGGATTTTACTGATGTCGCTACAATTGCATTGGTGTAGTGCAGGAGATTTACGCCGTGCTAAGGGGCTCCTTGCGCGTTATGGTTTTTTGTTTCGCAAAGGAGGTGCCCCTTCAATCTCGATCTACAACCTGCTAATGAAGGTTTTGCACAGATCATTAGTTCTATTGCTTGCAATTTGTGGTCTCCAGAAGGAAAATCAATTTATAGTCTTTATATATTGTTTTAAGAGGTCTTGTTTAACTTTCAGGGATATATAAATGCTGGCTATCCTCAAGCTGCCCTGACCTTGCATGACAAAGTATTGCGTCTTGGATTAGCCCCTGATAGGCTTACGTATAATACTCTAATTTTTGGATGTGTTAAGGCTCAAAAGTTGGATGCAGCCATGTGTTTCTTCAAGGAAATGAAGGTTACAGGCATGCACTTTAAAGTCCAATTTAGAGCCTTTACATTTAAAAGATATGTAATGGTTGGACCTTCGTCATTTAAATTACTCTACCTATGATCTTTTTTAGGGAAAAGCACAAAGCCTCAGAGATAACAATCTTTATCCAGATATTGTCACCTACTCTACATTACTCCAGGTTAGCATATTTTGATAGATCTCCTTGTTTGATCTTACAAGGAGAATGGCCGTAATGTCAATGTTGTAAAATTAAAGTAGTTTGTATAAGTATTAAAAACTTGAATGAATTTTAGCTTATGAATTATAGCTTTCTGTAACAGGTAAATTAAGCACTTTGTATTCAGAATGTCATATATGAATGAAGACTTTTTGTTGACTTTCCTTTTCATGTTAGGGTTTTGGAGATGCCAAAGAACTCCTCTCAGTTCAAACACTACTATTGGAAATGAAATTGCGTCCCAATGTGTTGATTGATCGAACTGCACTCACTGCAATAGTTGACATATTGCTAAATTGTGGTTCAATTAAGGGTATGTTGCAATTATTGGTGCTAAAAGACTATTTAATGTGCTTATACTTATGTCTATGCTAGATATAACTTTTGTGATGATCATGTTGTTGCTTTGTTTCTAAACTATGCTCATTTGAAGCACTTCAATAAATGCCAATTAAAATTAGGATTACTATTGTTTGTTGTCAGTTCCTGGTTTGCTTTTGATAATTATCACAAGGCAAATATGAACTATTCAATGTGAAATGACATTTGTGAACCTATTGATGATGGGAAAGTACAAGAAGATGGTTTAACTAGCTAACAAATATCATAAGTAAAAGATTGACTCAGATGAAGAGAAAGAGTTAGAGTTTGCAAGTTGATTGTAGTGGCAAATGGCTTTCTCATACAAAAATGTGTTGAAGTTACTTCTTAAAACCAGATGGGGCCCACTAGAGATTAAAGAAGAGATACATTGATGCCATGTGAATGACTCAAGTTTGTGCATTTTCTTCACATGCTACTTTACCTGTGTAGATATTCTACTTGCATGCATATATTATGGAGAATATGCTATATGTTGGTCAATCTGGGTTGTGCTTCAATACTAACTAAATTATATTGTTATGAATTTTCCAATTTTTGCTCCTTCCATTCGTGTCATTTTTGGAGGAAAATTTTTATTGTGTTCGTTGTGGAGAAGTTGAAGAAAACTTCATTTACATGTTTGTCCTTCTATATTTAGGTGCTCTTTGTGTATTTGGGGAAATAACGAAGCGGGCTGGTATAAGTCGAGACCTAAGACCAAAGCCTCACCTCTACCTCTCCATGATGCGTGCTTTTTCTATTCGAGGAGATTACAGTATGGTCTTGAATCTCCACAAGTGCTTGTGGCCAGATTCAGCAGGAGCTATTTCCAGATCAATTCAAGAAGAAGCTGATCATCTTCTTATTGAGGCGGCTTTAAATCATGGTCAGGTAATGTGTTTGCCACGTGATTTCCTACTAAAGATGTTTTTAATGATATTCAAATTTCATTGGTTTGTTGTAGCATGTAATATTTTTAGGCTCCAAAGTGAAATTTACCTAATTCTATCTTCTAATAACTCTTAAATAAGAGACTAAAAATTATGCAGTGTTATGATATGTGTTTTTGTGTATGATCTAGTCACAAGATGACTCACGATCTCTGACAAGCTTTCTGTCAATTGTTTTGTTAGAAATATTTTGACTACCTTCTTATTCATTCTAATTCCCTTTAATTAGATTGAATACATAAGAGTTTTTAGGAACTAAAATGGAATAGAAATATGCTAACTTATTCTCCTACTGAGAATGGACTTCTGAAAATAATAAACTTTTTAAATAAGATAACTACTGCTTGAATAAGATAAGTAATACAAAAACATAGGATAACAACTACAGAAACATAAGATAACTTCCTAATCAGTTGCTACCATCAGCTCCTAATTGTTCTCCTTATATATTTCTTCACTAAGAATGCATCCTACATATCATTATTTCTCTCGTGGACAAAGGCTTGTCCTCAAGCTCAAACCCAGGATAGGTCTTCTCAAAATCTTCATGCAGCTCCCAAGAAGCCTCCTCCCTCATCCTATTCTTTAGATTCTGCCAATTTTATCCATAAAAACTTCTTACATCTACTTTCAGAAGAGAATGCTTCATCATAATTGAAGCAAAGCTCCTTTGCCCTTTGTTCCTTTTCCTCTTTCTTATTTAATTTTTTTTAACTAGTAGATGTTGCCCCCCATTTTTCGTTTTATGCAGTGCTCCTTCAGTGGTTTTTTCTGATTACTCCACACAGGTATTGTATATTCCTCCCTAAGACGACCTGGTTGCTCCTCTACAAGTTTTTGCAAGTCTTGGCTGGATTCATATCAACTCTTAAGCTTCTCGGTTGTTGCAATTCTGCCTTTAATCGTATCCTTCCCGATCGATAGGTTGATCTGTGTTGTTCAAGCCAATAAAGATTCGAACTCCTATTAATCTTCTGATATTCAAATTTGCTTTAAGTTGGCCAACTTGCCTAGGGGCTAAGGCTCACAGGAGGATCGAACCTCAGGTGGCATTGCTCTGTAAAGCAATCCATACCTGCCTCCTCTTGTTTTACCTTGTAAAGCTACAATTGCGCCTCCCCATTGAGATGGAATGTTCAGTCGACCTAAAATACCTAAGAAAAATGGTCTCCCTTGCTTGCTTAACACTTCTTTCCTCCCTTTGGTCCCTATAGGTGACATTGCTGCTCCCCATCTCATTGTTCTTATCATGCCCTTTTAGCTCTCACAGAATCTACTCTAGCTGTGAGTTTAAGGACAGTTTGTTGGACTATTGGCAATCCTCTACTATAGATAGCCTCTGCTCGATGTTTCTCATGAGCACCTCCATTCGGCTTGACAAATCTATAAAGTTGTCCATGATGCCAGGTTCTAATACCAAATTGATGTGTTTTTCTATAGGATCTAGTCGTAGGACAAATAACATGGAAATCCTCTTTTCCCTTACTGAAATTCTTCCTCTTCATAGGCTTTATGGTTGCTGCTGAGAAAATTTGTCTCTGACTAACCTTCTGTCAATTGTTTTTTAGAAACATTCTGACTGCCTTCTTATTTATCCTAATGGCCTTTAAATATGTTGAATACATAGAGTTTTAGGAACTAAAATAGAATAGGAATCTGCTAATTGACTCTCCTACTAACGGTAGACTTTTTAGTACAGTTCTGAAAATCTGAAAATAGTAGACTTTTAAATAAGATAATTACTATAGAAATATAAGATAACTTCCTAATTAGCTGCTCCCACCAGCTCCTAACTGCTTTCGTATTCGTTGTTCATTTATTCACTAAGAATACATCTTGCATATCATGTTACAAATGACTTTTCTCCCCATGTTTTCAGGTTGATCTGGCTGTAAGCCATCTGAAAAATGCCATAAGGAAGTGGCAGGCCATACCATGGAAGAGTCGAGGAGGAATGGTATGTAAGCGAATACATAGCTGATTTCTTGGAAAAAAAAAAAAAATCTGGGAAAAGAACAAGCAAATACGAAAGATAATGAAATGATAAGTACCCAAGGTTTGTTTGAACAGTTACTATATAATCTGCTGAAATTTCCTTGTAAGAATTTGCCTTTGGCTTCTGGCCTTCAGTTAAGAGACTGGCAATATTAAGGTTCCTATAAGCATTCCTCACATCCTTCAGACACCACCTACTGTCCTTGACGTACAAAGTTCTTTTCAGTTTTTTTTTTAATTTATGTGAAATTGACATCTCAAACCTATTGATTGTCTTCCGTTTTATCATGTTCTAATCATATGCCCAGTCTTCCTTGTAACGCAGGCTGCTATGCGCGTAGAGGCATTGCTGGGATTTGAGAGAACTATGTTCATGCCTCGCTTACTTCCTCAGGTAACCAAATTTGTTTTTCTGCTTTTCATGGTGTAGTTAAGAGTAACATCCTAATGACTTAATGGTGACCTACCGAAGGCTTAAGGACAAGTATGCATCGTCGTGATCACTATACAGCAAGTTGTATTTAAAAAGAAATGACTTAAATTAAGACTGATGAGTTATGAGATGCTTTAGTAAATGTCAACTTTTGCCTTTGGTGACATTGTGATGTACTAACAGCACAAATGAATAAAAATTTTGATCTTTGGTTCAAGGAAATTGTGTGTTGAGTGCCTGAACTTCTATATGTCAGTTTAGATTACCGATATGGTATATGCATATAGCCTTTATTGGACCAAATATGGCTTATCTTACTGTTATTATTGACTTGGAAGATTTTGTCTCTAGGGTTTTTTAACACAAATTTCCATTTAGATTTCACCGGCTGAACCAATCGAGAGCATCATGATACCATTTAAAGCAGCTCAGCCCCTCCTTTATACTACAAACTTGAAGAAAGTGTCGATGCGCTTTTTTAACGATCAAGTTGTGCCCATCGTAGATAACTGGGGCAATTGTATTGGATTGTTGCATCGAGAAGACTGCACTGAGGTAACTTCACTTTCTTTCCGCTAATGGTTCAGAAAAGTCTAAACCTGTAAGCATCTTCACTAAGATGCTAAATTTTAAGTTCTAATTATTTTCAAGAACTGTTCATTTCTTCCTAACGCTTCACAATATGGTGCAGTTGAATTGCCCAGTTATGAAAATGATGAGAAGTCCACCACCTTGTGTCACGACGACGACATCTATTGGATATGTTGTTGACCTCATGTTGGATAAGAAGTACAATATGATGGTGATTGTTTGCAGTTCAAGGGCTGTAGGTGTTTTCACACTCGAACAGTTGTCTAAATTTGTGAAACCGGTATAACACGTCCTAGGTCAGGTAAGTTCTTGCAGAAAATATTACCACAGTTTTGATGATAGTGCTGGTTAGTTGTGTGTTCATATTATTAAAGTTGAAGAATCTTGATAAGGGCTTATTGAGTTTAGATTATTAAAGTTAAAGAATCTTGACAATGGTTTATCCAAAGTCTGATATATGGATCATAATCGTGGGTTGAAATCTTCTGTCCCACTTACCCAAGCCCAACTCTGTCTTATTTATCCACAACCACAAATTTTTGTGGGACCCACTTAAATTTGTGGTTGTGGATGAATGAGATAGGGTTGGTCTTGGGTAAGTGGGATAAAAGATTTGGTCCCTATAATCGTAGAACGTAATGCCAAATTCAACTCATTAAATGCACAAAGAGAGTCCTAATCAAGTCGTGTAATATATACCTGCAGATATTTCTAATGGAGTGCCATTAATCGAGATGGAAAAATTGCCCATATTTTTGTTGGAATTTAACCATAATCGAATCATGGGCATGGTGGAAAATAATTTTTTTTTACGAATTCTGAGCGGATTATGATAATTGATAAACTTGAATAAGATACAAATCAATTTAGAAATCGTACTTTGTTTGCTTTGCGAAGAAAAATCTTTGAAACAATTTTTTGGATCGATCAATCATTAGTTTAATTGTTCAGTCTCTGATGATATCTATAGAGTAATTTTTAAATTGTTTTTAAGAGGAAGAAGACAAAAAGTGTTAGCTTTTAAAAAATTCTTCCATTTAAATAGAAAAATTATGACAGTCTTTTATTAAAATCTTGACATTGTTCTTTAATATGAATAAATTTTATGGATATTAACGAATAATGAGCCTGCACTTTTAGGTGGTAATTCAACTTCTGAACAAGTTCAACAATATTAGCGATGGTAGAATGCAGATAATACTACTAAGTGTAATATTTTAGCTTCTGTCAGTGGAATGTTACAAAAGTAAATTGCATGCATAAAAATTGCTAGTGCAATAGTCCATCACTTACGTTAGATGTTTCGTGTGAGCACCACATTTGCAAGGGTGAAAGCTATCCAAACCTTTCATAATCTTATATAAAAACCTGGTGAACCAGTGTGAGTTACATGCTTAAGGTAATCTTTGTGGTTACTGAGGCTGAAATGCTTAGGGCAGATATGGATGCGGACACGTCGATGATTATGATCATCAATAGCTTAAACTGTTCTTTTCAGTAGTTTAAGTTGGACTATGAGCCCAACAGCAAGGATTACACTTTAAGTGAGTTAATGAATATCCTTTAAAGTACGGAGGAGATATTAAATATCAAAGGTTATGGGTCAGAAGCTAATGTAGCATTTTCTTCTAAATCCAAGGGTAAGAGCAAGCAAAAGAAGAAGGATCCAATGAAAAAGAAAGCTCAAATAGGGATTAAGGCTCAACCCATGAAAAAGAAGGCCAAAGAGGATACCAAGGGAAAGCATTTCCATTGTGGTAAGAAGGGCCACTAGAAAAGAAACTGTGCAATCTATCTTGAATCCCTCAAAAGCAAACAAGGTATGAGTTCCCTAAGTTTGTTAGGAACTAGAAATGTGGCAGATTCATTTGATTCTTGGATATTAGATTCAAGAGCCACTGAACATATTTGCAATTCTTTGCATGGGTTTCAGCAAAGGAAAAGACTACCTAAAAATCAATTTCAAGTTAAGATAGTAGATGAATCTTATGTTTCGACAGAATCGGTGGGAGTAATTATCTTAGACTTTCCTAGTGATCATAGGTTATATTTGGATGATGTATATTAAATTCCAATAATTGTAAGGACCGTGATTTCTGTTTTTTGTATAATAAAATCTGGTTATTCCTTACATTTTGAAAATATTGTTTTAATATTTAAGAATAAGGATTTTACTTGTAATGCAATAATTAAACAAGAATTGTTCTTTATAGAACTTATGACAGGCTCACTAAACACCACAAAATTAATAAAACCAATACAATTCAATGACTCTAGCATTAATTAAAAATATCTGTGGCACTTTAGAATGGGTCATATCAATCAGAAAATACTTGATAGGTCAGAGAAGGATAGGATTCTTATGGGCTTAGATAATGATCCATTACTCATCTGTGAATTTTGTATTGAAGGAAAAATGACCAAGGCGTCGTTTCCTTCCAAAAGAAGCATATCTGAATCCACATTAGACCCAGTACATACTGATGTGTGTGGGCCTATGAACATACAAGCTAGAGGAGGTTATGAATACTTCATAACCTTTATAAATGATTACTGTATACATGACTATTTGTACTTGATGCATAAAAAGTGTGAGTCATTTGAAAAGTTCAAAGAATTCAAAGTTGAAGCTGAGAAGCAGCTAGGCAAGCTATTAAAATAACTTCGATTGGATCGAGGTGGTGAGTACTTATCTGGAGAGTTCCAACAATTTCTAATTGGCAATGGAATTGTTTCCAACTTGTCATCTCCTCGAAGACCTCAACAAAATGGTGTAACTAAGAGGAGGAATATGGCTCTATTGCAAATGGTAAGATCAATGATGTCCTATGCTAGCATTTTAAAATGGTTATGGGGATATGCCATACAAACGGCAACCTATCTTCTTAACTTTGCTCTATCTAAATCGATACCTAAAATACCTAGAGAGTTATAGACTGGCCGAGTGCCTTCATTGTGGCACTTAAGGACTTGAGGCTGCCTAGCTTATGTTATAAGGCTTGAATCCACAAAGATGAAACTAAGGTCAGAAGTATGTTTGCTTGTAGGATACCTACGGGTACTATTTTTACAACCCTCAAGACAAGAAAATATTTGTGTTGACAAATGCAATCTTCTTGGAGGAAGAATTTGTGAGAAATCACAAAGGAAGAAGTGAAGTAGTACTCAAGGAATTAGCCAAACCAAGAGTTGATTTGGATATAGCAGAACAAGATGTTGAAATGGATTCAAGAGTTGAATCAGATGAACAACCTAAAAAATCAAGTACTGCCTAGATGTAGTGGGAGAGTTGTGAGACAACTAGACAAGTATCTAGGTCTAGGAGAAGGCATAATTGCCAACTTGGACTAAGAAGAAACGAACCCCATTACTTATTCATAGTCTATTAGTGATGTTGATGCAGAAAAATAGCTCAAGGCAATAGAATCGGAAGTAGATTCCATGTACACAAATGAATTCTAGATCTTTGTAGATCTAACACTAGGTGTAAAAGTTATAAGATGTAAATGGATCTTTAAAAGGAAAAGAAGATCTGATGGAAAGGTAGAGACTTTTAAAGCTAGATTGGTAGCCAAGGGCTATACTCAAAAAGAGGGTATAAACTATAAGGAGACTTTTTCTCCAGTTGCCATACTTAAGTCCATTAGAATTCTTTTGGCCATAGTAGCCTATTTCGATTATGAAATATAGCAAATGGATGTCAAGACCACATTTCTTAATGACAATTTTGAGTAGATCATTTATATGGCCTAACCAGAAGGATTTGTTGAGCTAGGTTGTAACATCCCATCACTGATGGGAAGGGTAAAACGGTAATTTGGAATGGGTTAGGAGTAATTACAAGTGTTTTGCTATGTTCATGCATAATAAGGTCTCCATATATATATGAATAGAAATTTTTACACATGCACATGATTGTACATGCATTCATGACATTTTCCGGCATATGTGTCTGTAAATGTGATTTTTGTGAAAAATGGGATTTTAGTGCTTGAAAATTTAATTGGAATGGATTTTTGTGTGTTTTTACATTTTTTGGGAATTTTAGAAATTTTTCTGGATTTTTGTGTGTTTTAGATTTTTTGGAAATTTTAGAAATTTTTCTGAAAAATTTCGGGAAAAATTTCTGGACCGAAAAAATTACCAAAGGGCGGACTGTTTGAATTTTCGATACTGGAAATGACTGTCCAATGGCACTGAAAATTAGATACATGATTATAGGATTATTAATTTTGGGCCATTGGAATTTTTGGACAAATTAGAGTAGAAATTGGAATTTTATAGGAGAAAAATTACATGGAGGCTTGAGAAGGTGACATGTGGCAAGTGACACTTGTCACTTGCCTACCATGCCACCTTGTCTTACTTTATAAAAGCCCATTTCCTTCTTATTCTCGATGCTTCCATATTTGAAGACAAAAATCCTTTGGTCTTCTTTTTCCTCTCATCCGTAGCTTTCATTTCTTCTTCTTCTTCTTTGGTTTTCTCCTTCTTTTTCGTTGGTATAGCTCCTCATCTTCACCCACACAAGAAACCCTCCTATGCCACTTGCTTCCTCTTCCTTTGTTTACAAAAAAAAAA
>JANVCQ010000232.1:23630145-23651956 GCA_025531925.1 Erythroxylum plowmanianum | reverse complement strand
AAACAAGTATCTAGGTCTTGGAACATTAGGTTTGATAAGTCTATCAAAACCTATGGGTTCATACAAAACCTAGATGAAACTTGAACCTTGTGTCTATAAAAGGTTACAAGAAGGCAAGGTTATTTTCCTAATCCTATATGTCGATGACATTATGCTCATTCAGAATAATATAGGAATGTTATCTACAGTTAAGGGATGGCTGAATGAACAGTTCTCAATGAAGGATTTAGGAGAGGCTAACTATGTTCTAGAGATCAAGCTTATAAGGGATCGTAAGAACAAACTGATAGCCTTGTCTCAAATAACCTACATTGAGAACATGCTTAACAAGTTTGCCATGCAAGATTCCAAGAGGGGTTTCACACCTACCAGACATGGAATCAAACTTTCAAAGGAGCAAACACCTAAGACCCAAGAGGTGGTTGAACTTATGAATAACATTCCATATATTTCGGCAGTTGGAAGTTGAATGTATGCTATGCTTTGCACTAGACCGGATATCTATTACGCAGTAGAACTGATAAGCAGATTTCAGTCCAATCCAGGAATGTGGCATTTGATTGCAGTTAAGTGCATATTGAAGTATCTTCATAGGACAAAGAACTTAATGCTTGTTTACTCTAGAAGTAACCTTATTTTGATAAGATATACAGATTTCGATTTCCAATCAAATGTTGATTGAAGGAAATCAACTTCTGGTTCTATATTTGTTTTAGGAGGTGGAGATATAGTATGGAAGAGTGTCAAGCAATCTTGTGTTGCTGATTCGACTATGGAGGTCGAGTATGTTACTGCTTGTGAAGCATCAAAAGAAGTAGTCTAACTCCATAAGTTCCTAAATGATTTGGAGGTGGTTCTTGAGGTAGAAAAGGACATTACACTTTATTGAGATAATAGTTAGGCAATGGTTAATTTTAAAGAACCTCAAAACCATAAAGCTGCCAAACAAATTGAGAAAAAGTATCGTCCCATAAGGGAGATAATATAATGTGGTGAGGTGAATGTGGTAAAGATTCTCACAAAGCAAAACGTTGCTGATCCATTTACGAAGATGCTGTCTTAAAAGAGATTTGAGGATCATCTAGCAGGGATGGGAATGAGGGATATGTCAAACTTGCTTTAGGACAAGTGGGAGATTGTTGGAGTTATGTAAATATAATGCCCTGGAAAGCAAGTGTATTTACTTATAACTCAATTTTCTTCCAGTTACTTTTTGTAATGAAAATATTTATTATTAATAAAACAAAAGAGTTTGGTTTTATTTGTATGAGCATAACATAACTAGTCATAAGGTAACAAGATTCTTTTGTAAGTAATATACATATACATGGAGATGTATAGGAAACATTTATATTATTAAAATCTAAATTAGTTGATTCACAGTTGAATAATCAAGTTGGTTGCTTAGTTATGGTTTAGACTGTAGTATTGCGATTTATCTCCATGCAAGTAAAGGAGTTTACTTCAAGGGAATGATAAGTTTCATATCATGATAGTAGTTGACTATCGATAATGGCATTATTAAATGAATCTATAATCATGTATGTTTTTAAAGAATAATGTAGGCCATTACTTTAATCTTAAAACATACACCTTAACATTCTTTTATTAAGAACCACAATCTTGATGAGTAGTGAACTCATATGTGTTTCATTATAATTCTTGATATGATCGGAATAGATTTTTATAGAGTATAAATCCAGTGTCTGCATATTGGAATTATTAATTGAAACATGTATTAGTAAACATTCACTCAAATAAAGAGTTTATAGTGATATCATCACTTTTATATGTTTTATGGAGATTGGTGATTAGACTGGCGCCAGTAGTTTGATGGACTAGCTATCCATCAAGTATTAACACCAAGATGAGATCTTGTGTGTTAATTACCATATAGAGTAAAATGGGGGATCTAGAAGGAAAGTCATCATAAGGGCAAAATGACAATTTTACTCTTTATTGTGCGGATGACTATAATATGGTTCATAATAAAGTTTGCAATTGGACATCTAATTTGAAATATGTGTTCTTATAATATTTAGTAATTCAAGAGTTCAACTAATTGTCTTTAATGAAATGACATTTAGTTAATAAGCTGGAATTAATTATAATGAGATTAAATTAATTCCGGGCTTATTGGAGCTTGAATTATATAAATCTAATTAAATTGCCCACTTGGCTTCTAGAAAGGTTATCAAGTAAAGTAAGAAATATAAATAGAGGTTTTAAAGCCTATGATTAAATGTTGGGCTTACACTAATTAATTGTTAATTGGAAGCCCAAATGAACATTTAATATTGGGCTAGACTTTGGTTTGATTGCTAAATTTAAGATGGTTTTTTTTATCATGCTTCATTATCATTGAATGGAATAATGATCTTATCATTAAATGGTTTAATGGTTTTCTTTTAATGATGGCTTGTAACCTTTTAGCATTCATTTGATTAAAGAAAGGAGGAGGTGTATTTGATGTACTCTCTCCCTTCTTTCATCTCATAACCGAAAATGAGAGGGTCTCATTTAGGATAATGGTCTTTTTCATATAGCCATCTTAAACAAATGAGAAGAGTTTCTTTTATTAGCTTCTTTATGATTTATTAAAGAATGAAGTGATGCATTGGATGCACTTCACTTCTTCCTTTCATGTTTAATCGAAATTGAGAAGGAGAGTAGAAGGTGTTCTTGCATTTTTGACTCACTATCTCCGCTCTTGCATGAGTTAGCTGAAACTTGAATGAGAAGAGTCTCATTTTTGGCTTCTTTCAACTAAGGAAAATCTCTTCTACATCTCTTCTCCTTGCCTATCAAAGGATCTTTGTTAACCAAGTTGTCCAAGAAGAACAAGTGGTAAATCAAATTGTTTGAGGATACATTATGAAGAGAGGATACATTAACAAAGAGAGGATACAAAAGTGAGGAGTCAAAGCTGTAGCAAGGAGTCGGTATAATTTCTATCATCTTTTATGCTATTTATTTTTCTAATACCGTATCATGTATGAATTAAACATGTTGATTTGGTTACAACGCTTCCGCTGTGTTTTGATTTTGGCAAAAGTTTTTGAAATCTACCGTTTTAGCCAAATCTTGTATGCTTATGTTTTAGATCCAACAATTGGTATCATAGCCATTTTATTTTGCATGATTTCGATTCTTATATGTGATGCATAGGTGGCAATTACATTTTGTATTCTGTATATTTTTATGTGATAGAAATATATATGGTGTATGTTTTGCTCTTTTGGTTGTCCATAGAATATAGTTTTACCTTGTAAGTTTTCTTTGTTTGTTTTGTAACAAGGAGGGTAGCCTATCATCATCATGTTTCCTCCTTGGCTTCATTTTTCTGTTTTTTGTAATATTGAAGATGGAGCAACCATGGATCAAAGAGAAGAATAGGTAATGGTTTCAGTATATCCTTTAGTGTATTGGAAAAGTTTCGGTTTTATGAAAACCAAAGTGCTAGAATTTTGTTTTAACAAAGTTTCGGTTTTATGGAAACCAAAGTGCTGAAATTTTTGTTTTAACAAAGTTTCAATTTTATGAATCACAAGTGTTGGAATTTTTTGAGTGTCAGATTTACCAAAACAAGTGTTGGAATTTTTGTTTTCATATTGCCAAAGTTTCGATTTTAATGAAAAACAAGTGCTGGAGTTTTTGTTTTAAAAATGACCAATTTCGGTTTTATAAAAATGTCATTACACACTTTTTACCAAATGGGTCAGGTCATGTAAGCAAGAGTTCGAAACAGAAGATCCAAGTCCAATATTTTTTATTATGGGCCAAAGGGCTTTGTATTTTTTTTTAAATGTTTTAGGATGGACAATCAAAAGTAGTGTTATTATTCATGAGATGAATGGATGGATGGACGCTTATAATATGTGATAATATGCCATTTAAAATAATTCTCAACCCTAGGCTTTGCCATGCATTCATTATGAGATATATAATGAAATAATATAGTATGATTAATAAATTGCATCTAGACAAGATGATATTTATTGAAACTTAAAGCCCAAAAAGAATGAGTGGGAAAAGAAGCTCATATGAGAGTCCACGGTCTCCATATGATGGCCCATTTGCATGTAGTGAAGTGTTACTCCCCATCAGAGGAAATGAATCCTAGATCTTGCATGGTTGGGGTCTCCTAAAGGATAAGTCCACTCATTGGTAGCATATATGACCTCCCACCAAGGCATGGTTTGCAAGTACCTTTAATGGATGAATCAAAAGGTTATACACTCAACATAGTTTATCAATAACTTGCCTACCGTAGCTCGATTGATAAATGTTTTGACCAAATTATGGCACTTCTAAAAAAGTTAGGCATGAAGATGCTTGGTAGTTTTTTGATTGGGAGGGTTCAAGTTTTTCTTTTAATGGATAAGATGACCCATCGTCACTTAGTCTATTATAGATGAGAAAAATAACTGTCATATAATGATTTAAGTTTTTTAAAGTTTTGTTAAATCTATCATCTGTTGGATCAAAAATATAAGCATGCATGATTTGGATAAAATGGTAGATTTCAGAACGTTTTAGAAATCAAAATTGTAGCAGAAGCAAGATAACCAAATCAACATGCATAGCCATATATGATACGGTATAAGGATAAACATTTGTATAAAAACATGATGAAAATTATTACGACGCCTTCGCTACAGCTTTAACTCCTCGCTTTGCTCTCCTATCCTCGACAAGGTATCAACTCCAAGGTGATGTATCCTCTTCTCGTCATTATATCCTCGACCAATCCGATTTACCATTTGTTCTCTTTGGACAACTAGGTTAACAAGATCCTTTGGTGGAAAAAGAGAAGAAACACCTGAAGAGATTTTTTCTTAGAAGAATGAAGCCAAAGATGATACACCTCTCATGCAATTTTTAGCTATCCCATGCAAGATAGGAGAGGCAGAGTAAAAAAATGCAACACCTTCTCAATTTCGGTTAACATCAAAACAAAGAAGAGCTTTGCATCAAATGCTTCACTTCATTCTTTAATCAATCATAAATAAGCCAATAAATTCTTCTCATTTATCTTTAAGATGGCTATATGAAAAGAATATTAACCTAAATGAGACATCATTTTCAGTTTCGTGATGAAAGAAGCAAGATGGTCCATCAAATGTTCCTCTTTCTTTTTTAATCCAATGAATGCTAAAAGGTTACATGGTATCATTAAAAGATAACCATTAAGCCATTTAATGATACATCATTACTCTATTTAATGATGATAAAGCATGTTAAAACCATCTTTAATATAGCAAATCAATGCTAAATGTGCAGCTTCACATTTAGCCCATTAAAACCGAAATTCCTCCTCCATTTATCTTTAATAACTTTATTTTAATTTAACTAATCTAATTAATCAAATTAAACCAAAGTCTATCCCATTTCTAAATGTTCATTTGGGCTTTTAATTAACAATTAATTAGTCTAAGCCCAACATTCAATCATATGCTTTAAAACCTCTATTTGTATTTCTTACTTTGCTTGATAGCCTTCCTAGAAGTCAAATGGGAAATCTAATTGAACTTATATAATTCAAGCTCTAATAAGCCCAGAATTAATTTAATCTCATTCGAATTAATTCCAGCTTATTAACTAAATGTCATTTCACTAAAGACAATTAGTTGAAATCTTGAATTACTAAATATTACGAGAAAACATGTTTCAAATAAGATGTCAAATTGCAAACTCTAATATGAACCATATTATAGCCATCCACACAATAAAGGGTAAAATTACTGTTTTGCCCTTATGTTGATTTTTTCTTCTAGATCTCCCGTTTTACTCTATATGGTGATTAATACACAAGATCTCATCTTGGTGTTAAGACTTGATGGGTAACTAGTCCATCAAACTACTGACGCCAGTTTAATCATCAATTTCTAAAACATTTAAAAGTGATGATATTACTATAAACTCTTTATTTGAGTAAATGTTATCTGATATATGTTTCAATTAATAATTCTAACATGCAAACACTGGATTGATACTTTGTGAAAATCCATCTTGATCATATAAAAAATTATAATGAAACATATATGAATTCACCACTCATCAAAATTGTGGTCTATAATAAATAGATGCTTAAGTTGTATGTTTTAAGATTAAAGTAATGGTCCACTTTATTCTTGAAAACATACTTGATTCCAGATTCATTTAATAGTGCCCTTATTGATAATCAACTCCTATCATGATATAAAACTCATGATTCCCTTGAAATAAACTCTTATACTTGTATGGAGATAAATTGCAACACTACAGTCTAAACTATAATCAAGCGACCAACTTGATTATTCAACTATGAATCCATTATTTTTTATTCTTATAATATACATGTTTCCCATACATTTCTATGTATATGTATATTACTTACAAAAGAATCTTGATACCTTATGACTAGATATATAATGCTCATAAAAACCAAACTCTTTTATTTCATTAATAATAAATATTTTCATTACAAAAGTAATTGGAAAAAATTAAGTTATAAGTAAATACACTTGCTTTCCAGGGCACTGTATTTACATAACTTTGACATCATCAAGCATACATGCATCATGATTTTATACAAAGTTCCAATATTGTTGACTAGAATGTTCATGTATTAATTATTTATATGTTCAGACATAATCACCACAATATGAATCTACTCACTTTGCTTTTGACTAATATTGAAAAACGGAGAGAATTTTAATGAATGGAGACATAACCTTGACATTGTTCTTTAATATGAACAAGTTTCATGGGTATTAACGGACAAGTCCAACAACCTGAGCGATGATAGAATGCTGATAAGACTACTAAGTGTTATATTATAGCTTTTGTCAGTAGAATGCTGCAAAAGCAAATTGCATGCATGAAAACTACTAATGCAATGATCCATCACCTACATGAGATGTTTGGTGTGAGGACTAGGTCTGCAAGGGTGAAAGCTATCCAAACCTTCCATAATCTCAGATAAAAACCTTGTGAACAGTTGCGGGATTACATGCTAAAAGTAATCTCTGTGGTTACTGAGGCTGAGATGGTTGGGGCAGATATAGATGCAGACACGTAGATGATTATGATCATCAATAGCTTAAACTCTTCTTTTCAGTAGTTTAAGTTGGACTATGAGCTCAACAGCAAGGATTATATTACATCCCAATGATTGTAAGGAATATGATTTCTATTTTTTGTTTAATAAAATCTGGTTATTCTGTATATTTTGAAAATGTTGTTTCAATATTTGAGGATAAGGATTTTATTTGTAATGCAATAATTAAACAGGGATCCTATGACAGGCTCACTAAACACCACAAAATTAATAACACCAATAATTAAATAGGGATTGTATAAGTGATTATTTGACTTAAGATCTTTAAAATGTTAAGGACTGTTGTGTTTTGATACTACTTAAACCTAACCTAGCAACAATAGCTCGTTTAATGGTCATTGAATACAATGTGAACTATATGGACAAAGTTAAAAGCTCACTATATGATTCATTACATTAAAATGATTAAAAAATGTTTCATTCTTTTTAATTATTAATGAGTTCGAAAATTCTAGTTAAAATAGAATGATATTTTGAAAATAGTTTTCAAATGTTAATAATACAATCAACCATTAATTGTGGAGAAATAATATGATTAGTGTCAACAAGAGTAGAAGCTAATTTTATACTCTTATGTCTAACTAAAATATTACATGCTAAAAGGAATAAATTATATAGAAAAATCATACACAAAAAGTGATATGTAATTTTATATGTCTCGAAAGATAAAACAATACTAAAGGAAATTACTAAGGTAAGTGCATTTATTGTTTTCTTTAGTATAACTTCAATAAATTCGAGTGATGATTCTACGAGAACTATAATTCTTAGTACTAACTATTTTCCTATTATCTAGTTTAATAAAGTGAATTATTTATTAAATGATATAATTAAATAAACTAAAATAAGAAATAAGAATAACCAAATCAAAATCATAAATAAGAATAAGAACCAATAGATAAAGAATCTTTCAAAGGCCTTTCCTATACTTAAATTTATATCATTTAATGTTTAATCCTAGTTTTTTGGAATGGCAGAACTACAATTATATTCTTTCTCAAAACATATTCGTAGTATCCTCAAGTTGACTAACCCAAAGTTCTCTATAATAAAAAACCCTCTAAAATACATTCATTCTTTATATGTATTCTCATGAAAGTGTTCACTTTAATCCGAAAGAGATATATAGTCCTAGTTCAAGATTTTTATGCAATTTTTATTACTTTGCTTTAATATAATCATATACATTAATCTTATACATTCACTACTGTTAAGAAATTTTGGCAGGATGCGATCCCACAAGCTTGTTTTCTCTAACTTTAAGCCTCTCATCAACAAAATTAAGAGCATAATAGATAGTTGAAGCTCAAAAACTCTATCCCTTATAAGTAGATGTCAATTGATTAACTTAGTTATTTCCTCACTCACATACTATTGCGCCTTACATATAGTATTTTATAAAGCAGACATCAAAGAGTTAGAGAAACTCTTTAGAAAACTTCCTTTGTAATGCTAATGACATAATCAGTTAAAAAGTAAAATGTTTTGATGTTTGCATGCCAAGGAAAAATATTGGATTAGGCATTTTCTAATAAAATGCTTAACTCAGTTCTCTTTATAAAGAGGCATTGGAGGTTACTAATAGATAAACATTCCTTATGGTGAAATGGATACATAATTACTATATAAAAAGGCCAGTGTTTATGGAGTTCTAAGACACCTATCATTTCTTTATCACCCTTAAACTCCTTTTTTTTTGAGAAATTAAAATATTTCATTAAAAATCAGAGAAGATTACATTTGGAGAGGGTCTATCCCACGTCTATCCCACGTGGGATAGACCCACTTGGTTCATTGGGTACATAACAATGTTCAACAAAAAGACACATCGCTTGACAATTAGGGTAAAATGATCTTTGCCTTTCTCAAATCTTCAAACTTTTACTCGATTAAGGAGGATGATTGACGATGCCCTAATGGCGATGCTTGTGCTGGCTCGATGGAACAACCTCTTCTCAATTCTTCGCTCAACTAACTACTCTTCTTAGGTAACCGACTCCATCGAAGGCAACCTTTAGGGATTAGGGTATTTTATGTGTCGCTCTGAACTTGCTTTATTTTGGGAGGAAGGAGAAAGCTCTCTAAGGGCTTAGCTCTTCGGTGACAAACTAGTGAGGGAGGTCATGACTCAAGTCAGTAGTGATTCCTACTTTATAACCTTACTCAACTCCTTCAGTTGAACTCTATAGTCATATTAGGTATGGCTAATATGAGTTCCATTCATCTGGGATTGATTTTCTTAAAGATTTATAGAGACTTCAGAATCTAGCCAGAAAGGGAGAACGGGGAGGAGATCTCATCCACAAAAAAGGTACGCGATTTAAAGATTTATAGATCTTCCTTTCTTTTCCTTGAAAACTCCACTATTTAAACACTATTTAAACAATTATACATTGATGATAGGGATATGGAAGAATAACATTGATCTTCAAGCAGTGTTCAACCCTAAAAAGGGGAGTAATTCCAAGTGAGTCAGTACTGAACAACCTCTCTATTTCCTTAGATACTTGAAGAATAATCTACCTGTATAATCATGGATACTGTTGTGAACTGTGGTTAGATTCAATTTCTACATTATGAATTGAGTAACTAGTTCTTAGGAAAGATTTGAATTGGCAATTGCTATATTCTCCATACAAAGGTCATTCTCCTACTACAGTGTAGGTTTAAATAATTGATGATTAGTTGCTCCCTTATGCTATCAGTAGTGAGTTCTATAAGAGAGATTATCGAAGTAGATTGATCTTTAAATTGTCTGCTATTCCTCTCTTTCCAGATAACTTGAAAACAAGTAGCCACCGAGAGTAGTATAATAGCCTAGCATATTTTGAAATATTCAAGTTAGTTAATTCTTGTAGATTCAAGTTAGTATAAGAGGTGATCTTTGGTTTCATCCTCTAGATTGCATAGGACACATAGCTTAGAGGAGGTTAGGAATTTCAATCTATCCAAGGTACTCAGTTTGTCCCACATTGCTAGCCAGAGCATAAAACTAACATTAGGTCTAAAGGCCCTATTCTAGATCAAAGCATCCCACCCTACTCAATTTTCAGACCTTCCCTTCATCTTTCTGACTTCCTTAGCAGTAATCACAAAATTAAGAACCCTTCCATAAATATGTATCTCCCTCCCTATGACTTCTAAATTGAGGAATATGCAGAAGTGACGTCTCATATGAGGAAAGAGACTAGTTCCCATTCCTTATTATTTCTTGAAGCTTACCATCCTTAGGGAATCGATTTAATAGGGAATTTGCCATCTGGTTTGGTATTAAAGATCCATTCCCTGTCCAGTTGTCATACTATAAGGGAAGTCTATCTCCTGCCCCTACCTAATAAGTAATGTGTTGACGCATCTCCTCCCTCATTCTAAGAAGTTGATTAAAAAACCAGGTGTAGCTGACTTTGGATTCTAGAGCCCAAAAACTCCTTCCTTTTAGTAAATAAGAATGAATCCAGTTAGTCCACATTGATTGTTTATCACTTAGAATTCTCCAAAATCCTCTTGGACATAAGAAATTTATTTTTAGTATAGATTGACTCCAGTCCTAATCCACCTTCATCTTTCGATTAACAGATTGTCCTCCAATTTACTCTGGCTATTCCTTTCTCTCCATTCCTTTTCCCCATAGAAATGTTTCATCAATTTTTTACTGTTTTAATCAGCCCTTTTAAAAGAAAAAGGTATGAACAGTAGTAAGTATTCATAGACAAAATAACCAAATTTAGTAATTAAAGTTTCCCTTCATAGGAGAGTGCTCTATTCGTCTATGACCCTAGTTTTTTTGGATCTTTTCTATAAAAGGAATACATTCATCGAATCCTAGCCTCCTTGATGAGATAGGAATCACCAAGTAGTGTAAAGGAGGAGCTTTAGTTTCCATACACGTAGCTTGAGCTAAAGCATTTGAGAGGTGATAAGCACTTTTGGAGAGTATGATATAGCTCTTGTGCTTATTGACAGTTAAGCCCAACATCTCCTTAAATAAATTGAGAGTTTTCATTAAAAGAGAGACTGAATGAACATTTGCTTGCTTAGGAGAATAAAGTCATTTGCAAAACATAAACTAGTTAGAGAACCTTCTTTACATTTGAAGTGAATTCTGAATTTAGGATCAATTGAAGTGCTGTGCTTCAGTAACTGGGTGAGGACATCCATACAAATTAGGAATAGGTAGGGGGAAAGAGGATCCCCTTGCCTAAGACCTTTTTTTTCCTTTGAACACCTCTGTGGGGCTCCCATTAATCAATATCCCATAGGAAGCCGAAGAAATGCATTCTTGAATCCACTTGATAAATATTAAGGGAAAGTTCATTACTCCAAGGTTTTTAGCAGAAATCCCCAATTCACGCTATCGAAAGCTTTTTGTAAATCAACTTGTATAGTGCAATTCTAGGGGCTTCTCCTACAGTTATACCTTTTTAGAAGCTCTTGAATGATAAGGATATTGTCCCTTATATCTCTACTTATCATTAAAGCTCCTTGATTCTTATTGATGAGAAATTTTAGAACCTCCTTTAGCCTATTTGTCAAAATCTTGGCGATGATCTTGTAAAGGAAATTAATACACAAAATAGGCCTGTAGTCACTCCAAATTTTTGAACTGGAGTTTTTAGGGACCAGGCATAGAAAAGTCTTGTTTATCTTTTTTAATAAAAGCCCTTTTAGGAAGAACTCCTGCACTGCCTCTTTGACTATCCCCCCAAACTATTCCAAGTTTCCTGATAAAAAAACCATTCAATCCATCAGGACCTGGAGCTTTAAAGCTATTCATGCTGAAGACTACCTTATCGATTTCCTGATCTATTGATCCGAGTCTTAGTACTTACCTTTGGAGGTCAACTCAAAAATATAATCCAAGGATTGCAATATAGGTTGCAACCTCGGGTCGTTTCAATTAATTGGAACCTAAATGAATAGACCTAAACTAACTTATGTGTCATGAAATGCAAGCTAAATTGGTAAGGAAGGGTTTTTTTTTGTCTTTGGAAATCTTAACTAAATTAAAGGAATTATAAGAAAAATGTGTCAAAAAGTATTTTTGAATTTTTGGGAATATAAAAATAGGAAGACAAAGACAATGATCAAATGATGATGATATCCTTTTGAAAATGAGCTCTGACTATCATAGTTCGAAATCAATTTTAAACGGGAGTGAGAATCACTAAGTTTCAAATGGGTAAACCTTAAAGAACTCTTCAAGTCCAAGGTCTTAATCAATGAATTCTATTTCTTAAGACCTTATTAAATGCCCTTAGTGTGTGTAGTGGGTAAGTCAATGTAACAAGTCATTTTGGGATCTCAAATCAACTCAATATCAAACACAAGTATGCAAGATAAAAGAGGTTCAACAAGATCACAAATAGACATATATGAGATTTCATATATTTAAACTCAAAGTTCTACATCAACAAATCCCAACAACACAATGAATATCCAACACTTGATTAAACTCTAATCAATAATTTTCAACTACAAATTACAAATCCTAAACCTAGGAGTTCATAAATCATAGCTAAACATGGATTAAGCTACTCCCCTTTTAAACCCGTTGAACTCAAGCCATTGCTACATCTTCAAAAGGATCGAGGTGTCTAGCCAAGCATAGCTCCAAGAGACTTCACAATCGAGAACCCACTGGAGATACCCATGGTAGCAACTGACGGTGAAAAAATGGATGAAAAATGGTGCAGAAGAGAGAATGAAGGTGTGCATTGATGGAGATGAAAGAGAGATGATGGAGAGTGTGAGTGAAGTGTCGGCCTCCTCTCTCCCGTTGTCATTTAACCTAAAATAGGTATTTTCACAAAACGGGTCGATGGATCGAGTTGTACAGTGGGTTACTTTGCTAAAAATGGTCTGGGTCTACGCTAATTCGAAGGTTTCACCATGGTGAGAAGATGTGTTGCTGCAACGAACTTTTCCTGACAGATTTTATTATCTCAGCTTCAGCTTTCGCCACGGTGCAAACATAATCTTCGTCGCAATGAACTTTTCCTGAAAGGTCTCTTCAGTGAATCTTTAGAGTTTACTGTGACGAAACACCTTGTCGCCGCGACAAACTTGCCTGTTGCCCTCGTTAACTTGTTGACTTGTGGCCTTCAATCCTTGGCTCTACTTCTTGAATCTCCTACCATTAAAAAAATGGTAGTTTGCAGTATTAATTGTTTTAGGAAATTAATTTAGTGCAATTACTAATTGTTTGTAACAATTTTACCCTCAAACTACATAAATTAAAGGCAAGCGCTCAGGAGTCAAATTAAGCATAAAATCCGAAAATAAGAGCCAAGAAATGTAATAAAAACCATGAAAATTTCACCAATTGGTATACGAAACTCGGGTTTAACCAAATTCCCTCACATTTAGACCTTTGTATTCCTAGACAAAGTTTATAAAAGTCAAAGAGACACAAGTGTAAAAGAAAATTTCGACCATGCTTAAAAATGAGAGCTGAAAAGTAGTTAAGTCACTTCCTCAGAAATCAACCCAAGTAGACTTAAAGACTGCTAATAAAATAAACACTATAAGCATTTAATCCAAGAGATTGGGCAAAAGAGATTTCTCTCAAGGTAACATGTTTATTCTCTCAACTCACTTGTCTTGGGATAATTTTACTCTACAATCTGCTCAGTTCATTCTCTTCTATAAGGTTGTGATAATTCTACCTCTCCACCACATGAACTATAATTTCGAAAATCAAGAGGACTTTTGAAGATTGTAATGTACGGAAGGCTAAATGGAATGGATTGAATAGAAGAAAGAAAAATGAGTACATACACCCCAATTACTTATCTCATGAAACAAACTCCAACTATAAGTAAGAAAATATTTACAAAAATAAACATAATTTAACATATTTTTATTACATTTCTCTTTTGAGAAAATTTTCTGCATTTTGTTTTTTTTTCACCTTCTGGAATTTCTGAAACTCTTTTTCTTACTTTTCTTTTGTATAGAAACCCTTTTGCTTTTTTTTTTAAAAAATATATCAGCTTAAACTAGAGATGAGATACTCATAATAATTGTGAAATATGCATGCACTCAAAAGAACGCTCAAAGGGGATAGCAAAAGTTAAGTGTTTGGGTAATTAGGGTTTGGAAAGAAATGCCTCTATTATATTAACAAAATTTTAGTTCATCAAGCTTTGATCAAGAATTAAAATAAGTTCTAGAGAGATATGAAATTAAGCAGATACACACAAAATTGAAAGAATTTAGGCCCAAGTATCCTTCCAACAAGGGTAGTATCTCAATTAAGCAATCTCAAGGTTTAAAAACACATAATGCTACTCTCTTAGCATACCCTGACTTGCTTCTCGTGAAAACATTGAAAATCAAATTAACCGAAATCAACTATCATTTAAAAACATAGATGGTGTTTTCAAAAACACAAAGACCACTTTGAAATTTATAAAATCTTTAAGATACAAGAGTGAAAAGAATCTAATTAGGGAGAATTATTGAAATGAGGAAATTTTAAAACAGTTTCTTTAGGAAGGATAGCATCACCGTGGCGAAACATCAAATTCGCAGCATAGCCGCAGCAAAACCAAGACTTTGTTGCAGCAAAAAATGACAGAAACACTTTAAACATGCGATTTTTCCTCAATTACCAAGTTTAAAAATTTACATATGACGCACAAATGACTTGCAGAAGCAGTTAAATGGCCAAAAATGATGCATAAACAAGTATTATCAAATTAAAACAACATCCCCCACACTTAAACATCATATTGTCCTCAATGTGAAAAACAATTATGCATTGAAAGGGAAGTGTAAGGCTATTGAAGAACAACACATCGGAAAAAGTACAAAGAGAATTATATAAATAATTGGCCATTAATTTTGTACATGACAAAAATTCAACTGAGTATCCGAAAAACCAAAAAATAAAACAAAAATAAATAAAACACATAGAACAAGTGACTCGAGCTACTCCATAGGATGATCATCCCCTGTGCCAGAGGGACCTACTCCCAATGTGCCTACCCCGATCAAGGGGTCATCTTCATCAAGAGGGACATGAAAGTGAAAGTGCTCGATGAGCAATGCATCCATCCGCTGATGATACCGTCGCTCCCAATTATTTAATGCCTTTCTCTCCTTCTGCCTAGCTATCTCCTAAAAGAGAGTGTTGCGGAGATGAGCGAGGTCTGCAGAAAGGCCATCGACTTTACCAGCGAGGGTTTGTAAAGTGAAGAGTTGAGGTGGGTGAACGGTGGGTTGTTTGAGGCGGGTGTACCTAAAGAGAAGAGTTGGGTCGAAATAGCTGTCATTATTGAATTCTGGGACATTGTGTGCCTGGAAGATGTCAATGATAAGATGTGGAAAGGTAATGGCGCTAGAGAATTTGGCGGTGGTGATGGAGTCATGTAAAGTAGAGGCAATGACATTAGCTATATCGAATGGGCGACCAGTCATTAAAAGGTAGATGTGGAGGGCTTGTTGTTTGGTAATGTAGGCGAGATGGGTGGTTGGAATGATATTGTTACAAAGAAGATGGAGCTAAGGACGAGCTCCGGGTCGGAGATTATATCTCTTAAGGTACAATTAATGGTGGCTCGGTCGATGTCATTCAGCACCCTCTTGACAGAGGGTGTGAATTACATCGTCCGAGGGGTAATTGTGGATCAATTGGTCATAATGGCAATGAAGAATGGGAGGAAGGTTGTAATGACAGCGAATGCTAGTGGTTGTGAATGCATTCTAGGCTTTAACACCACGAAAATTAAGTTCCATGGTGTTATGGAACCAGGCAAATGTGTAGAAATGGCGAATGAATTTATTGTTGCCTTGGTAGGGTTTGACTAATCCTGTAAGTTGAAAGTTGACTAGTTGTTGGAAAAAGGGATTGTCGGGGGAAGATAAAGGGAAAGGTTGCTCTTTGATGAATGGCCTAGTGCCTACTTTTTTCGCTAATTTGGCAAAAGTGAAACTATCATTATTCGAAGAATTGGAATCACTAGGTGGACTAGAAGGGGTAGTAGGGGTAGTACAGGTTGGAATCTTAACACAAGGCATTGTTCTGCAAAAATTCACATGGAAATAGAATTTAAACAAAGGATTAAAACAACTATCCTAAAGAAAATGAAACAAAAATGGAAAATAGGAAAAGAGAGCTAAATAATAAATGTAACCTACCCTAAACAATATATAAACTAAAAAGAAAGAAGGAAAAGAGAATAAAACTTACAAAAAGGGAGGAGAAATCACAAGAAGAATCGAGGAGAGGGAGTGTCTGAAGCGTAGAGGCGAAGAAAGAGGGGTAGAGATAGAGTGGAAGGGAGGGTCGGGGGTTTATATAGGTTTTTAGGTTGGAAATGACGAAAAGGGACAGAGGGAATACAAAGGGTAAAGAGAAAATAAAGGTGGAAGGGTAATTTCACCGCGTTAATTTTACGCAGATTAAACTTTCACCGCGGCAAACACTAAAATTCACCGCAGCGAACTTAACCCTAGTCGCGAAATCTAGCGAAATAGCGATGTTTTACAGCGGCAACATGAACTCACATTGCGGCGAAATTAACCTAAAAAAAATAAGGAAGAATGTTGGGAAGTTCACTACGGCAATGTGGAATGCACGCCTCGGTGAAATAAGCCTGAGAGGAAAATAAAGAAATGAGGTTGCTCGCCGTGGTGAGAGGATGAATTCACGCCATGGTGAAGTTTACCTGAGAGATTTTAAGGAACTTTCGCCATGACAACGTGGAATCCATGTCGTGGTAAAATTTTCCCAAGAGCAACATGAAGGAAAACAAGGTAGGTTCGTTGTGGCGACGAGGATTTCAAGCCGCAGCGAAAGTTACCCAAAAGGAAAACAACAAAGACAGAAATGAGAAAATTTACTAACAAACATACTAAAGACTCAGCTAGATACTCAGTTCACTTAGAATTCATATACAAAATTCTTAGGCATCTGAAAACAAAGTGCAATCCATTCATTCACTTCAGTTTCCTCAAACATGGAAGATGTATCATGCATCAAGTTAAAGAGCACAATGAACATAAACGGGAGAGGAATTATTGAATTGAAAAACTGCATAAACTAAAACCTAAACCTAGGTCCTACTAAATTGGTTTCTCCTCCACACTTATTCAACATATTAATGCATCCACAATGTCATATTCAATCACAGAGCAAAAATAAGTAAGCAAGTGAAGGAGGAGAAATGACCTGATAATTACGGAGGGTGCTGGTCTCCTGGTGAACATTTGGTAGATAGCCATGCTGTGGTGAGATGACTTTACCACATGCCACTTTGGTGTTAACGTCCACATTTCTCGATTCACGTGAAACATTAGCAAAAAACCCTTCTACCAAGGGGCCATCAGTGACAATCAAAACATTCAATAGGTTTAGTGTGGAGTTAGAGTAAATATGTTGGAGTTCAAACTCAGAGCATGCATCATCAATGACAATATCAAGCATGTTAACTCCTAAAAGCGAATAATCCTTATGGGGGTGTTTCATAGCTTCATACATGTTAAAACTTACTTGTTGATCGCCTACCTCCATGGTGATTGTACCTTCTTTCATGCTAATCATAGTACTAGCAATCCTTAAGAAGGGTCTACTAAGAATTAAGGTAGTGTCTTGCATAACTTCAAAAGACATGTCAAGTACATAGAAATCAGCTGGAAAGACCAAACCCTTTACCTGGACCAAAATGTCTTCTATTATCCCCACTGGATGCCTAAGAGACCTATTAACCAATTGTAACATTATAGACGTAGGCTTTAGACTCTTAACTCCTAATGATGTATAGACAGACTTAGGCATTACATTAATAGTCGCCCCTAGATCTAGCAAGGCTCCTCTTATGGTAACTTTTCATATTGTGCATGGAATGGTGAAAGATCCAGGGTCTTGGCACTTAACGGGTATTTGGGTTTGAAAAGTCCAGACACATTTGAACTGACTTGTATTCTTTCATTAGATCTAAACTTTCTTTTGTTAGTGCACAAGTCTTGTTGGACACCCCGCTCCCGCGAGGCACGTGCCTAACGCCCTAAGTGACATTTGGACGTGCATCCTACAAGGATGGCGTGCCCACACTAGTCAATCATCAAAAAAGAACTCATTTCTCCTATTTCCAAACAAATTTTGGGAAACCTCAAATCAGAATTTCAGTTTGGCTTCTTCAGAACATTTGTTCCCCATTGTCTTAAGTTTCTAAAGACATCAAAATCATTCAATTTGGTGCAAAAATCTTAAAGTTATAGCTCACACATTTTTGGACTATTACTAAACTAAAATAGTACGCTATACTCAATTTCTATCCAGAAATTAAAAGTCATAGAGTCTGAACTAAAATCCAATATCTTCAAAGGATTGTAACTCTATGTCTCTATTTTATTTAGAAACACAAATCATCTCATTTGGAGCTCTACAGATCAAGATATCATCAAAATATTGAAGCATGTTTAGTAAAATGTCTAGTTCATGCTCTTCCAATTTATACCCTCATTTAATTCAATCATTCATTTTCAAATCAATAACAAAAGCTATAAATTTTTATGGAGAGGTAGAGGCATAGGTTAGGAAACCAATGCTTTAAAAATCAGGTCATTTGGAGGTTAAACGACAAAGTTATGGTCAAAAGAGTGGAATATGTTCAGGTTTGGAGGGAGAATCGGCGGGTTGTGATCGTGCATTGCGTACGCGCGACCGCGAAGTCAATGCGCAATCACAACTTTTGTGCAATGAACGATCGTGACTTCTCCCTTCCTGGTTTTCTTCTTTCCAACCTATATTGGTAAAAAGGACATAAGTTTCTCTACAAATATCGGATTAAGGTCATTCAAAGACTATTTCGAAGAGAACTTCTAGGCCTATAACTTCCATGAAGACCTCAATAACAATTTTTGCCTCTATAAGGGTCAAAACTTCAAAATAATGTAGCTGTCCCGCAAGTCCATCTTATGCAACATCACAAACTTCTAATAATCATATCTCTTAACTCCAATGTCTAAAAATTTCATACTATATATCAATACAGTATTTCCCTTGAAGTCAGAACACAAATTCTCACCCTTATGGAAAACTTGAAAATGCAATGTACAATTTTGGAATTGTCATGGGCAAAACACAATCATATCTTATTAACATCAAAAGATAAGAGTTTTTATAAAACTTTAATGGGCATTTCAAGCCACAATACATCAATATCTCAAAATGACATATACAAAAAGATACATGAACAGTAATTTGCTCAAAATGCAACTAAAGCCTTGTAGTTACAAATCTGGCTTAAAATACAAAAAGATGCAAATTTTGGAGTGATGCCTCGATTCTCTTTCACTAGATCTCTTGCTCGTCGAGAAGGGAAGGAATGGGGGTGAGCTTAAAGCTCATGAGTAATAGTTTATAACAAAAAAATAAGTAAAACCTTTGAAATGTTTGTTTGCCAATACAAGTTCTAATTAAATTCATAAAAGTATCATTCTCAAATTCATAACCGAAATTCACAAACTACAAATCGTGGATGCATCAAACTTGTTAACATCTTATAAGCACATAAACACATCAAAATGGTTTGGGTAAATCCATTAACATGACGAACTACACATTTTCATATAATGGTCCTGTGTAGTCGTAAACTTAGCTTACTAACGCAATCCCACATAGTGGTTTTGCGTAGACGTAAACTTGAGATAGTCCACGATGGAGCTCCGTGCTAAAAGTGGGCAGGTGAGAGAAGCGTTTAACTTGATCAACGTGCACGTGACATTCTTGAATGGATTACACCAAACCTACATAACATGTAATTCATGAATTGAAAACCATTTGCCAAAATGGCACATTCTTGGAAGCTTGTTTTTCATGAACATGAGATATTTCGAAAACTATTTTCGAAAACATGATTTCATAAACATGTATCTTTTCAAAAGAATCATTTTCAAAATATTTTCATAAATCATCAACCCAATTCATATATCAAACACATAGCAAATTCTCAATTCATTCAAGAAGCAACAAATACAACATTTATGATACAATTGAAATCATTAAACTTCCTTGATTCAAAGAAAACATTTATTGACTTATTTATTCTATTATAAACATATACCCACCTTGAATTCCTTACTTAAGAAATTGGCTTAAGGATGTCTTTCCTTTTGCTCCTCTTGCCTCTCTTGATCCCCTCCTTGATTTCCTTTATAAATGATAAAATTCCTATTCAATAGGAATTCAAAATTAAGAACCTATAAAGCACATTCATTGAAATTGACTCTAGATTGCTTAAGCCCATGTATTTCCTAAACTTCATGAATCAAAGCCCCTTCCATATACACAAGTATAAAAATCAAAGTTACCTTGAATCTTCACCAATTTATGAGATTATTAGCTCTAATGAAAGTTCTTCCCTTTGTAGCACCCCACTCCCATGAGACACATGCCTGACATCCTGAGGGATATCGGAGTCCGTGCCCCGCAAGGATGGCATGCTATAGCACTCGAATAGTCAAAACTCAGTACAAAATTTTTTTTCAAACAACCAACATATACACATTTTGCAAAAAAGTCAATAACCAAATCGGGCCCACTTTATTTCATAAATATTTGCATTAACAACATTTCAACCATTACATTAATCATTAAAATTTCACTTTTCACTTGGGCCCATTACTGAGACAAAACACTTATAATCATAATATTAGTACACTTCGCAATCAATTACAAACCATTCCACTTTGAAAAGTTATTACAAACAGAAATCTTCAATATACATGTTACAATAATTGTGGAAGACTCAAATCGATACAAAAATAAGAAAATACAAGTGCAGATGCAAACTGATCCTGACCTCTATCCTTTACTTGTGTGCTGTAGGGATACTCCCATTTGTCTAACGGGGTATTCTTCTGATCCTAAAAAATATTTGCAAATTTTGGATGAGTTTTACGAACTCAATGAGTGACCATCATTGATAGCTCACTTAGTCATATAACACATAATTCACATTCACATCATTTCATATCACACACACTCAATACACTTAAATCATCCATATTATGCATATGCAGTGCACATGAGACCCACTTTTCATTTATTATTGTATTGTGACCGAGTGCCTAAACTATCCCATATAAGGCTCATTAAACGTTGAGCTTGAAGCTTTGAATTACTTTTGAGTTTGAGGCTCTTTTTCACTCGTTGAGCTTTGAACTCTAATCGATGGCTACTCTGGTCACAACTACCATTATGTTTCATGAATTGATGAAATGAAATACATCAATCACATTTGCATGATCCCATTTAATCACATTCCCATATCATCGGACCTTAGTCTAGCATTCAACATTAAGTTGAGAAAACACTTTCATTCATATGCAAATGCACATTTAGAACACATTTATCATCAGACCATGGTCCAGAATCTAACAATCAAAGTATGCACACTTATTTCATCTCATTCACATACAAGTAGCACTTCAATATCTCAATCAAACATCACAATCATTGGACCTTTTGTTCAAAAACCAATACAATCAATCACATTCATACAATCATTCATTATTCAATTAATACAAAAATTCAAACCAAACAAACAATGAGATGAGACCATCTAGGTCTATTCACAGTACGCTCCAGATTAGCATTAGCTTCCATGATCTGGAAACGTCTGGATGTGGACGTTCTATCCTGTATCATCAATATGCAAAACACATTTTGCACACACATTATTAATTGCACAATCACATAAA
>JANVCQ010000232.1:23555396-23579391 GCA_025531925.1 Erythroxylum plowmanianum | reverse complement strand
AAGTTTAGGGACTATTTTATAAATTTAAAAAATATCCCGAAACGGTACCCGGTACCGACCGATACCGGTACCGTTCCATTCTAGAGCCCAATCCGATACCGAGCCCGGTACGATATTCATAACATTGGCCGCAACGGCGTTTCCTAGTTCATAAGATGGAAGTCCAAGAAAAAGCCACTTGCCAGCATCCGCAATCATTAAATGATATGCAATAGGGCATTGAATATTCGTGGGTAAGTGTTCCATTCTTAGGTAATGAAAATAGGAATAACGACAATTTTGCCACATAACAGGGACAAACAACTATTGCTGCCAGACCTAAGCGGTTATTTGTTGGTAAGGACACCAACTGTTTTGACAGTAACGGAGGAAAAATTATGATGATGCGTGATTGGCCGGAAGTTTTGAGGAGATTTTCACCGTTGCCATATTCGTGCAAGAATGGAGATGCAAAAGTAAATGCGAATGTTTTTCCAATACCTAGAACACACCAATGTGGACTAAAAGAACGTCAACGCAACTTCATGCCACTAGCAAAGGCCTGAATTACTGCAAAAATGGGATGCCATTGCCAGGGGAACTGGTCTAGCGAATATTAACAAATGTTGCCTATTCCATTTCCAGCGGGATAAAGAGCGCATGCGCAGAGATCTCTGACATCAAATTTCGAAGTTCTTTTCAATTCAGACAGTTATGCTATGAATAATTGATGAATTTCAACATCACCGTCAAGAACCTGAAGGAAGGTGTCAAAGATATTAAAGCGCAAAAATAGCGGCGATGAAAGCTAAGTATCTAATGGTTAATATGAAATTGTTGTTATCTGTTTCCTGCCCAGAGTGCAGTATAGCATGTTGCAGCAATATATGTTAAAAGAACAAACTAACTTGGACGGCGACCGCAATGAAAATTTCAGTAAATTGGAAAAAGGAACTGCCGCATGTCTTATCTGACTAAAGCACATGTTCAAACCCACTTGTAAGCATTCTAAAGTGTCCTCATCAGTGAATATTCAAATCTTTCAAAAATGGGAAGATGGTCAGCATAGATGCCCAGAGACCAACACAACGATCCAGTATTAAAGGAACCATTGACTGCTTTGGAAGAATCCTCATTGGAGTGCATGCTCTCAAAGTTCTCAAGTTACTACGCTTTACGTCTGTTATGTTCATCGTATCATACATGAAAAGAGCACCCTGTCGTACAGACGATTGAAGCGCCTTTCTGATACAGTTGGTAAGAGGTAATCAAATATAAGACGATACTCTAAGCAGTCTTCTTATAGTAAAAATGGTCGAAACAGATGGCTCCATGCGCGTACCATAATTTCATATCACATTACAAATAACAGCTTTATTCCACAGTATATCCTCTGCAACTGAGTACACTTTTGTGTCCATAACAAAATAGCTGTTTCTGTTTCTATTAAAAAACTAAAAATCAAGTGTTTTCAAACGAACAATAAGAATAAATTTTAGCTAAAATAATTGATTATCATTTGCTATGGAAATTACATTAGATGATAATAAACCCCATCAATACTTCCTATAAGAATATAAAATTACGGCGTATCTTATGGAAATTTGTGCCTTCAAGATACAGATTCTAAACAGCCTCTACTCCAAATTTTCAGAGCATTCAGTTTTCTTCAAGTTTATTTTATACCATGATTTTGATATGCCCAGGAGTGCACCCCCAAGAACACATACTGGCAGTACTATACATTAGACCTGGTAGCGTCTATCTTGAATTAGGCAGCACTCTTGCATCCAGCTACTAGGTGAAAATGCAACTCACTTCTTGCCACATACTTCTTATTTACTAGGAGATGGAATTCTCGATGAGGGAGCCAGAAACCAAATTACCGTGGAAAATGGACTTTTCGGGTATCATTCAATTGAATATTAAAACTAAAAACAGGACAAAATGGAGATGAATGCGTTATTCAATATTGAAATTCCAATCAATTCTCTGATTAAAGAAATACATAAAGAGCAATACTGCAGCTCTTACACCAGAGATTTCACCTTTAACCAAGCTACACGAGTATCCCTGCAAAACTGTCTTTAGACTTCCACTTTGTTGGCACTAAATTGTACAAAAGATCTAAAACTGAAGCAATTCAGGTGACAGCCAACCCCAATCCTTATCATACAACAGAGTAACCAAACCTGGGCAGTCTCTCCCAAAAGTTTTGCCGGTTGGTCACTGTTAAATAATCTTGTGATTCATACAGGACCTGCCGTGAGATACAGGCTGGATGCCAAAACCCATATCATCCTGAAAAGGCCATCATCCAAAGGGAAGCCACCTGGCTCATCCTGGCAACAAGAACAGAAAGAGTGTATCAAGACTTCCAAAAAGGTGCCCACGAACCGAGACCGCATGCCACCAAAAACCTTTGTTACAAACAAATCTTCACAAGAATGTTTCAGTCCTTGTAGGTGTGCATAGAGATTTTCTCCAGCAGCAAAGGCCAGTCTTCGCCAAGTTGCTGTGGGTTTAGCTCCATTGCAACTTTGAAATCAAGCAAAGATATTGAACAATGTGGTCTTTGTTCCTGTGTCAATTCTGCAGTTCCACTGCTACCCTGTACATGTAAGTGATCACTTGGCCACGTGCCATTGATAGCTTTTCCTTGAGCCAGGTGCTTGTGGATAGGCAGCTTTTTGCAATTATGCGAAGACCTTGCTCCTACCAACTCAACACAGGACCTTATCAATCTCTTCAAGTACACATCTAACATATTGTTCAACATATTGGCACATTCCAATGAAACTCCCCCAAGGCCCTGCTCAGCTGCAATCTGCTCCATGCGTTTACTTAAAATCTCTGTACCAGACAATGCACCAGTATCATAGTAGCTAATAAAACAACCATTGTTTGTCATTGGCACGGCTTTGCGGGCCCCACCCATACTAGCTGAACAAAATGGGATCCCAAGGGGTGCAAGCAGAGATCTTCTAGAGAAACTTAACTTGTTGACTTGCTCCACCTCTTCCTCGTCTTCCAGAAAAGTTGCACGATCTTTGCTATGTGTCGTCAGTTTTGCACTGGCCCTGTGAAGCAGTCCCTCCTTTTCATTCCTGGATGGTTCCGCATGGGCTTGAAGTTGTTGAATAGGCCTTTGATAGTCACATAGGGGCATTTCTCCATTTTCCATGATAACCTTATGGCCACTATCTTTGGCAACAATTGACTGATGTGGAACACAGTCAATTTTCCCATTTGGTCCAAGTGGGCTAGGTCTATCTCTAGCCTTCCGCTCCCGTGCCCCTCTTCTGGCTTTTCGCGGGGACATTGGCAAGACTCCATTAGACCAATTTGGCACACTTTGGTTGTGAATGGGAACAACAGGATCACCCTGTTCGTGCCCATCCTCTCTATTAGGTGACATTTGAATTACGGACTTAACAGGTCCTGCTTCATGAATTGGCGGTGCTGTCTTAGCTTGAGACGCATTCTTCAAAATTGAGCGAATAAGCTCATTATGCAGTGAAAGATTCTCCCTTCCAAGCAACCGATAACATGACTTATCAAAGTCACTCTTACTTAGCTTGTGACTTAAAAACCTGTTCAGGTTGTAAAAGTACTTACTGGACCTCTCAACCCCAATCTTCTTAAAAATCTGAGTTTTAAGTTCAGTTAAATCAATTCTGGAGCTGTGCTGAGGTTGCATTTCTCAAAAACAAACTCATACACCACGTAACAGAACGTCAAATGCCCCCCAAAGCCCGATTAAACTCCAAATTACTATTATTCCCACCTCCAAACAACCAGATAGTCACCCCGCCCACATAACAAATCAACTCAAGCCCTCCATACTTGAAGACGAGAACCCAGAAGCACCTTAGACCAAATAAGGAAAACCTCGAGTTCCAACTAAAGATACAGTTATTTCCGTTTCCAAACGACCCAAAATTCAACCTTCCACGAAAAATACAATGCAAACCCAAATCTCATCTTTACAGAAAGCCAAAACCCTAAAGATCAAACTGACTGTTTTAACTTATCCAAAACCCCAAACCACAGACAAATTGATTCAACAGCATAACAAACCAAAACCCTAAAGTTCCAAATCACCAGAGCTAATGGGTTGGCCCTTTTCACCAACTTCAAAAACAACGAATCATAGAAACTTAACCAATTAAACCAACCCTTTCCTTCTCTGGCACTGTTTCGAATTACAAAGCTCCAAACTTCAAATTCGGAAAATTGGAGTTCATAGCATAGAGATCAGTGAGTTGCGATCGACTAAAGAACAGAGGAGCAGAGAAAATAAAGAGACTCAATTGCAGAACCCGCAATGAACAGAAAAACTGAAGAATAGCATAGTGAGATTGATTGAACTCTGACCTTAACCCAACTTGGATAATTGCAGAGGAAATCCCAACACTTAGTGGGCACTTTGCGCTTCGAATCTTCGCCTGCTTCGCTTCGCGCTTTATCTTTGTCTTTTCGTTTTACCTATGTCGAGCAATATGCCGAATTTTTTTCTCCGATTAATACACAGAGAGAGAGAGAGAGAGGGGGGGAGAGAGAGCTTCTTTGTTTATGCAGCTCGAACTCGATCGCTGTTAATTAATTTCTGTTTTTTTTTTTGGTTGCTTTTTTTAATTTCTCTCTTAACTCGATTTAATTTAATCGAATTATTACTTTGTTTACTTACCTTTGTTCTCTCCCCTCCCCTGCTCTTTGGCCTATGTCTAACCTTAATGCTCTTTTCGAACAAAGCGTGTCCAATTTCAGGATTTGATTTCATTTCGAACCCTCATCCTCCTCTATTGTTTCCTTCTCTTATTTCTCGGAATGCCGTGCTGTATAAAATTTATCTTTCTAGACATACATCACGAGTTCTCTTCTCTCTTCTTCTCACGGGACGACAAAATGTGATGCCTTACTTTTATGGGTAATAGTTAGCCCTTATTAGTTATTTACATTTATTTGTTTGCAGATTTGAAAATTTGTCAACTATATTACCAATGTTACATAACTAGCAGTCTATCATTAATTTTGTGCAAATGATGTCATATTATTCACTTTTAAATTGTTTACTAAATAGTTTTATTATCAAAGCCAATATTTCATTTTTAAAATTTAAGTTCAATAAATTTAATTGAATTTTTTTTACTTCCAAATTCCTAATATTGATTATAATTTTATTTGTGACAATTATGACATGAAATGCATTTCATATTGTAGCATCATATACATACAATTTATGTCTAATAAGGAATAGACAATGTTAAGTTGGTATAAATATTAAAAAGGTGAGGACATTGTAGTTTATGTTTTATTTAAAATAGATATATTTATATCTCATATCAATATTTTAATTTGTTCAACTATTGTAAAAAAAGATGTTCCATCTTCTCTCTAAATTTTAGCATGTCATGGATAACCATGTTAGCTTGTTTACTTCTTCCTTCATAGCTAGTCTTTAGCTCTTCTTATTAGCTTTCCCTTGAGTTCTTTCTTGTCTCTTTTTGTAACCTTAGCTAGTCAATCTCCTTTTGCTTCTTCCACTTTTCCCTTCTTCATTGCATCCTTATTTAGACTTTTATTTTTTTGATATAATCTTTCATCCTTTTCCTTTCCTTATTTTTTTCTACATTTAAACTTTTCAACTTAGTCGCTTTTGTGTTTCTTCCTTCCTCTTCTAGCCATCTCCTAAAGTTCCTTCTAGCTCATCTTTTTCCTCTCGCCCTTTTTTCTCTTTTGGTTGCTTTACTTTCTACTCACTCCTTGACCTGCTATGTCTTAATGTTAAACCCCTTGATCCTAGAAACAAAAAAATTTCCTACTTTAGGTGTACTTCCTGATAGAACTAATCCTATCATCTTTTGTGGACCACCCATTTGAACTAATGTACAGGCTCAGAAGTAGCCTGAAAATTCAATTTCTTCAAAGGATCATACTTTTGTTAAAAAAAATAAAAATAGGTTCTTGGGAATAGTTCCTCCTCACCCAAGATGAACTATTGTCCTATGGTAACTTCTACGAAGGGTAAGACCATGGTTGCTCTAGAAGTAAACATTCTTAAGTAAGGAGCAACAAAAGGGGGAACATTCTTATTGGTTTTTTTTGGCAAAAGTAGCTCCTCCTTTCCTACCATCAATGCCTCGCCTAAGCTCTAGTGGAAGAATATGGGATTAAAGGAGGTGCTTCTAGGCGATGATAACTTGTTCTTGTTAAGGTTTATCAGCTCAAAACTAGCTCAAATAGTTATAGAGAATGGCCCTTAACATTTCAACTCCAAACCAGTTTTGCTTCAAACATAGAAACCAGGACTAAAACTATCCAACCTAAGGTTGAAACAAGTTCCCCTTTAGAGGAATATGCCCAGCATTCCCTTAGAGTACTAGAGCATAAATAGTTTAAGCCATCTAGCAAGGTATATAGTCAAACCCCTTTGCCTTGATAAGGCTATAGCCATAATGAAAAGAATGAATTGTCTTTGAGTATGTGTCTTGATTGATTTCAACAAGCAGTTGCTAATAACCATTCCTTTATTGAGGTTGGATGAAGCTAATAATTTTTATGAAGATTATGTAGTAGTCATATGCAATTGGAGACCAGCCTAAGCTAACCATAACTATGTATGGAAGCCAACTGGTAGACATTTTTAACCTAGGAGCTATAATGAGCACACTCAAATGGATGGAAATTCCAATGAGTACATCCATGAGAAATCTCAAGAACAAGAAAGTGAGCAACAAAGATAGACGGTTAAAGAATTTGCAATTGAGCACAATGAAGTTGAGTATGGTTCTTTAATACAAGAGGAAAAACCAAGATCAATAGATCTAACAAAAGAGGATATCATTAATACAAATCACATTAATCTCAATTCTTATTTAGTATAAAATCCGTATTATTAAGAGGAGTCTAATCGTCACCATCATTCAAATTCATTACACGAAATCACATGTCAATACTGTCCCATCCATGATTATCTTTTAAGTCACTCTCATGTATCAAACTCAATTCCTTAGAAACCTAATCCACTAAAAGATTGATATATTTAAGGCAAATTAGATCTACAGAACTATTTGTTTTCTTAAGAGTCGTAGTAAATAAATAAAATAAAATTATTAAGAAATTGCAAGAAATTATATTCAACTTAATAAAGATAATAACATACCTTTTTCAAAGCTTAAATTATATCGAACAAAGACCCAATCAATTAATCTTTTGTGTTTTATTCTATTCCTTTTCTTGTAATAGACGAATTCAAATATGCTCCTATTTTTTCACACCTATTGCACTCACACATTGACTTATAATTCAAATTGAAAACTTTTGCAATTATGGAACACCACTTATTATTTGATCCCACCAAGATATTTTAAGAAACAAAAGTAACCTTATAAACAAAATAAAATGATGATTAATTTCCAACAAATAACATAAGTGAAAAATATACACTTAGATTAAGTTTGTCTCTTTGACAAATAGCAATAGGCATTCCAAAATCACCATAAGCATCCTTATAAACCTTTATTTGTGAGCTTAAGAGATCTTGCATCATCTTATGGGCAACAATAATTATAATAGTTAATAGCATTCTCCTATTAACTTTAGATATATTTGTAAAACTTGGTTTAAAATATACTTTAGGATTAAAAAATGTCCTAACTATAAAGAATAGAGAGTAAAGTTTTCTTTTTCATCTCTCGTTGATGACTGCAAGATAATATATTTACAAAGAAGGTTTACTTTTCAAATTAACCTTGATTACTATTGTTACCCTCTCCATGAAATCATAAAAATAACTCATTAATGCCTTCTTATCATATCAGCAAGAGAAATTACTCTCATCAAAGGCTCAAAAACTTAGATGACAAATTTATATTGGGACTAAAGCTCATGATCTTTAAGCATAATTCTAGAAACCTCTAAGCTAGTATTAGACCTAGCATGATGAGTTGCAACCTACTTATCATTTGTAAAAGTTTGCCTTAACTTCTTATTAACTTTAGAATTACAAATCTTGTAACAGCAGGATAACACAAATTCCTATCGTTGATAAAATCATTTCTCATTAAATTTGGGGCCCTTATATAATTATAGATGAACTTGGTCATATTTTTTTTTACTTTCTGCACAGTTTTATCAATGATAAGAAAGTATCTAACATCTTAGGTATTTTCCAACATTAGTTTAATGTAATGTGCAGCACAAAGAATCCAATAAAAGGAATTATACTTTCTTTGTAATCCTTTTCCAGAGACTTTGTAAGAAGAATCATCATTAATAATGGACAATATTTTTTGACCCAACTTTATTCACAGCTTCATTAACTATCTGAAACATATTATCAACATTTCTCATAAGGTCAGATGCATAAATAAACTTTAAAAAATTGTCCCTTTTGCAGAATAAACACAAAATTGATAATAGGCTCATTTCTTTCATTTGTCCAACCATCACACATGATTGAAAACCCATAAATAGACCAAGTTATTTTTCTTTTATCCAAATAACTATTTATTTCATAAATAGAGTTTCTTAGAAGTTTACCTTTGTATTCATCAATTAAAAGCGATTTACATCATGAACAATAAGAGGCAAAAAACATCAATTATAGGCTGGTAATAATATGACTAGGAAATATTGAATGACCAAGTTATTTTTCTTTTATGCAAATAACTATTTATTTCATAAATAGAGTTTTTTAGAAGTTTACCTTTGTATTCATCAATTAAAAGAGATTTACATCATGAACAATAAGAGGCAAAAACATCAATTATAGGCTGGTAATAATATGACTAGGAAATACTGAATGATATACCTAAACAATACCACCATCTAGCCATTGTCATATCTAAATTATAACCCATTTCTTTAGATTGTAAGGCATTATGGATTGAAGGCTAAGCTCCAAAAGTTGTTTATGGTGCAAAAAATGAAGACATGTGTCAAAATTAAATAAAGTTTTCTTCTTAATTTCATTATCAAATACTATCTCAAAATTTCATCTTAGATTCTAAAAACATACACACAACTTGAACTCTAAAAACATACATACATCTTATATTCAAAGTCAATAGTCCAGGAATACTTATTACTAACTACTAGTGACATGGAAAATGTGGAATAAGTTATGTAAAATAATAAGAACAAATATAGAAATATCAAATTTTCAACAATCATATGATATAGATATGCTAGTGAATTTTATGAACTTATAAAAATTAATCCTTAAGAAAATTCGAGACTTAAGCATATTCTATCCAAAAATTCAAAAATTGTTAGTATAATTACCATACATATCGTGATAATTTTATCTATGAGTATATTAATAGCGTACACAATTTCTTGTATCTTACATTTTTTTGGCAATAAACAATTACACATTACAAAAATGACTTTATTGTAAAAATTAAAAACATGATTATACTCTTATAATTACAATATATAAAAAAGCAAATCATATATTATAATTTATTCCATAATGATCTCAAATAATCAAATCTCAACTATTATGAATTTTAGAAGGATAAAATTATCTCAAAATTTGAATAAATAATTTATTTTAGAATGAATAATTTATCTCAAATATCAACAATAATTTATTCCATAATCATAAAGTCATTACAAATCCAAACTATAATTTAAAGCCTTTTTTAAAAAGTTAAAATTAAATTAATAAATAGGAGATGAAATTACAAATGGAGCCTGAGGAATTCATCCCTTCGTTCAGTATCACATTAAAGATAATTAAAAGCTAGAAAAGGTATGCATCACATTACATTCTTAAAGTTGCTAGGATGATGTTAAATCTTGACTGCAATCCCTAACAATGTTTATATTAGAAGTTGTTATCTTATATTGTGAAGAACAACTTCCAACATAACATTTTTTGGTTTCTCTTTGCTTTTGAATCTTTTTCCGTTTTGCTCCCTTTATATCTCCTATAAATAAGCTCCTACAGTAATCAAGTAAATTGTTATAGTTGCTTTAGATATGTTGGATTAATTTAATAACCACTAGATAATCTTTGGGATTGTTTTCTCATTCATGTTCCAACGATACAACCCTTTAACTACATTCGTTAAGGAAAGGGACTAAGAGCATTCAAATAACAAATGAACCCTAATCTACTCTCTTTCTAGACATAGTAAGTAGGATTTTTTTAATTTAAATAAGACAATCTATCTATGGTACTTAGTTTATTCTTCATTGCAAACCATAAGAGAAAAGCATTTCTAAGCTTTAGAAACTTGCTCCAAACAATATTTTGCCACTCTATAATTGGCCCCTCATTTTGTCTCATATCTATAAAAAAAGTCTATTAGAAAGTTGGTTTATAGGTTGATTATGCCATAAGTAAAAATCCTGAAGATCTGGATTAGGATAATAAGGAGGGACAAAGTGCCCAATTTCAATAGGAAACTCAATCCATCATCTCTTAACTATCAAAGAACATACTCTAGTATGAACAGGATAGCTTCTTAGGCTTACCATTGTATCTTGGTGATGAATGAGAGGACTATGTCTTATGCAATTATCATACTATAAATAGGTCATCTTCCCATCCCCAATTATATAAATGGTGTGTAATTCAACTACATCCCTAAGTTTTAAGAGCTGATTTAGGAACCAAAAGTAGGATGTTTTCCTAAAGAGAGCCTATATGCTTCTACCTTTGAGGAAATAACTATGTAACCATTTCAATCATAAAGAGTTTTTTATTATCTATAACTCTCCAAAGTCTCTCCAGCATAAGAATTTTGTTTATGATATCCATGGAATGTAATTCCAAGCCTCCCTCTTCCTTTAGCTTGCAGATATCTAACCATTTCACGTTGCATAGCCCTTAGTACCAGTTGAGTTACTCTATAAATAATTCCTCATCATTCTTTTAATATTTTAATAAAATACTTGGAGAGAAAGATATCTAAGCTCTAATATATATGCAAGGAACTGATTACAACTTTGATTAGCTAGAGTTTCCCACTTTTAGATAAATCTTTATTTCTCCAAGAACCTAATTTCCTTTGTATTTTCTCCACCAAGGGTGGACATTTACTAACATTCAATATTTAGGTAGTGATTGATTGTCCCAAATACAATATAGGTGTAAATTTCCTTAACATTCTAGTTAATCTTGTGATGTTTGATTCAATAACACTTGTTGAGAAAAAATGAATTTTGTTGAGGTTAACTCCTAAATCAAACATAGCTTTGAATTGATTCATTGTGCCCATTAATGTCTCAACATATTTTAGGTGGGTTGTATAAAGCAATATAAGATCATTAACAAAATAAAGGTTTGTAAGCGGAACCTTCATACATTTAGAGTGGTATCTAAATTTGGGTTCTTTGTTAACATTATACTTCATCAAGAAAGTTAAGGCTTCCATACATATGATGAAAAGATAGGGGCTAAGGGGTCCCCCTGTCTTATACCCCTAGTCCCTTTGAACACCTTAGAACAAGCTCCATGATGAGGAGACTGAAGGAAGTGGAAGAAATAAATGATTTGATACAACCAATGCAAACATTAGGAAAGCTAAACACCTCTAATATCTAAAATAAAGACTTCCAACTAACACAGTCAAAGGCCTTATTAAAGTAAACTTAACAGAGCATTTTAGAGGAGATTTTCTTCTTTAGTAACCCTTAAAGTGCTTCTACATAATCAGTATATTATCACAAATATGTTTATTCTTCATAAAAGCTCCCTGATTATAACTGATTATGGGGTTAAACATGGTCTTCAAACTATTTGGAAAAATTTTAGCAATGATTTGTAGTTGAAATTTACATAGGTTATAAGTCTATAGTTTCCAAATTTTGACGAATTTGAAGTCTTGGAATAAGGGAAAGGAAATTCTTGTTTATTTCTTTGAGCATCACTCCCAAGAGAAGAATTAATGGAAAACTTCTCTCACCATTTGACCAATCTTTGTCTAAGTTTTGTGATAAAAATAACCATTTAGACCATCTAGATCAAAAGCTTTCATCCCATTTAATTAGAAAATAAGTCACAATCTCATTCTCATCAATTGGCTTAATGAGCCCTATAAATTCCACACTTGAGATCTTCTTAGTAACGAATAGTTTTAATTGTAGCACCTCACTCTCTCGAGACTCGTACCTGACATCCAGAGTGATGTCCGAGTGCGAATCCCGCAAGGGTGGCATGCTAGAACAGTCAAACACTCAGAACTCAGTACAAATATTTTTTCAAAGTTATCGTATGCATATGCAGAAAATAATAATAGTACTGGGCCCACTTTAATCATAATGTTATTACATACAGACATGATCAAATACAGTTTGTACAGAAATCTCAGAATACACACATTGATATAAGAATAAGAAAGTACGAATGCAGACGCGAACTAATCCCGATCTTTATCTCGTACTCGTATGCATTGACTATACTCCCGTTTGCCTAACAGGGTACTCTTCTGAGCCTGAAAAATAATTGCAAACTTTGGGTGAGTTTTTTCAAACTCAGTGAGTGACCATCCTTGATGGCTCACTCAATTACAGAACACATATCGGATTCATAATTCATTCAAACGATTTAAATCATACATGTCATACACATATGTAGTGCTCATGAGACTCACTTTCAGTTATTACTTTGTTATGGCCGAGTGCCTATAACTGTCCCGTATCTATTGTAGACACCGCTTATTAATAACTATCCCGTATCCGTTGGGGATACCGGACTCATTTTACATAGTGAGCCTTTGGCTCTTAATCACTTTCTGAGCTCAAGGCTCTATTTCACATTCTGAGCTTTAAGCTCTTTTTTGATGGCTAATCTGGCCATAAATACCTTTATCTTTCATTTCATGTAATGAAATGCATCAATCACATATGATAATTTATTCACTTTCACATATCATCGAACCTTAGTCTGGCATTCAACATTAAAGTTAAGAATCACTTTTTCTTTCGTATGCAAATGTTTAACAATCAAATCATATATCACTTATTTCATCAGATTCACATACAAGTAGCATTTTGATATCTTTACACTTAGCAAACTCCTCGAACATTCACCGTCCGGAATCAGTACAATCATATTCATATCTTATTCATAATCACACAATTCATAATCAAAACAAACAATGAAGTAAGACCATCTAGGTCTACTCACAACATGCTCCAAATTAGCGTTAGCTTCCATGATCTGGAATGTTTGAATGTGAACATCTATCTTGCACATCAAAATTATACAATACGCACGTTTCACACACATTAATAATTGCACAATCACATAAACGTTCAATTTTACACATATGTATATGTGTAATGTATAATGCATGCTCAATGACAAATCCCGGGTAATTATCAAACTTCATATCTTATGCTCATTTTCATTTCATAATTCAATCACGTATCATTTCATTTCTAACATTATTTGTTCTCATAATATCCAATTCTCATTCACTTTTGATACCTATTGTTCATCTCCTTTGAATCACAACTACATGTATATGAACATCTTCATTCCCATTGTACTCATGCATTTAGTATTTTGATAATGACAATTCATTCACTAATCTTATTCTAACTTTATATGATCATACAATATCCAAACTCTTATTCTTCTCATAATACCTCCAAAATTTTAGACTTTTGGGTCAATTTTTGCATGATCATTATGATAAGGAAAATGAAGTAATTTGAGAACACTTTCTTCTAGAAAAATTTTCTCCTATCTCTTATGCTTCTAATGACACCAAGATCATTCTATTTGATTTAGTAATATGAAAGTTATACCTCAACATTCTTGGACTATTTATATACTAAAATAGTAAACTATACTCAACTTCCATCCAAAAATTGAAAGTCTTATAGACTGAGTTAGAATTCGATGTGTTCAGAAAATCTATAGCTATATGTCTATAGTTTACTCTAAATTAAAAATCATCCTATTTGGGTGACTACAGAATAAGATAACCAAAATATGCAAGCATGTTTAGTGAAATCATACTAGTTCACACTACTCTAATAGATTCCCTCACTTTACTTCAATCAATCTTTTTCAGTTCAACTCATAATGCTATCAATTGTTTTTTAGAGATAGAAAAATGTGTTAGAATCTATTGGTTTAAGAATCACTTCATTTGAAGGTCGGATGACAAAGATATGGCCAAAAGAATCAGACATGTTTAGAACTAGAACACACTTTGGGTGGCAGAACATGGGTGAAGTAACAAGGTGTGATCGCACAAGATATGGCCAAAAGAATCAGACATGTTTAGAACTAGAACACACTTCGGGTGGCAAAACATGGGTGAAGTAACAAGGTGCGATCGCACCTCTCCTTGTTGCTATCATACCCGAGGCTACTCCTAGGGTGTGGTCGCACATTTTTTTGTCATGATTGCACCGGAGACTGGGTGCGATTGCACCTTTCTTTGTCGTGAGTGCAACCGAGGCTATTCTGTATATAAATCCTTTGCGACATCCTAACTAGTAATGGTCATATCTCTCAACTACGATACCTAAAATTTTCATACTTTATACCGTTAGAAACATAAAAGAAAGATGTATAACGTTCCTGAAGACAATTTTGTCAAAATCGTCATATATCAATGCAGATCCGAAGTCAGAATGCAAAATATACATTCATCCAACAGTGTACTACACTCAGTTTCCAATTTCATGTCAAATTTTGAGACTCTTAAAGACAGAATTTAAATTTTATTTCTTCAAAAAAATATAGCTATATGTATATAGTTTAATCCAAATTAAGAATCATCTCATTTGGATAACTAGAGAAAAAGTTATGGCTAAAAGACTGAAGCGTACTTAGTGAACATTTTCCAGTCAATCATCTTCAAACTTTCCAAATTTTACACCTAACATAACTTGTACAAAGATCACCCTTTTCTACTTCATTTACTCCTCATTCTCAACTCTATTTCAAATCAATATCATCCATAAATAATTCATGATTTATATGTGGTCATTAACTAGAAACATAGCATATTTAAATCACTACTTCAACCTCATTTCTACACTCATCCATTAACACAAAATAGGTCATATACTCATCTCTATATTCATCAACTTTCAATTCTCATTAAAACATCATTTTTCACAACCAATCCATCTTAAAAACACCCCTTTAACAAATCATAAGTTATCACTCATCATGTACACAAAATAGGTCACAAACACATCTCTTCGTTTATCAACTTTCAGTTTTTATTCAATCACCATTTTCATTATTAATCATTTATAAACAATACATAATCTATCATTAGTCACAACACAAAAATAGATCATCAAAACATGTCTATAAATTCATCAATGTTTTTTTTTTTCATATTTTCAACTTTGTTAACCCATCAAACTATCCCTAGTGATCATCATAAATACGCTTATAAAGTAAACCATAAAGATCCCTAATAAATCACTTACTTGTTTTAACTCCAAACTTTGAAGATTACGTAACCATAAATCCCAAACATCCCAAGATCATCTTCATTTATGAAGAAGAGATTAGGTTTTTCTTGTGACAAGAAGAAGAGAGAATAAGGATCTTGAGGAAAGAAATGAAGGAGTTGGCATAAAATCAAAAGTTGTGAGGATTGGAGAGTGTCGTGAGTTGGTCGAAGAGAAGAGAAGAATAAGAAGATGAAGAAATGAAGCTAACGAAAGGAAGAGAAAATAGCAAGTGAAAGAACAAAGGTGGGTATTTCACTTAATAAATATTGTGATTTAAACAAGTGGTGTGGCAAGTGATCATGGTCCCTTCTTGCTCTTTTATATAACTAGTCCATTTTGTCTCTAATTTCTAATCCAATTGACTCCCAACTTTTCAATGGCAGTTGTCATTAAATCTCAAAGTCATTTCTCAAAATTTCTATTGCCATTTGACTCTTATTTCTATTACTATTCATCAATTGTTCTGCCACTTGACAATTTTCCTAGTTCAAAAATATCCTTAAATTCTAGAAAATTCTCAAATTTTCTCCAAAAATTATGAGTCAATAGATATACTCTCCAAATCAATTTTTAACATAAATAATTCACAATTCCTATTATAATCACATTTATAGATCAATTATACCTGGCAATTGTCAATGAATGTATGCATAGTCATTTTGATGTGTGTAAAAATTAAATTTCACATGTGTGTATGCTAACATTATGCATGTGCATGAAATGCATTTTCTTATTCTCTCTTTGAGCTCACATATACCAAATTTTAGGGTTCTAACCCTTAGTATGGGAACGGGATGTTACATTAATTCCTCTATAGAAGAGGATACTTCATAATTGGATCTAATAAGGAGCTTATAGAAGTTCACAACTTCCTTAAGAATCTCTACCTGATCTCTTAAGACCCTTTTATCTTGAGCTAAAATAAAATTAATCTTATTGGTTTTTCTCCTTGCTATCAAGGAATTGAAAAAGAATTTGTTACATCCATCCCCATATTCCTTAATCTAATTAACCATGAATTTTTTTAAATCACTAAGGGATGATCTTTAGTAGCCTGCAGATAATCCTTCAATGCCTGTCCTTCCCTATTCAAAAGAAGAGAGTCGCCAGATGTAAAGAAATAAGTAATTGAGAGAAAACCGACTTTTCTTTTGCCTTTTCCATTATAGCACAGTGGTGAATACTCTTTTAGTATTCAACTTTTTTAATTCGCTTTTGATTGCTTTTATCTTTTACACATGAACATACTACTTTGTTCCTTATATTGAACCATCGAAAAACCTCAAGATTACTTCCCAAAACCCATCATCATATACTAAAAATTGTTAAATCTTAATGGAAAATACACTACAAGAAATCTGTCATTTAATGAAGGAAAAAAATCGTCAATAAACGACATAATTTCGTTAGTAATAATAATTACCGATGGAACAAAATGACAAACAATGGCATCATTAATACAACCGTAGGTAAATTTAACGACAAAAATTATGTGTCATTATGTCGATAAAATATCCCGACGGACTGATGTAACCATGATTACACTATTGTTAAGATAATCGCAAATGTTTGAATATTAGCGATGGAATAAGAAGAACAGTTGGTAAAAACCACAAACAATTACCCACAGTTTATGGTAATCTGCCAGTAATTATATGCATTTTGCGGTGGCCCATATTCCGTTGGTAATTGAAAGTAAGAGTTTTTTCTAAAAAAATCCCGACATGAATTTTTATTTGATGATCTTGTGAAAAACATAATTTCAACAGTTATGAAGTATCTGTGCACAATAATTTTTTTTATATATTTAATTTTTTAAAACAAAAAGTTGATTGATGATATAAAGTTAAAATTTTCTTAATTGATAATAAGAATATTACAGTGTACATAATCAGTCTTTGTAATTGAAAACAAATGACTACAACATTCCTAATGTGCTGTGATCATGGCTGTTCTGAGCTACTACCCTTCCTCTTCAACTGCTCCATCTCCTATCTTAGCTGAGCCATCTAATCCATCAATGTCTGCATATATGTCCGAAGCTCAGTGACTTCATTAGTTTGCACTGGTCTATTAGATGCTGCTGTACTGGACATGGAGGAATGTGAATAATATGTGTTCGCAAATGAACCTAGTTCGAATATCCATCCACGATGGTCCCTACTGCCGATAGCCTCAAGATACGTCTGAGTCTCATCAATAAGTTTTTCCTCCTGAGATTGTTGCCGAATGACATGTTGTATTTGGTCCTATTAGGAAGTAATGTTTACATTAGTAAGGAATTACTATTAAGAAAGAATAATAGTGCATTAATTTCATATACATTTAGCTTTCTACATCAGCTATTGATGAATGTCACGCCATCATTCTTCTTTATATGAGTGTGCAAAAACAACTGAGTAGGTGTAAGCCTCATGCCTAATGTTAGATGTGAACTACATTTTATTAAAATTTTGGCAAAATTTCCTCTATTTTTATAATATTTCCCTTGTTGAGCGAAGAAAATAACTCAACACAGCCATATATGGCACCAGACATTTATACCATTATCATTATCTATAATACAGCAAAGAAAAACATTTGCAATATAAGTGTCAAGTTTAGATACTTACAAGTCTCTATGCATGCTCGTGTTGGATTATTGATCCTCTCGTATCTAGTACTCCTACCAACGACTCCATATTTCCTCCAAAATATAAGGCGGTTGTATACTCGTCTTGTGTATCACACCAATAAAGTCGCGATAACGTGTACGAGCTTACCTCTCTTATAGTCTATATATGATGGCATCGATACCAGAATCCCAAAAAAATTCTTTCTGAAATAAGAAGAAAAAATTTTAAACTACTATAATGTAATAATATTTATTTAATTAGTGTATATAAATCAATATAAAGAGAAAATAAATCTTTATTGTACCTCAAACTCCCGAAAGTAAAATCCCTTTGTTGCCTGAGAGGTGTTCTTCCACACATAACCCTCAGGATCAATCCTTGCTTTAAATTTAGAAGTAAGTTTTTTGGATCACGGTCCAAACGGAATGAACCTAATATAACAATGAAAACAGTGATAAATCTATAACTTAATTGAAAAAAATAGTGATTAATATGATTTCACTTACAGATTGTTGACAATTGTTATGTACTTTCTTCCATCAAGTCCTTTAGCTCTAGGCTAGCAGCTGTCTCCTCCATCTGATAAAGCAGTATCAGATGATATATAAGTTAGGGATGGGGATGGTGTAGCATGACGAGCAGTAGGTGATGCCTCATCCGCAACTATAGGTCCTAGAGGGGGAGGAGATGAGTCAGTGCGAGCTACAGACTGTGATGATCCACCTTCACAGTAAGTACCTCCGAACATGCCTCTAAACTTGGGCCACATTGCGTCACGCTGTCTCTTTGGTCCCATATTTTACATGAAATTCATTGTTTATCGATATTGCTACTTATAATAGAATTTGAATTCAATCTTTTACACGATATATGGAAAAGAAAATAAGGTGATTTATTGAATATTATATTCATATACAAACGATGAATATGACAGTTAACAATTGTTAAAGTCATAGAAGAAAAACAATAACAACCTTCATTTAATAGGACGCAGGTTAATTTCTAACTAGTAGGGGGGTTGTTTGACAAATTCTTACAGATACAACAAAAAATCAACTTTAAAGCTAAGTCTAGTATATAGCATCGATAAATCAAAATGATATAATTAATTTGTTTGATTCCATATGATATGGGAGTCGGTAAAGGAAAATGAGTCCCCGATGTCTGGATTCCTGAGAAGTGTCCTAACATGTTCAAATGCACCAATTGAAACAATGATACTGCTTCCCTTAGGTGTAAACTTTTGAACATCTTCTTACAACAACGTTTATGCTATAACTAAACTTGTAGAGGATACAGTGAAGGAATCGCCACTCTTAGTATGGAAGACTAACTCTTTAGATGAACTACTAGCGGGAACAGATTTACCTAAAACATAATCAATATAGAACTTTCATAATGTCATATTAGAAAACTGTTAAATTAACCAAAATTGGATATTAATGCCTATGTGAATGTCCATATGAGGTTTATGGAATTGACAGATTTTCCAAAAGAACCGATCTCCCTAATCCTTTATAGACTATTATGACATCACTCCCGCCACTGTCGGTATACATGCCATGTTCGAGATTCAAGGCAGCTTAAAACAATATGTAGTATAGACCATCAAATGTGAATATATATAATAACTTCATCAAAAGAAATGAGATGTACATAATAAGGAAAGAGACATTGTCCAGATAATATTAATCACCTTGAAGTAGAAGATTGGCCATGGAAGGCAAACGATCCTTAGTGTAAGAAGTGGTGATTTTTCCTGCATTGTTTATTTCTTAGGTTGGGACAATTTTGCCACACTCCTCCCAATAGAAGGAACTACTAGCATTCAGAACCAATATCCATGTCGACATTCCTTAAATAAGATTCAGAATGAAATATTGTACATAATATACTGAACAACAAATAATTTATGACATTGATTAAAATATTCAATTACAAACATAATTTAATTGCTATCATAACTTAATTGTAAATTACAATCATCTCCTTTTTCAGAGGAGTGAGAATCAAACTCTGGCTCCTCTTCAGATCTTTGACCCTTGTCATCGTCTCCAAATAAAATTTCAACATATTCATTAGATGGATCATTCAAAGGCTCACGATCATCAAATGTGACATATGCATTTATAAAAGTGACATCTTCCTAAAACACTTCACTTTCAATTCTCTGCTCTCCTTTTCTAACTGATTGAAAAAACACCTCTAGGTTTAACTTTACAAATCGTCAACAAATCTGTCTTATCTCATCGTAAGCTTGGAAAAGGGACATAACACACCTGTTTTGCTTGTATTGCCAACACGAAAGGTTCAAATTGTCCCAGTCTTCTCCTTATGTTGATTTCAACTAGATTGTATCTACTATGCACTTTTGGTCCAACATTTGGAGTCAGGTCAACCAGTCACATTTAAATATCACACATCGCTTAATTGGCAAAGCAAGGTAATCAACTTCAAGTATTTCAATAATTTTACCATAGTAATCCATCAATTCTCCCTTATGGTAACTCCACTCTTTATTATTGCCATGTTATGCCCATGATATTCTGTATGGTATTTGTATCAATTCACGAAATACATCGGATACGATTTAATAGTTCGCAGAGGTCCCTTTGCAAGATCAGAAATGAACTTGTTCTCTATTAGATTTTCTAAAGCCTACATAAACGAAATTATCATACAATTAATGTACAATGTCATGAGAACACTTAAATATGGTATTGAAATATAAGAATATTTGTAAGTGAAAACTTACATATCTCTTAAACCATCAAGGAAAGTGTGTTCCAATTTCTTTATTTATATCATCCTGTGTGTTGTCTGGCATTATCTCGCATAATAATTCCTCGTATAATCTAAATAAATTATTATATATTTCAGTAGTGAACAACACAGACATTTAAAAGAAGAAATAATCATGTTCAACTTACTGCAAAAAAGGTATAACCTCTTAACAATTCAATAAAATGTAACCATGTGCAGCCTCAATTTCTTCCTCTATTAACATTCTTCTTATTGGACGTCCATATGTTCGTCCAGGATATGTGAAAATGGATAAGTTACTATCAACATCACTCGTTCCTCCCTTATCGTCATTACGAGGAAATTTTCTTTCTTTTGTAAGAACATACAACTTAAAATAATGTCCACAAAATGTACTAGCTTCCTCTACTGAATAAGCATTACATATCGATCCTTTAACTCTAGCCTTATTTTTCACTTTTTTTTCAAGTGATGCAATTACCTATATTAGAGAAAATGATTATTACAATTTTGTAGTGAAAATATAGTAATATGCTTATTCAAAATAATGCTTGTTAACTTATCTCTCAAATGGATACATCCATCGATATTGAACTGGTCTGGCTAATTTTGCCTCGTGTGCTAAATGCACAGGTAGATGCTCCATATACGCAAAGAAGTTTGGAGGAAAAATCCCTTCTAACTTGCACAAAATTACTAGAATTCCCTTTTCTAGTTTTTTCATTTCAGCCAACTTGAATTCAGATGATGTTAAAATTTTGAAAAACATACTTAATTATGTTATTACTTCCCAAACCTTATTTGGTAGCAACTCCCGAAATGCAATTGAAATTAGCCTTTGCATAAACATATGACAATCATGACTTTTCATTCCAAATAGTTTATACTTCCTCAGGTCCACACGCCTAGCCAAGTTTGAAACAAACCATTAGGAAACTTTAGACTTTTTAACCATTCACACAAAATCTCCTTCTATTTTTTGTCTAAAATGTAATATGCTTTCGGATATTTACCGGTGTGTAGATCTTTATGTAACTCATTCCTTCTACCAAAAAGTTACGAATCAGCTCGTGATTTTGCATTGTCTTTCATCCTCCCTTCAATGTTTATAACGGTATTGAACAAGTTGTCAAAAATGTTTTTTTCAATATGCATCACATCTAGATTATGATGTATCAAGTTTATTTTCCAATATGGCAAATCCCAAAATATGCTTCGTTTTCTCCAACCAAAGTTTTGAATAATGGTTATATTAACTTCATCAGCTTCAAATTCTGTTACTTTCAGCAAGCCTAATTCCTCAATCTCTTGCAAATCTCTTCACCAGCTTTTAGAGGAGGAGGAGGTATTTTTACCATCCTATTTTTAATGAACTTATATTTATTGCGCCTAAATGGATGATCTTGAGGAAGAAATTTCTTTTAATTGTCAAACCAACATATTTTGCCCCCGTTTGGAAGATAAAACACATCAGAATCATTGCCACAATAAGGACAAGCCAATTTTCCAGCCATGCTCCATCCAAATAACATGGTAAATGCTGAAAAATCACTAATGGTTCACATCAAAGATGCCCTTAACACAAAATTCTATTTTAGAAAGACATCATATGTTTGAACACCATATTCCCAAACATGTTACAATTTAGATATCAATGGTTGTAAGAAAACATCAATTTTATGCTTTGAATTTGTAGGCCCTGACACAATCACTGTCAAGAACATATATACCTCTTTCATACACATCCAAGGAGGCAAATTATAAGGAGTAACTATGATTGGCCATGATGAATATTGCTGTCCGGATTGACAAAAGGCTAGAATCCATCCATTGACAATCCTAACCTAAGGTTTCGACATTCAACTTCAAAATCTAGATAGGTGTCATTGAAATGTTTCCATACCAGTGCATCTGATGGATCACTCATTACTTTTTCTTCCTGTACGTGTTCAGCATGCCATCTTATATGAGATGCAGTAACATCAGAACCATAAAGTCTTTGAAGTCTCAGAGTTAGTGGGAAGTAATATATCTGATTCCATGGTACTAATTTCTATTTCATTGAATGCTTTCTAGGCTTAAACCTAGATTGACCATAAAATTTGCACTCTTCTAAGTCCACATCATCTCCCCAACACAACATACATCCTAATTTGCAACAATCAATCTTTTGGCGCTCAGAATTTGTTTTCTCTAGTTAAACGTGATTTAAAAGAATTTTGAGGTTATGATAGATTAAATTTTTGGAGTCAATTATTATGTCAAGGTTAGTAGGATTTTATTGCATGGATTAATGGAATTAAATTGTTAAGGTTATAAGAATGTTCAAGGGTATTTTTGGCAAGACACTTAAGGTTAAAAGAACATAAGCCTATAATGAAGGGTAAAATGGACTTTTTGGACTCATTAAAGAGAAGGAAAAATGTGATTTGGGAGAGAAGGAGAGAAAACAAGAAGAAAGAGAAGAGAGTTTGGGTGGTTTGAGAGAAAGGAAGAGAGTTGAGTTAGGGTTTCAATTTTCTTAGACTTCATCAGAGATTTTGAAGTGGTTAAGAAGAGAAAAAGGTAGAGGAAGAGAAGAGCTTCCATTTGAGTCGAAGATCTCTTCATTTGGTGAAGAATCAAGGTAAGATCACTTAGAATCTTTTGGATTTTTGGGAGGATTTTGGTTCATGGAGTTTAGGAAATACATGGGTTTAAGTATTCTAGGATTAATTTTAGTGAATATCACTTATAGGTTCTCCAATTTGAAATCCTATTGAATGGGGTTTTGCCACTGATTAAATCAAGAAAGGCAAAAGAAGCAAAAGAAAGAGGCATTTTTTAGCAAGTCTATAAGCAAGGAAATCAAGGTGGGTACATGTTTATAATAGAGTAAATAAGTCACTAATGCTTTCTTTGAATCAAAGAAGTTTAATGATTTCAATTGCATCATAAGTGTTGCATTTACTGCTTTTGAATGATTTGAGAAATTGCAATATGATATTCTATGAATTGTGTGAAGATTTATGAAAAAACTTTGAAAGTGATTTTTGAAAGGATATCAAGTTTACGAAACCAAGTTTCAAAATGTGGCTTGGCATGCCATTAAATATTTGTAAAACTTTATTCTTTTGATGCTAATGAAATATGAATGGTGTTTGGATGAAGTGAGTTGAAATTAGATATTCGTGAAGAAGTTATCAACTTGA
>JANVCQ010000232.1:23527634-23551761 GCA_025531925.1 Erythroxylum plowmanianum | reverse complement strand
CGAGGGAGCCAGAGGTAGTTGGTAACCATAGCTAATCTATTATTAAACCAAAGAAAATATTTGAGTCGATGATCGCGGTCTATGCATAATAATTAGGAATTTCCTGGCTAAGTTGTCGTTATTTGAGTTAATCAATTTTATTTGAGTTCTTTGCTAGTTGAGTCATATTTATAATTTTATTTGATATTAATTGAGTTAAGAATTTGTTAGTGATTAGATTAATTAGTAGTTTTAGTAGAAAACTCCAAAACTCCCTTTTCAATTAATTTCATTCGTTCTTTGGCATTTGAATAGAATCAATTTATTCCATTGTTTGTGGATCGATCCCATTTACCACTGTCCGTCGCTAAATACAATTTTTTCAGCAATGTTACTAATGGAAATTGATTTTTCGTCGGTAATTTACTATAGTATTGTTTTCATCGATAATTTTTCGTCACTAATTTGTAATTTTGTTGTAGTGTACTATTATATTCTTTATTTAAAAATTAAAAATTAAAAATATAACATAAATCAAAATCAAAAACTAAAAAAAGGAGGACCCGTATTTGACCCCACGGGTTCGGATCCAACAGAATTTACCCATCAATTTAAGCCCTAAAACTACTGATATCGGATTCAAACGCGGCCGCGAATCAAGATAATATCCTCCACACGACCACCGTCTTTCGGCGCAAGTGCGGTCGATATTAGATGGATAGCGACGGTGAAGAGTCTTTGAAGAAGAGAAAGAAGAAGAATTCCTTTGCTGCAGACTTCTCTCGCAAGGTCTCTTTCCTAATTCCTTCGTCTTCGCCACTGTCTGTGTCTTTCAGGACACCGTACTCAGTGAGTTTCCCCTGTGTTAGCTTACAGTTGCTTTTCTTTGTGATTGTGCAGCAGTTCGAACCGCTCTCAGGGCGTCCGTATTCACTCATGGGGGAAGTGGTACTTTTCCAGTAGCTGTTTCTTTTTTGCTTTCTTCTCGTTTTGCCTTCTTGAATAACTTCGAAATTGTTATCTTAAAGTGAAACCATAATTGTCAAAGGAGCGTGTAAATTAGTAAAAGTTCGAATACTGATTATTCAAAAATGCTTACTTGCAAAGTCAAGTAATTCGATTTAGAGTTGTTTCTGTTCTTGTTAGAGTTCTGAAATAGTGAATTGGTTATGATTTGTTTGTCTTATTCATTGGCTATAACACAGAAGTAGTTATTTGATGTAGCTTGTTATGATTATTATTGACCTTCTACTCTATTCCAATGTGTTTGAACAAAATATTGCCTTTAGTATTTTTTTTATTTTGAAACTATCCCAGTAATCATAGTTCATGTTGTTGCTTAACAGAATTTTATGCAAGAGGAAGATATTCGATTGGAGACAACACGTGCTAGATGTATTTGTTGTCACTTGCAAGTCATTTTTTATGTTGCGTATTTATGTGTATTCAGTAATACGATGATCTTGTAGAAGAAATTCAATCTTCTTCTCCTTGTCACAGTTTCTAATGTTTTGAAGAGGCATGCGGAACTGGCAGAGCGTCTTTCTAGGTATGCTTAGTTTATCTTGTTGTTTTTAAGTAATCCAGAGTATTCTTTAGAACCATTGGTGTTTTCACTTGTTGATCAAATGAACATTTATGAGTGAAAAGTAGAAGACAGCAATGGTAAAACAAAAATTGGCTTTGACAAGTGAATGATTCTTTTTACCTTGCAAAGACACGGCATCCTTGTCAGTTTATCTGCATACAGCTGGTTCTGGTTGACTGTAAGTGCATATCAGCATAGCTCAGACTTATTTCCTGTTATGCAATTCTATATTAGTTGAATCATAGCAAGTATTTCACCCAATTGTGTTACATGCAATGATTACCTTTCACGAAGCCAAGGAGGGTTTAATTCTGATCCTTATAAAAAATATAAGAAATTATGCCTCATAATTGCTGACATTTATCTGTGATGTGTTGATTTATTTGAGACACTTTTATCACCTGCAAGCAAGTTTCCTTTTCTCTCAAGGGTGTCAATTTTTAAGTCCTTCATTTCCTGCTGCTCATTTAAAATCTCTTACAATTGTTGGAATTCTTACTGTGATTTCTTAAAACAACATGTCTTTACAGTTTGTAAAAATACTTCCTTCCAAACCAGTAATTGGAATTTCATTATGGTCTACAATGTAAGTTTGATATATGTTTATATTCAGAGCAGTTATTGCTCTGTGAAAGGTTAATAATTATTATTAAACATTGCTAAAACAATTATCTTTAGGTGATCATGTTGTTTTCATTTCATTGGTTAACTAGTTGGTCAATACTAAGCTCTATGTAACCTGAGCTTTTATTTTACTTGTTTTGGCCATTATATCAGCACATTTTTAGTTTACTTAACGAATCACCTTTCTCACCTTTCTGTATTTTTGTTTTGGTTGCAATGTAATTACTGATTTTCATTGCTACAGAGCATCAAAGTGCTAAAATAATTTGGTTTCGTGGTTCCATTACATTGCAGGGATTCTGACAAGTCAATATTTGAACGTCTGCAGAAAGAATTTGAAGCTGCACGAGCATCACAATCTAAAGGTTTTCTTCTTGCAATGTGAAAAATGATGATATTAATAAATGAACTAACCACATATATGTCCTAAACTATGTTGGATCAATAATTGTTTAATGTGATTTATCTTTCACTTCTTCAAGATCTTTCAACTAACTTGTTTGTGATTTAAGATTTGTTGACTAAAAAGTGCTGCTTTTGTCCTACCTCTTGTTCCCCATTTGTAGAAATTCTTTTAGAGGGTGAAGAATGGAATGATGGGCTGCTAGCTACAATGAGAGAAAGGGTACAGCTCTATCTGAATACTTTGAAGTGATTGAATTTCATTATAGTTTTCCTTGTAATTGGACCACATAATTAAGACCCTTGTTATCTCATGATCCACCGGATGTTACACTCCATAACAAAAACTGTGGTGCAGATTTGACGTTGGGTGTTATCCAATCTTAAATTTGTTCATGCTGGATTTTTAACAGGTTCACATGGAAGCTGACAGAAAGGCAATGTCAGGGGACACGAATATGATGCCAAATCAACATTCTGATGAAAAAATTACCTTCAAAGTTGGAAGTAAGGTGAGCATTTTCAGGTTTCTTTGATGATGTAATATTGGATTTTTCATGTACTTGACATGAAGTAACATTGGATAAGAGGCTCATATTTTACACTACTGGGAAACCCTTGAAATTCTTTCTTGTTAGCTATGAGTAACGTTGCATTTATATTGAGAAATTGTAAAATTACATATGAGAATGTGATATTCATTACAAAAGGTTTCCCCAGAACTAATATTTCTAGTGGGTACAACTTATCAAGCTTAGATTATTTGAAAACAGTATTGTTGAAACTTTTTCAATGTCTTTTGCAATAATATATGCATCTTGGTCTTAGACATATTTTGAGCTGTTATATTATTCAACAGATGATCTGTTGCTTGGAGGGGCCAAGAATTGGCATTCAATATGAGACATCATTTGCAGGTACATCAATTGATTTCTTGTCATACATCTGACTTGTTTCACAATGCCTGTTATCTCCTCTATACCTCACAGATCCTTGGTGGGTATGGTTGTCTATGATTGAGTAGTTTGGGGTTGGTAGCCTTTTCAAATTGGACTAAGCGAAAGCCTAAATTGTCTTTCACCCTTGTATTGTCTTGTCTTTTGAACATTATTCATGAACTTCTTTGTCTCCACAATCTTTGGATTTTTGTACTATCAGTACCTTTGTAGAGGATATTATGTGTTCTAACAAACGGGTTTGTTAATTTGTTGCTAGTCTGAAACATATGTCAGGGTTCAGAGGTTGAGCTGTTGTGTAGTCTTAATAGGCTATCTAAATTCCGTAAAAAATATTCATCATGTAACACATGGCCCTATTGAATTTAAGAACTAGTCAATTTTGTGACATTGAAATTTGACTCAAATACTGATAGCTAAGTCTCTCATGTTGGCTAATCTTATCCTATATTTAGTTTTCCCCTTTGGTAGAGATAATACTTTGCTTTATGCAACCGAGAACATGATTTATTTGTTCTCTTTTCACCTCCAGGAGAGCCTTGTGAGTTGTACCACTGTGTGCTTGAGAGCAAGTCATTCCTTGAAAAAATGACTGTCCTTGAACATACGGTTCCTTTCTTTCTGCCGATACGAGAGGCAGAAAATGATCTTCTCTCTTCCAATGCCATTGTAAGATTTTCCCATTGTTTCTGTTTGATTCCCTTTTGACATCATGCCATTAAGGAATCATAGCCTCTCTAAAAATTGTTCTTGATAATTTGCTTTCAGAGATTTATAGACTACATTGGAGAACTTCTGCAGGCTTATGTGGATAGAAGGGAACAGGTATGATGTTTGATCTATGCCTCATGAAAGTGGATATATAATGCCAACTCTTTGGTATGAGACAAAACGTAGGTTCCATATGTAATTGTTGCTATTAGATGATTGTTCATAAAGTAACACATTATTTACCTGGTTACTGTATGGAAAAATTTTACCATACTTAACAGTCGGCAGCTTTTCTCCACAGCATAGCCTGCTATGGTGGTTTGGATGCTATAATTGTTCACCTCACTTGCTTTCTCATTCTCCTGTAGGTTCGACTCATCAAGGAGTTGTATGGAAACCAAATAGGAGAGCTATATCACAGCCTTCCGTACCACATGATAGAATTTGTATTGGACGATTTTGAGAGGTCAGTATCTTTTTGAGTGTTGAAGTTAATGAGTGATTGTTCTGCTATTCAATTATGTAACAATCAGATGCAATATTTTGTCTTCTAATGGATGTTTTTCTTATTTGTGGAACTTGATCATAATCATTAAATCTTTGTCTTGTGTGATTGTTCCCGTGGCGCCTTTGGAGGTTTCATAATATGACTAACTAGAAGAGAGTAGGATTAGCACTGTTGGAATATGCAAGAGGTATTTCTTAGGACTAGAAGAATTACTTAAGGTGAAGAAAGTAGTAAGTGATGTGAGTTTTCGTTAGCATGCTGCGTAGTCTTATAATCTTGGGAGATTGTCACATCATTGACAAGCTTGAGTTTCTGTCTGGAACAGGTGTTTTGTTTTTGTTCCATGTTCCTAGTTACGTGTCAGTCTTACGACTCTATTTCATCTTTTTGTTTATCTGTATCCAGAAGGATATTCTAGTTCCTTCCATTTGTTTTGGGTCACAAACAGCACTAGTCCTTTGAAACTTATTTTTGGTCAATTTTGTGATTATTTTTCTGCAATAATTTCCTTGTTTGGAATTTGATTGATTATTGTCCAGACGAGTTGCTTGATGATATAAAGTATGCTTTCATGGATTAGTGTTGTGCTTCGTGATTGGCTTCAAATATGTTCTTAATTTGGTGGGTTACATTGATTTCCATTTTGCAGTAAAGTGACTGTCAGTCTTCGATATGCTGACCTCATGTCTGTACTTCCAACTCGAGTCAAGGTCTTTACATGGTCAATGAATCAATTACAGAAAAGTGGATCAGTAGGAACTCACCCAAGTCCTGCTCGTTTATCTTATGCTGAGGATGCTTTGCGAACCATGAGCTTACCAGAAGGTGTTACTATTTTTTTTTTAATTGTATTATCAGGCATACATTTGAGATGCTGTGTTATTGTTCTTGTTTCTTCTGTCAGGACATTCCAATTTGAATAGCATCTCAATCAAAAAATTTCCAATTTTCTTTTCTAATTGGTGGCTTTAACATGTACATTCGATCCTGACTTTGTTTATTTAAATATTTATGTCTGTTTTATTTGAATCAATCCCCCAGTTTTTCATATGAAACATGCAACTCTACTGCTATTAGAGATCCCGTCAAAGTAGCCTTCAAATGATGAAGCAAATAAGTGAAGAGCGTGAAATTAGTTTATGTTAATCGGAGGAAATATTATTCTTTTTACATTTGCTCAACTGTTGGCCTGCTTTTGTTTGATTGTTCTCATTTTTCTGTTGTTTCTCAAATGTTCTTTGCTTCATCTCAGCTTATGCAGAGATTGTATTGAATCTTCCACAAGCCGTTAAGCAAATATGTCAGGAAAGGAGCCCCTGTTAGTGTCTCATTCTGAACTATACCGAGACCAGAATAGTGCTGGAGCAACTCAACTCTGGACAAATATAACTAGCTCAAGATCTCTGTTCTCCTTGTTAAAATGTCAATGAGGTACGAGCAAAACCTGGAAACCAGTTAGTTTCGCCAACTTGTATAGTAATAGTACCAATCCTTAATTGAAACAACATATTAGGTCTAGAATAGATGTTCTTGTCATCATTCTTTCTTTTGTAATGTTATCTTCTGGTGCACATCTCGCTACCCATTAGACACCTTAAAGTTCATACGATTGAATTGCATTATGAACCTGTATCCTATGTGCCTAATGCCTTAATGTAAACTTCTATTGTGGTAAATTGAGTTGTTGACCTTTTAATTTATAACCATCAAATGCAGGTGGCTGATCCGTTTGCGGTTGCAATTGTTTTTACTTTTACCACTTTTGTGGTCGATGTCTCCCATTCATGTTTAGCTGGTTTGAAATGACTGTGTTTCGTGTACAATGGTCCTTGCGAAGTTAATCAAGTGAATTCAGAAAGAGAGGTTAGAAGAAAAAGAGATAAAAGGTTACACAGAGATTTCGTTCCTAAAATTATTTTTGATTGGTTACACACAGATAAAGACGTGAGACCTAACCAAGGACACGTCGCCACTCTCGGGTAACAAACGTTCTATCAAAACCAAGGACGTAATTAACCCATATTCTACGCTACGCCACACTTCTTATTTTAACGACCTCGTTTTCGCTATACGACTTTGTTTCTTCTAGTTTTCACATGCTCCTTTCCTTCTCCTTGCTTCCTTTCTTCACAACAAATTCCCTCTCGGGAACTGTTTTAACTCCTTAATAAAATGTCATTGTTTATGCTTAAATTTTAAGCAACTCAGCATTTAAACATAACTGTCACACTAGGTCACATTTAAGTCACGATCTTGACTTTTTTTATTTTATACATAAACAGTTAATACCAAATATTTAATTTTATCAAACATCTTTAATAAAGAGCTGATGTTATTTGCTGGTGTTAAACAGGTCCTGTTAGTCAAATCAATTGATATAATCAACTATCAGTTGATTGTCAAATAGGCCTTATTTGATAATTAGTTAATTGTATTAGCTTATAGTTGATTCTATCAGCAATTAGTTGATAGCTAATTTATTTGACAATTACTTGATTGCATTAGCTCATAGTTGATTCTATCAGTTAGTTGATAATTAATTATATCAACTAATTTGACTAGCGGATAACATCAATTATTTATTAAAGATGTTTGGTAAAATTAGTTATTTAATATTAGTTGTTTATATATAAAATATAATTTATAAATTAATTAAACAATTTTAGTAAATTAATCAATTAAAATAAGTTTTTGAAATCAAAATAAATTATTCTACATATATAATATATTGTATAATTTATTTGCATTTCACAAAAAACTTTATTATAAATATACAAGATGTTTAATATTGCATTAATATTTATGTAGGCTAATATAATAATAATAATAATAATAATAATAATAATAATAATAATAATAATAATCTTCATCAATTTTTAATCTAATTTAATATTTTTCTATAATTTATAGATTAATTAATCAATTTTAATAAATTAATCACTTTTTAAAACTTAAATTTTTATCTTAAAAATTTATTTAAAAAATTAAAATTAAAATAATAAAAAACAGAAAATAGAAAAATGTATACAAACCAATTTTTATTTTCTTATCATTTTAATTAATTTTTTATAAAATTAATAGTCACATAATTAAATTTAAAATTTAAACTAATTTTTTATTAAACTAATAGTAGTATTATTAAAATTAAAATGATACAAAATAAATAAAAAATAAAAAAGACTCATATGTCAAGAAACTTATGTCACGAGCGTGATACACAGTATACAGCCGTATTTATAAGTCACGGCTGTCATACGGCTGTCGATCAAAATTAGACAGAAGATTTCCTCCTCTAAAATTGTGTTGAATAGACAACCGTGCCCTCCACGACACATTTCTTTAGTTGCAACACGTCGAGCATGGGATGAATAGTAGTTTCTTTTGGTAGGCGTAACTTGTATGCTACCTTACCAACCTTTTTAGTCACCTCATACGGACCATAATATGGAGATGTTAAGTTTTGACGGTATCTTTCCTAAAGAGAGTGCTTCCGATATGGTTGAAACTTCAGAAATACCAAGTCCCCCACGTTGAGTTCTCGATATGTTCTCTTGCATGTGGTCTGCCTGTTATTTCATATGGTTCTAAGCTTGATGGAGATGGAATTTGACCGATGCCATAGCTATCGCCTGATCCCTCATCATCTGATCGACCATCACATCCTTAGAATCTACAACCAAATAGGGAACGTATACCCAAGTAGTCTAACCAAATTAAAGCTCAAATGGGGTGGAGTTTATAGTTGCCACTCTGCGAATGATAACCATTCCATCCACTTGGTGAGGGCGTTACTAAAAAAGCTTTGCAAATAAGTCTCGAGCATTGTGTTCATCGCGTCTATCCGGTCGTCAGAACATACTGAGAAATATATGATCACGATCGTTTATAATACTTTTAAGGCATCCCATGTTACTAAACAGATGATGCAAGAATACCTGAGCGATAGCATGAGCTTGGAATGGATGTTTATGTTTGTACTTACTAAGCCGATCCACTGCTACCATCACACTGGTTTGTCCCTTAGATGGAGGCGGCCCCTGCCTAGGGCTCACTCTCATTAGGAGCCCATCATAAACATATTTTAGTAGCATTTATTATTTAGAAGGGTAGTAAATTCTTGGTTTTAGAAAAAGTTAATATTAACTAATAAATAACTTCGTTTATTAGCTATATTACGGAAAAAATTAGCATCAACTTTTAATCTTAGAAGCTAAATAGCTTTCTTCTTAGCTATATAACTTTAATTTGTTATATTTATAAATAATTTCGAAGCATTTGAGTGTATTTCTTACACTCTAATCTTTTTATTTTCACCAACATATGAATCTAAGATATTTCAGCTCAAAAATTGGGGGTAAAAAAATTTCACGGTTATGTATTCTGAGTTCTGAATGATAATTTAAAGGTAAAGTTTCTAATTTTTTATTTCTAACTTATTAAATATTTGAACATATTATAATTAATTTGTAATTTGTAATTAGCATGGACATTATATTAGCATTTAAAATCAAAACATAATATTAATGATATTGTGTTTTTTGTGTTTCTCCTTTTTTATTTTTTAATTACTTATTATTAATAAAATATAATTAAACATTAATAAATATTTTAATTTTTGTAATTGCAATTTTCATTATACTTTGCCACATGTAATAATTATTGAATTTACATTCTTATAGAGATTCACATAATTTTAGTTATAATATGATTAAACCAAATAATTTAAGTTACTCAATTCAAAGACTACATAAACGATTTCATTTATTATAAAAGTTTGTATAATTCTATTAAACATATTGTGATAATTAAATAATAATAAAAATTATTTGATAATTAAATAAGATCGTAAATAATTGGATGTGTTTGATTGGTTTTTTATAAATAGGTTGGTAGCATTACATTACTACACTTATCATTATGTTAATTCCTATAAAAGAAATTTTTTATTAAAAAATCGCTAATGTTAATTAAATTCAAAAGTTACTAAAAATATTTGATTTAACAATTTAGACCTTTATCTAGTTGCTTGACAAAATAATATTTGCAAGATATTATTAGTTGATATTATGATCAATTAATATTTTGTTGAGTATGTAGATTTATAAATTAAGTCCCTTATGTATGAATATTAAATTTTAATAATAAAAATATCCTTTTAACGTTTACATATTTGTATATTGCCAACTTATTGGGATTTTTTTTTACTTCACTCAGGGCCTATAAAATGTTAGGAACGTCCCTGGATGGAGATAGCTTTTCTATGAAATCAATGTTGATGTCCTCTCAACATCTGTAAGGCACCGGTAATTTGAAGCTTTCCCAAATGCTGGCTATGACAATCCATCCCTTCCATCTCAATAGATCCTCTTTCCATTTGTAATTATTTGATCCTGTGGTGTCTGACTTAAGATGGTGGATAAGATCCTTAATGTTAGAATCTCCTTCCAAATTGTTTTTGACATCTTCCATTAATCCAGTGTGGATTTGAGAAACGGTCATGGTGAGGAGTTTGGTACACGTGATCTTAGACATTGCGTAAGTCGCCTTGTCTTCCTTTCCACTCCGATAAACCACCTCAACTTGTACCTGAATAGCTTGGGATGCCAGTTCTATTTGGATGATGTTGAGATAAGTTGCTTTAACAGGTAATTCAAACTCTAATGGTTGGTTTGGACCTAGAATGTATGATAGCTTAAATAATGGTGTCATTGTTTCGTTGCTTTAATGATGGCTAGAAACTCTTTGTCTTTTGTTGACAACCCTAGATGCTTGCTAGCCAAAGTCTTGCTGAGATATGTTATGGGGTGTCTATCTTACCAAATGACTGCCCCAAGAATAGAGCCATTAGCGTCTCCCTCGATGACGAAGGGCTGATCAAAGTTGGGCATCGCTAGAATAAGAGTTGAGACTAATGCCTCTTTGAGTTCTTTAAAGGCTTGTTGTTAGGACACCCCCCATGACCATTCGCTTGTCTGTTAGGCCTTGAGAAGATTGTTTAAGGGTCGGGCCAAATGGACGCAAATTGCTCATAAACCTATAGTAGTAGCCCGTAAAGCCCAAGGAACCCTTTGAGCCCCTTCAACGAATTGGGTAACTAGTTAGTTCTTCACTATTACCACCTTCTTCTCGTCTGTGGTGACATCATTCTCCAAAATGGAATGCCCTAGATAGTCTCTATGGCCCCGAAGTCGCATTTATTCCTATTAATCAATAATTGATGTGTTTCTAATGTGGCTAAAGCTTCCTTTAGATGCAGTAGATGTTATGATAGGTCACAACTATAGATGAGAATATCGTCAAAAATACTAAGATGAACTTTTGGAGGAATAGTCGAACAATATCATTCACGAGACTCTGAAAAGTTGACGGTGCATTCATCAACCCGAATGGCATTACAAGGAACTTTTAATGTCCCTCATTTGTCCGAAAGTTGGTTTTGACCACATCCTCTTCCCTCATCCGTATTTGATGGTACCTCGCCTTCATATCCAACTTCAAAAACCAGCTAGAGCCATGCAACTTTTCAATTAATGGAATAAGGAATTTAGCTTTTATCAAATTTGCATTCAATGGAGTGGATTAGTTGCATCGTATACAATCCTCCCAGCTTGGACCCCTTAAGCATTTTGTTCAAGCCCTTACCTGTCACTAGTTTTGTTTTTTGTTGTGCTTTCCCTACTAGCATGACCCATCGTCCTTACCATGTAAATTTTATAGTTCGGCCTTGAAGTTGTTGGGAATCTGATTCAAAATCACATGCAACAAATATGTGCAAATAAGTAGGAAAGTGTTTAGCTACAATTTAGAAACTAATTTGTTTTATTATTGTCAGCAAAATAAATATGGGTCTAAGCTCCTATTTTTTCTGGAAGTTGTTATGCGTTAGTCTTTATATATTGAGTCTATATGCTACAAGTAGATAGGTAATAAAATAGAGTAAAAACACATTTACCTTTAAAACTTTGGTCTGCGCTTTTTATTTCCTGTACTACTTTTCTTCTCTGTTTTTCAAGTTATCTCTCCTCTTTGTTCCTTCAAATTGGTATCAGAGCTGGTCCGATCAACTGTGGGCATATTTATGATGGTAACCAACAATGGTAGTACAGTGAGTGTTTCACATCCATCCATACCCATTTTTAAAGGTGAAAACTATGAGTTCTGGAGCATTAAGATGAAGATTTTGTTCAAGTCTCAGGAAATATAGGAGTTAGTGGAGAATGGGTACAATGAGAATGATGAGGTGGCCAGATTGAAAGAAAATAAGAAGAGAGACTCAAAGGCATTCTTCATCTAGCAAGTAGTGGATGATTTGATTTTCTCGAAAATAGTTGCAGCTTCAACAATAAAGGAGGTTTGGGCAATTTTGCAAACATCCTTCCATGGCTCATCCACAGTGGTTCGAGTCAAGTTGCAGACTCTACATTGTGAATTCCGAAACCTACGCATGATCAATGTAAAATCTGTGAAGGAGTATACGACTAAAGTGGCAACAATAGTCAATCAAATGAGATCATTTAGAGAGGAGGTCATAGAGAAGGTCGTGACACAGGTATTAAGAACTCTACCTCCTAAATTTGATCATGTAGTTACAGTTATTGAGGAATCTAAGGATCTATCAACTTATGCATTTGATGAGTTGATGGGTTATTTACAATCACACGAGGCAAGAATTAACAAAAAATAAGAGAAAATGAAGAAAAGGCATTCCAAGCAAAAGGTGAAGGCTCAAAGGAGTATGCAAAGCTAGCTGGTCAAAGAAGAGGAAGAGAAGGATCCAGAGGAAAGCATTTTAGCAGTGGCAGAAGTGGAGGCAAATCTAGAAACTACAATAGAAGCAGCTTACAGTGCCATAATTGCATGAAATTTAGGCACATGAAAGCTAATTGTTGGTTTAAAGACAAACAAGTCAACTATGTAGAAGAAACTAGTACAAAAAAACAAGCTATTCATGGCATAAGCAGACACAGCTGAAGCACAAGGAGGAATTTGGTCCATGGACAGTGGTTGTTATAACCATATGATAAGGACAAAGGCCATTTTCATGCAGCTAGATGAGACTTAAAAGAAGATAGTGAAGCTTGGAGATGATAAAGAGATGAAAGTTGAAGGAAAAGGAATAGTATCCATCAATACTGTTCTAGGTAAAACAAAACTCCTGGATAATGTTCAACTTGTTTCTAACTTGGCACATAATTTATTGAGTGTAGGTCAAATCATGGAAAGTGGATATTTGTCTTGTTTGATGATGGAGAGAGTTTCATTAGACATAAGCAATCAAATCAAGTGGTTGCAAGAATAACAATGTCCAAGAATATAATGTTTGCATTTGATGTCAAAACTATGCAAGACTTTGCCTTCACTATTGGGGAAAGGATCAATCTAAGCTATGGAATTTGTGCTATGAGCACTTAAATATCAGTGGGTTACAGTTGCTGGAGAGAAAAGGTATGGTTTATGGCTTACCAAAAATTTTTGAACTTTAAATATATGAAGGCTGTGTTTATGGCAAGCAAAGCAGAAAATCTTTCCCTATTGGAAAGGCATGGAGAGCAAAAGAATGCCTTGAACTAGTACTTGTTGATCTTTGTGACCCTATGAGTATAGAATAATTGGGTGGCAGTTACTAGTTTCTATTGTTTACTGATGATTTCAACAGGATGAGTTAGGTTTATTTCCTAAAACTCAAATCAGAGAGATTTAAGAAGTTTAGGAAATTCAAAGCTATAGTGGAGAAACAAAGTGGAGCAAGCATCAAAGTGTTCCGTATAGATAGGGGTGGTGAATTTCTTTCAATAGAATTCAATCAATTTTTTAAAGAAAAAGGCATGAAACATAAGTGGATAACATCATACACATTATAATAGAATGATGTAGCTGAACGCAAAAACAGAACAATGATGGAAATGATGCAAACTTTGCTAAAAGGTAAAGGTCTACCGAATTCATACTGGGCAAAAGCTATAGCAATAATAGTGTATTTGTTGAATCTCTCTTCAACAAAAGTTGTACAAGACTACACTCCATATGAAGCAAAGAAAGGGAGGAAACCTATTGTAAGTCATTTAAGAATATTTGGTTGTATTGCTTATGTCTTAGTAAATTCTCAAAATCACCAAAAGCTTGATGGGAAGCCACGTAAATGTATTTTTATTGGCTATTTTCCTAATTCTAAGGCATATAAAATGCATGATCCTATTGATGAAAAGATAATTGCTAGTAGAAATGTAGTGTTCACAGTAGGGAAAATCAACCACGGGTACCATTAATTAAGGAAACTAACTCAGCCTTAATTAATACACCTATTCCTTTCATTTCAACAAAAAATAGTCCAACAACTACACCATCAAGAAGCAGTTCAAGTTCAATAAGTGAATCATCAAAGGAGACATCTCTAAAAAAATCAGATCATTCAGAGAGATATATGAAAATGATGAATTTTCCCTGATAGCTCTAGATCCAACAACTCCTACAACTTTACTAAAGCAGCTGAAAATGATGTGTGGAGGCAAGCAATGAAGGAAGAACTTGCAGCAATAGAGAAGAACTCAACATAGGAATTGACAGATTTTCCAAAAGGAAAGAATGTCATTGGCTTGAAGTGGGTTTTCAAGACAAAGCTTCATACAGATGGAAGTATTCAGAAAAATAAGGCTCGATTAGTGGCAAAGGGTTACTCTCAATAACATGGAGTGGATGTTGATGAGACCTTCTTACTAGTGGCAAGATTTGAAACTGTGAGATTGCTTTTGTCACTAAAAGCCCACCTTGGTTGGAAGCTATATCAATTTGATGTCAAGTCTGCATTTCTCAATGGAGACCTTGTAGAAGAGTTTTATGTTTCCCAACCTGAAAGCATTGTGATTCATAGAAGTGAGGAGAAAGTTTACAAGCTAAAAAAGGCACTTTATGGCCTAAAGCAAGCTCCCCGGGCTTGGTACAACAAGATTGATGCATACTTTCAGCTGAATGGATTTGATAGAAGTGAGAATGAGCCTACTATTTATTTAAAGAAGCAAGGTACTGATTTTATTATCATTTGCTTATATGTAGATGACATAATTTATATGGGCTCAACATTAAAATTGTTAGAAGAATTTAAAGTCAGTATGATGAGTAAGTTTGAGATGACAAACTTAGGCTTGCTACATTATTTTTTGGGCCTAGAGATTGTGCAAGACAAAGCTAGAATATTTATTTGTCAAAAGAAATATGCAATAGAATTTTTAAAGAGGTTTAGTATGTTAAACTGTAAGGTGAAGGCAACTCCAATGGATGCAAAACAGAAATTACATCAAGAAGATGAAGTTGAGAAAGCAAATCAAAAATTATACAGAAGCCTAGTCAGTGGCTTGATCTACCTAACACACACAAAGTCAGATATCTCTTTTTCAGTAGGTGTTATGTCAAGGTCTATAAGCAATCCCTCAATAAAGCATTATGGTGATATCTCTTTTTCAGTAGGTGTTATGCCAAGGTTTATAAGCAATCCCTCAATAAAGCATTATGGTGCAACGAAGAGAATCTTAAGGTATGTTGTTGGTACAGTGAGTTATGGAATTTGGTATACTTATGTAACATATTTTAAGTTGACATGATTTAGTGACAATGATGGGGCAAGCTCATTGGATGATAGTCAAAGCACTTCTAGAAATATTTTCAATTTAGGATCAGGAGCAATCACATGGATATCTAAGAAGCAAGTAACTGTTGCATTATCAACAGCAGAGGCAGAATATACAGCCACTACTACAGCAGCTTGTCAGTGTGTATAGCTTAGAAGGATATTGTGTGATTTCTAGCATAAGCAAGAAACAGGGAGTGAGTTGTATTGTGATAATAAATCAGCTATTGCAATGTCCAAAAACCTAGCATTTCATTAAAAAAACAAAGCATATTTCATTTCATTCGACAATTAGTTGCAGCAGGTGAAATAGATATGAAGTTTTGCAATACTGAAGTTCAAGTATCAAACATTTTCACTAAGGCTTTGTCAAATTAGCGACATGCATACCTCAGAAGCTTGCTTGGAGTAAGTGATTTTAAATCAAGGGGGAGTGTTGGAAATTTGATTCAAAATCACATGTAACAAATCTATACAGAAGAGTAGGAAAGTGATTAGCTACAATTTAGGAACTAATTTGTTTTATTATTGTTAGCAAAATAAACATGGGTAGGTTTCTACTTTCTATGGAAGTTGTTATGTGTCAATCTTTATATATTAAATCTGTATGTTTCAAGTAGATATGTAATAAAATAGAGTAAAAGCACATTTACCCTTAAAACTTTATTCTATGCTTTATATTTCCACTACTGCCTTTCTTCTCTATTTTTTGGGTTGTCTCTCCTCCTTGTTCCTTCAAAAGTTTCACAATATGTCATTTAAAGTGACAAGCCACTGAATACCTACTACCGCTTTACAACTTCCTAGCGAAGTGACCAATGCATCCACTATGGGTGATGTGCATTGCATAGTCCATGAAAATCCTATGTATTCTTAGTGGCAACTTAATTTCAACCCTCCACCCACAGTGATTTGGACTTGTGGTATTTCTTTTAGTTAGGTTAGGTTTCTTTGGGTTATCGCTTCATGGACAAAATTGTAGGTGCTTTTGATGTCGATTAGGATTTGTATGGGCCATCATAAATCAGATCCAATGACCTACATCTATTTGTAATCACCCGTATCTTCTCCTCCTATCATAGCTTGGTAGGATATGTTCAGGAGCGTTCGCTTGGGGTCATTTACTCCTTCTCTGACTTCTTATTTTTCCTCCACCTTGTAAAACTAAAATTTTTCGACATTTATATCTTGGAAAGTAATGCTTATAACACTAAAAACACATACCTTTTGGTTGTCTTTCATCAATCTCTTTCTTGCTTATCGTATAGGTTATACTGTTGTTAAGATATATGGTACATATCTTATTATTGAATTCTGGTTTTTGTTGATAATTAGACCTAGCAAATAATTCAGTTTCACATCCAAATTGATTGAATTTAAATTGGGCATAGATGGCTTGTTGGATTTTTGGATAATGGTTCAGTTGTGACATAATTTTATTTTAAGTGGGATATGTGAAGAAGATAACGATTTTTTTAAATGGGTTGGAATGAATTCATGGGATTTTAGAGATTGTGTGTGTAGTGAGTTATCTAAAAAGTGAAAGTAGGTGTGAAGACTTCTTGGTTATGTAGGAAAAATTATGTTATGGGATCTTGGCTTAATAATGCAAGACACGTTCTACTGTGTTCATAAATGTGCAACTGCAAATATCTCCATGGTTTTCACCTTCATTTATGGTAGGCTGCGCAATTGATATGGTGAAGGTTGTGAGTGTCTTGTTTATTGTGGGTGTGTGACTCATCGTGGTGAGGCTTCAGTAAATTATTGTGTGGAGGTTCATTTGCTGGATCTATCTTGCATGAAGTCCTTCTGTCACAACTATAACTTAGATCTGGAATGTGCATGAATTAGCCTATTTTATGTGAACAACTTTCCGATCTGTTTCAGAGTAGCTGAACCTATAGGGAAGTTGTTATTTTTCTGTCTCAAGTGTTTTCTGTTTTCATTCTTAAATAGTTAATCACTTCAGTTATTTATTTATTGTCTTTTCATTAAATGAGTGTTGGAAAATCCTCTATTGAGGTTAACAGGAGTCGGTCATTTTATTGGGTATGAAAATCTTTCACAAGTAGTGAGGATAAGAGATAGTGTCAAAGGTTGAGTGATGTCGGCTCAGTAAAGCCTTGTGTAAATCTATTGTACTTTCGTGAAAGTGATTAAGCTAGGTAAGGGCCTCGCAGACGTAGGCAAGATGTATTAAACTACGTTACCAAATTTACGTGTTGATTTGTTTAATTTCATATTTATTTTTTTGTTTTCGTTTAGTACAAAAAATTAACAGTTACTGATAGAGTTACTTTATATCTAGTAACCGATAGATACAGTTACAAGTAACTACAACAGAATCTTACAAGTAACTACAGTCAAATTGAAGTTTTTGTGAAACTACACCCCTACAGTTTTTCCAATTAGTATTAGAGTAGGTTACTAAATCAGGACTTGGTAGCAAGTTGGTGCAGATTTGAGTTTCACGAACATGACTGCAAAAGAGAGTGCATCGATCATCAGACTACTATTGTTAGACGACTCTAACTATCCTACATAGAAATCACGGATGAGAGTCTCCATCCAATCTCAAGGTACAAAAGCTTGGCATTCGATAGTACATGGGTAGATGCATCAGATGATTAATGATGATAAAGAAGAGGCAGTTTAAAAAAATCCATTTGAATGGACAAGAGCCGAAGAAGAAAGTGCACTTGGAAACTCACAAGCAAGCATGCAATTTTTAGTGCTATTGATGAAGGAGGCTTATCAATGATATCAGCCTGTGAATCGGCTAAAGAAGCATGGGATACTTTGCAGACTATTCATAAAGGATCCAATTCTATGATAACATCAAAACTTCAAATGTTTGTTGTAAGGTTTGAAGAAATAAAGATGAATGAAATTGAGACTATTAGGATTTTTATGAAAGATTGTGCAATATAGCAAATTAGACACATCAATTCATGAAGAAATATTCCAATCTGAAACTTGCAAGAAGACATTGAGATCACTACTTCCAAGATCTATTCTGAAAATTGTAGCAATCGAGGCTCATGAATTCAATAACTTGTCGGTGGAGAAGGTAATTGGAATTCTTACCAATTTTGAAATGAATTTTTTATAGGGCAAACAATAAAAGAGCAAAGGATTGGCACTACAAGCTGAAACTGGAAAAGACTTAAATAATGTAGAAGATGAATATGATGAGAATGGGGATATGGAATTATTAATAAGAAATTTCAGCAAGTGGTTAAAGAAAGTGAAGAATGATAGATCCAAGTTTAGGTAAAACAGTGGGAGTTCATCGAATAACAACTTCAAACAGCAAGTCAAAACTCATAACGGTGAAAGAAAAGCAAGGAGAATTCAATGCTATGAGTGTCAGGGCTTTGAACATGTACAAGTGAAATGTGCTAATAGCTTGAAGAAGAGAAAAGGGAAATCTTTTACTAGCACTTTGAGTGAGAATAAATTTGAAAGTGAATATGGTAGTGAAGAAGAAATGGCAAATGGTGCTACATTAGTTGCTTTGTATAGCAAAAATCCAGTTGCATGCCTAACAGTAACTAAAAAGGAAGTAACTGAAGACGAAAAAGGGGGCAAATCAGAAAATTTCTAGAAAAATAGAGACAAATTAGGTCAAGGTTTAATATCAAATTATGACAGTGATAAAAGTGATTCAGATGATAAAAGAAAGAATATTTACGAGGCTTACAAAGTGATGTATGAAAAATAGGTGAAAACATGTAGAAAAAATGAAAAGTCGAAGGAAGAAAATTTCTCTATGAAAAACAATATCCAAGATTTAGAGAAGAAATTGATGGTAGCTTTGGACGAGCTCGGTGACTCGGTGAAGCCAGAATAAAGTTAGTAAGTACCAAAAAGGGTTTGAGAATGTTGAATAGAGGCACAAAAAAGTTAGAAAAGTTGATCGAAATCAGTCAGGTTAAAGGGGATCTTTAAGGCATTGGTTCCAAAGGTAAGTGCTCCAAGGTGAATGATGAGAAAATCGATTTACCCTGATATGTCCAAGAAGAAACATCAAGGAAGAATCGAATATTTTTTCCCACTTGTCATTTTTGCAGAGTTATCGGGTACATAAGGCCAAAATGCTACAAGTTAAAGAAGATGTTATTTCAAATAAGTCAAAATCAAAAGACCCTATATCCCTAACATAAATTTCATAATCAACCCATTTTATCGATGCACTCTTAGGTTAGAAAGAGTCAAGTACAAGCACAAAGATGTAGCGAAAGTAAAACAAGAAATTGTCCAGATTTATAATTAGTTATTGCTTTTGAAGAAACTATTCATATTGAGGATAAGTTAGTTACTTCAAATGAAGAAATCAATCAGACAGTTGATGACTACGATAATGTGACAAAGAATAAGCCCAGGTTTAAATTTTTTCAAAGGGTACAGGGACTGCATGCTTTACATTTTTGAAGTATAGTTTGATGTTATTTATTAAAAAAAGGTTTGAAGGAGCTATCGTTTAGTCTTTTTAAGTTTTTATTTAAGGGTTTTCTAAGGTTCAGTTGATTGATGTGTACATGAGGCTATGCTTGATGATGGGGTTTATGAATTTGATCAGTCTTATGAAGATGGAATTGAAGTGAGCAATGATATGTTGGCATATGTAATAACTGGTAGTAAATTGTCATTTTGGCTTTCTACTATTGCACAACGTGCTTATGATTCTTTCACTACACCTATTGTTGATTTTTATGCTTCTTTATTTGCTAAGATTGATCGCATTGAATACATTCTTCGTTTTGGGTATTGTTTTTTTCCAAGGGGAAGACATCAGATTGCTTTTGGTAACAGTTCAATTTAAAGGGAGATTTTAAAATATCTTCATGACTAATAGTCTTACTTTTTGACATCTTTTTGTCCAAATGGGGAGAAATTTGGATGATTGGATAATTATTCATTATTGTTTCTTTAGATGTTTCTTGAACTTGAAGAATTTGATGGATGTTATTTGGAACTTACTGATGGATTAAGGGGGAGTTCTTTTCTCATGTAGATTATATGTCCAATTATTTTATTTAGGGAGAGTTTCATATTTGTGACAAACAATGCCAAAAAGAAGAAGATTGTTAAGATATATGGTATATATATCTTATTATTGGATTTTGGAATTTTTGGATAATTAGACCTAGCAAATAATTCATTTTCACATTCAAATTGAATGATTTTAAATTGGGCACATCTGACTTGTCGGATTTTTGAATAATGATTTAGTTGTGATAGAATTCTATTTTAAGTGGGATATGTGAAAAAGATAACGATTTTTTTAAGTGGGCTGAAATGAAGTCATGAGATTTTAGAGATTATGTGTGTAGTGAGTTATCTAAAAAGTGAAATTGTGTGTGAAGACTTCTTGGTTATGTGGGAAAAATTGTTTTGTGGGATATTGGCTGAATAACGCAAGACATGTTCTACTGTATTCATAAATATGCAACTGCGAATATCTCCATGGTTTTCACCTTCGTTTATGGTGGTGTGTGACTCATTGTGGTGAGGCTTCAGTAAATTATTGTGTGGAGGTTTATTTATTGGATTTATCTTACATGATGTCCTTTTGCCGCAACTATAACTTGGATTTGGAATGTGCATGAATCAGTCTATTTTGTGTGAACAACTTTCTGATCTATCTCATAGGAGTTAAGCCCCTACAGAAGTTCTTAGGTTTTGTCTCAAGTGTTTTCTGTTTTCATTCTTAGATAGTTAATTACTTGTTTATTTATTGTCTTTTCGTTAAAAGAGTGTTGAAAAATTTTCTATTGAGGTTAACATGAGTTAGTATTGTTATTGGGTGAGAAAATATTTCACTGGTAATGAGGACGATGGATAGTGTCAAAGGTTTAGTGGTGTTAGCTTAGTAAAACTTTGTATAAATCTATTGTACTTTCGTGAAAGTGATTAAGTTGGGTAAGGGCCCCGCAGACGAATACAAAGTGTGTCAAACTGTGTTACCAAATTTTGATGTTGATCTATTTAACATCATATTTATTTTTTGTTTTCGTTTGGTACAAAAAATTTAATAGTTGTTGATATAATTATTTTATATATAATAACCGATAGATACAGTTACAAGTAACTACGGCAAAATCTTACAAGTAAATTACGATCAAATCGGAGTTTTTGCTAATCCACATCTGAAATTTTTTTCACCATTTGCTCGATTTTGATTGTTAGGAGCTGCAGATCCTTGCACCCCAAGTGTTGGTAATATCCATTTTTCTCGTCTGGGATTTAATTCTCATTACTGCTGGAAATTTTGTTCACATATAGGCTCCTCCTTGTTGGGGACTAGGTCTTGCTGTCGTGTGCATTGCTAGTACTGTCTATTGCTTCCTCGTGAGGGAATAGGTTTATTATAAATTACACAACTCTGATAGTTTAACGATAACTTCTAGTTTAGGTTTCATGCCCTTCAAGCAAAATCTGATCAAGCATTATTTGGACGATGTCAACTTATTGGAGTAGCGATCAAACTTGGCACACTAATCCTATACAAATCCTTCCTGTCGGAGCTCCTTGAAGTCTCCCATTAGGTCGTCAAATATTTCTTCTTTGAATCATTACCTTACCATTGAAGAAAAATCAACATGAAATTATATATTAATTTTGTAATTAATCAACATAATTAGACTAACCCTATGATTGCAATATGCTAGATTCAATAATTTGTATGGACAAATACCTGGAAATTGAGGAACAATTGAGTTCGTTGTTGTTTTCTGTGAAGCAGAGCGACAGAGATGCAGAGAATTGACTACTATTATTCCAAACTCTGATTAGAAACCTGTACAATTCTCAATGGGGCGACTACATTTAAGGCCAGTTAGCAGTAAGGCCTCCTATGCACTGTAAAACATGGGTCAAGCCTACCTATCATAGCAAGCACATGAACACAGGCCCATTGATGCGTATGGGAGAAGTACCATTGACATCTAATTAATCAGGATTTGTACAAAATTATGTTTATTATGCTAGTCTACAAAATTAGGATAAAATTCTATCATTCTTTCACTTGGACAGTATAACTAATATCAATGAATAATAGAAACAAATCCCGTGATTAATATAACAATATGTGGTCACAATAGGATGTCAAAGTAAAGTCAACAATCTCTTAATCATAAGTCCAAAATGAGGTTACAAGTACCTCAACATTATAGAAATCAGACTTAATAAGAGCACTGATAACATATATGCAAGATATCTATACCTCGATGACCTAAACAGAATATATCATAAGGAAATGTACACAAAATGGTGATCCATTTGTGCAAGTCCAAACAAAATGGCCTAAGCATCCACCTAAGATGTCAACTGAGATTTAACAAAATATTTCAGAACAACAAAATGAGACTGGGTACAAAATGTCTCCAACAAAATGCCACATATATACAAACATTTAAATGTATCTGTGCACTATATTAATAAAGTATATGACAATAACAATAATAGCAAAAATTATAAGCAAAAGTCTCTAAACTGAATAACAAAATAGTCAAATACAATGTTGCTATCAAATTAACATAAAAGATAGACTCCCACTAATCCAAGGCATCAAAAGATCAAAATAGACCCATACGGGTTACATGATTCATAAAAGCCTTAACAATCAAGGCTTTTGTTAGAGGATCTGCCACCATAAGATCGTTGGTTATATGCTCTATATGGGTCTGAAACTCCTTAACCTTCTCTCTAACAAACATATACTTTGTATCAAAATGCATCGAAAGCTTGGAGTTCTTGTATATTTGAGAGAAGCCCACCACAACAGAGTTATCACAATATATGGTTAGAGGTCTGGAAACACTCTCCATAAGATGAAGTTTAAAAATGAAATTCCTTAACCATATTGCCTATCGAGTAGCTTCGTAATAGGCCACATACTCTGCCTCTATAGTTGAAGTTGCTGTAAGTGTTTGTTTAACACTTTTTTAAGATACAGCTCCTCCAGCAAGCATAAAGATATATCCTGACGTGAATTTGTGATCATCAAGGTAGCCACCATAATCAGAATCAGAATAACCTATCACCTCAAGGTGATCAGACATCCTGTAAGTGAGCATGTAATCTTTATTACCTTGTAGATACCTCAGAACTCATTTCACAGCTTGCCAATGACCCACATCAAGGTTGCTTAAGTATCTCCCCAGTACACTAACAACAAAAGCAATATCTAAATGTGTACAAACTTGAGCATACCTAAGACTACCAACAGTAGAAGCATATGGGACATTTTTCATCTCTGACTTATCTTTATCATTTTGAGGACATTGGCTATTCGAGAGTTTGACACCCTTTTGAATGGGTGCACTGCAAGGATTACAAGTATTTATGTTGAATCTATTCAAGATCCTTTCCATATAACTTTTCTGAGACAAACCAAGAACACCACAAGATTCATCACAATAAATTTCAATGCCTAGAATAAAAGAAACATCGCCAAGATCTTTCATATCAAAATGAGCTATTAACCTTTGTTTAGTATCAAAAAGAAAACCCATATCATTACTGGATAAAAGAATGTCATCAACATATAAGACAAGAATTATGAATTTCCTCCCACTATTCTTCAAGTAAATATATTAATCAACAACATTTTCCTTGAAGTCAAGGGAGCAAACAATTTGGTCAAACTTCAATTACCATTGTCTGGAGGCTTGTTTCAACCCATAAATGGATTTTCTCAATTTGCATACCATGTGTTCCTTACCTTTCTC
>JANVCQ010000232.1:23511670-23524340 GCA_025531925.1 Erythroxylum plowmanianum | reverse complement strand
AATTCAAGTCATAAGTCTTTCATATTCTAATCATAGCAAAATTCTAACTCCCATCACACATGTACTTTCATAAACATATATTATTTCAAATAGGGTATATTTTGGAGCCTTACACAACACAGCTGGGTTCTCATGCAATTGCAATCTTGCCTAAGGGTCCCGAATTACAACACAGATCACCAAGAACATTAAATTATGCCCTAAAGCTAATATCGATAGGATACTGCAAACTTAAAGACATAATTTGATGAATTAAACAAAGCATTGAAAACCACATTGATAAAGACAAACTGATAGGATAAGTGCATCATTGACATAGTATCTAATGTATGCCCAATAACAACATCAAAATTACATTTTGAAATAGTAAGCGAGCTCACAATTACACAAAGTGAATGACAATAATCTAATAACATTCCTAAGATCGCCCTCATAGGTTCAAGTTAGCACCACAATTACAAAATTAACCATATCAATCATATAATATAACATTATATGCATAAACTACATCCAAAATTAATTTTGGTGTATAACTATATTACCACTGAGAGTACACAAGACCTCATATGCCCAAAAAATACTAGAAACAAGTACAAAATTTTCAAGATAAAATTCAGAAAGTACAATATGTTTTTATTAAATTTAATATTCGGGAAAAATAAAAATAAATATGTCTATTATCCAAAATTTTCAAAAAAATATCATCAATTAGAATTGGGCAAGTGGAGCAAACTGGCAATTCAGAACAAAATGGCCAAGAGAGCAGGCCGCACATGGGGAAAGGCCAACCGAGTTGGGCTATGTCTTCCTCACTCGAAACCTTGCAATTCGGGTAGCTCGACTCTGTTCACGACCCGGTTCGAAAAAATGGTGATATCTTGCTCAATTTTGATCCATTTTCAACGAAATTGGTGTCATTAGATTCATAATTTAATAATCTATCAAAATCCCCAATCAATTTCATGAAAAAGTTACTGAAAAGGTTCGGAAAAAATTCAAAAAGGAACGTTAATGGTTTGCATTTTTTTTAAATTATGGGTTTTAACAAAAACAACAGAAAAATTCAACATACTTACCACACGATTTAACACCAAATTGAAACAAATCAACAACAACAAAATAGATTCCATAGAAAACAAATTAATAAAACTGAAAGCCCCAATAAACAAAACTCAAGTTTCATGAAAATTCAATATCTAATCTCGAAAATTACTCAAAATTAGCGATTACAATTAGGGTTAACGAGGCTTTAATACCAATTAAAGGAAAATCAACACGAAATTAGAGATTAATTTTGTAATTAATCAACACAATTGGACTGACCTTATGATTGCAATATGCTAGATTCAAGAATTGTATAGACAAATACCTGAAAATTGAGGAATAATTGAGTCCGTTGTTATTTTCTATGAAGCGGAGCAACAGAGATGCAGAGGATTTACTACTGCTATTCTGAGCCATGATTAGAAACCCGTACAATTCTATGAGGCAACTGTATTTAAGGTCGACTAACAGTAGAGTTTCCTGTGCACAGCAAATATGGTTCAAGCCTACCCATCATAGCATGCCCATCAATACAGGCTCAATGACACATATGAAAAAAGTACCATTGATAGCTAATTAATCAAAGTTTGTACAAAATTATGTTTATTATGTTAGTCGACAAAATTACGATAAAATTCAATCAACCATAACTGTGAGCTCCTCCCATTCCATTGTTCTTTACCAACCTAGCTTCTCGTTGTAGGTTGGTACGATTCCTGGGCTTCCCTTCCGGGTGCATCATTGTGATGTCCACCTTCCGATCTGTTACTAATGCGAAAAACTGTTCACATTTATAGATTCATCCTTTAACCGCAGTCCTTTCAAAGACAGGGAAATTAATCTTGTTGAACATCGTGGGAATCGTGCATTCTGCTCCTCCTGATGAAGCTCCCGTCACTCCAAGGGTGACGATGGTGTGAGCTCGAATCCGTGTGTTTGCCCATAGTGCCCATAAACTAGTGAAACACAGTTTTGAGTTCCCCCAACTCCTCTTAACGCTACATTCCATTCTAGTTCTCCATCATCAAATTTTCATTTCTGGCCTGATTTTATAGCTGTGTTTTCAAGTTCGAATTGATCCGTCTAAGCTCAGTTGCTTGCGTTCTATCAGTCATGACTAATGGTCCTTACAAATTTTAGCGAGTGAATTCAGAAAGAACGGTTAGAAGAAAAAGAGAGACAAGGGAGGAGGAGAAGCAAGAGAGAATTGACGTTGTTGATTCATTACATAGTAAGATAAAAGACGTGAGGCTCAACCTTCTAAGGATACGTAGCCAACTGTTGAGTTGCAAACGTTCCACCAAAATGCATCACTTAATACGCTTCCTTATATAGTTACGACTTTGTTCCTTTCAGTTTTCGCGTGTTCCCTTCATCAATTCCTTCTCCTTGCTTCCTTTCTGGGTAAAGTCTTTAAGTTTTATTTGTCTTTTTTTTTTTTTTTTGGACATCGTTATACAAAACTAATTTCTCTGACACAGCTCCTTAAACTGCAATTAGCTATAGCCTAGTTATCTCTCACTCTTTCATTTGACATGGCGTTAATGAGTAAATGTGACTGGTTGGCTTTTCTAAAAGGCCAGTAAACAGACAGAATCATAACATAAACAGAAAAACGTTAAAAAAGAACTCGAGGCCTTTGTCGTCGTCATATAGGGATAAGAAGCCTGGAGAGGAGGTTCTATTCCGTGCCTTGAAGGTCACTACACGGTATAATGTTGTTGAATTGTGTCAATGTCCAGACCTTTCAACTTCACCACTGATTCAACGTGACCTTTAAGGGTAGTCAGCTCCCTTAGCCTGCGAAAACCAAAACTTGAACAAATGAATTGAGTGGAGTCGTGTATTTATAATCCATTAAAATAGAACCCATTCCTTACCTTGCCACCTCAGCCCGCCTCCTCGCTTGCTCTGCGATCTCTGAGAGTTCTCTGTAACTACTCTTGTCAGAAAACAGATTGGTTGTTTCAGGTGGCTGAAGACCATGAAGGGTTCTTTGAGCCGTAGCCCATTGAGCTTCTCTCTCTTCTTTACCATAGTCTTTCTTTGTGGTGAAGGCGGTCTGTTATTTTGAAAATATGAAAAAAAAGAAGAAGGGTGATTAAAGAGATTCTGCGTAAGGAGACTTGGAATTCACATCACACCGTGTCATTAAAAAACAAAACCAAAATATATATATATATAAAGGCATTACCTTGTTCTCCAATAGATTGTCCCAAGCCTTTCCACTAAGGATGTAGCGAATGGCAAACTTGAGTAGATCAAGCGGCACATAAGTCACCACACTATAGAGCCATATCACACCAGCCCAACCCCAGCCCATTCCCTTGATACGTGCGAATCCCCAGTTTGCATACACTGCTATCAACGTTGCCACCTGTTTGTTACGCACAACCATTTCACATTTAGGACAGTATGATCAATAGCAGAATGTACCCACCCACAATAAATCACACTACATGGTTTTACGTATAAGGGTGAATGAATCAGTAATCTTTAGGTTCACAGAAATCCTGAAATAGCATTGGAGTTTCAGGTACTGCCTTTAATATGATAATTACGTTTAAATAATGATCCAAGAGCACAAAATGCAACCAAGAAACAAAATAGTTGATTAATGAAACTACTCACCAGCTGTGCTATGATGAATGCACCGACTAGAAGAAGTCCAGGACGTTCTATATAAGACCAACTGCGAGACCTGGTAACGAATATAAGGGCCTGGCTCACAATGCTTACTTGTAGGTATAAGGCTGCCATCATTTCATGTGGTTTGTTATGTAATGATCTTACTCCAAACTTGTCCTACATTGACCAACAGCGAGATGTAAAAACTGAAGAATCATAAAGAAAACCAACTACCACAATAAGATGCAGGATGTGCTTACTGAAAAGAAGTCGGTCTCTTTCATGGCCCAGAAAAATATCACTGTCATCAGTGCCAGATAACCTCCAAGCACAACTCCAGTACTGAATATCTCTCTAAGCTTCCAGCTATCAGGCCGTGGAGAGGGCTTCACTCTATCCTTTGATATTGTCATAATTGTCCCTGAGATATGCAATTGACAAAATATACTCATCTTCATGGCAAACGACTAAAAGTTTTGCAAAGAGTTGTATCTTCACAAACATCTACGTATCTTACCATCATTTAGAATGGCGATAATTAGTACCATAAATGGAGCAAAGTCAAACTTCCATATCAAGGCAATAAACATAAAACCAAACTGCAGGAACATAAAAAAAATTAAATCAATGTCTAAAGCAGCCTGATAAAGGTTTACAATGTATTTGAAATGTGCTTGAGCACTTACAACAATACGGATGGTAATTGAAACTGCATATATCTGCAAAAGACAACAAAAAGAACAGTGTCAGTTTGGACACTTCAAAACCCATAGAACAGATCGAGACTTGCAAGCTGAGAAGGATAATATAACTAACAGTATAATTCTTCATCCTCTGAAATATGGCCCTGCTGGTTAGCACAGCACTTATAATCACACTAAGCCCAGGTTCAGTGAGAACGATATCAGAAGCACTTCTAGCAGCATCTGTTGCATCGGCAACAGCAATTCCAATGTCTGCCTTCTTCAAAGCAGGGGCATCATTAACACCATCCCCTGTCATTCCACATATATGCTTCCTCTCTTGTAACCTCTTAACAATTTCATATTTGTGCTCTTTAACAAGCATAAAAGTTGTGTTAGTAGAAGCAAGATTAGAATCCTACAATTGAACTGTAGGCATGAGATAATCAGATATTCAGTAAAGAGTGTGTATACAGGGCCCGGCCTTCATGTTTCAGTCAAAAAGAAAATCTAAAGGCATGTTTTCATAAAAGAGAGAAGTCACATTTTTGAAAATCATGTGTGGGCGTGAAGAAGCACACTTTTTGCACACTATCTAAACAACTTCAGGCGTAGAAATCACCTGGGAACACTCCGGCAAATCCATCAGCCTTTTCAATCAACTCGTCTACAGGAAGAGATGCAATAGAAGCATCCTTATCTTGTCCTAGGAGTGAGGAAGAGGGATACATGTTTGTTCCCATTCCAAGCCTCCTGCCAGTTTCCTTCCCGATGGCAAGTTGATCCCCTTTACAATCAGAGAACGGTTGAGAAGTTGTAAGCCTTAAAAAGCAAACTTCTTATTATACATTAGCTACAAATTAAGGGTTTACGGTTTACCAGTAATCATCTTAACATTCACACCCAGGTTGAGGGCTCTTCTGATGGTTTCAGCACTGTCATGCCTAGGAGGATCAAACAGAGGCAACAAACCAACAAACTGCCATGGTCCACCTGGACTGTCTTTTGTTTTTTCAGGAACTTCCTGTAGAAATGAATTGAAGCAACAATAAGATCTGCTTCATCTGATTAACAGAAATTGAAAGCAGATGAAGCTCAGACTATACACCTGTCTTGCAACAGCTAAAGATCGAAGCCCACGTTCAGCAAACTTATCAATCACTGAATGAACCTTCCTTCTGACATCCTCCTTGCAATTGCATAGGTTTAAGATCTGTAACCAATCACAAGAAAAAAGAAATAACTTAGTGCTGGGCCTATATATTCCATTCATCATTTAGTACTGAAGTAGAAGCAGTATTACCTGCTCAGGTGCACCTTTGCTTGCTCGATGCCAGTTGCCATCAGTGTCAATGTAGGTAAGAGCAGTCCTCTTGTCCACAGGATTGAAAGGGAAAAAATGAACCTCTCTAATGCCAGCTCGTGCCTGCCAATTGCCAACAGTGGTCATAAATCCCAGATCTACTGTCCATCACTGAAGCAAGAAACCAGTGAGGAAAAGGCATTAGAAGTTAAGAGTACCTCCTTTGGGTCTGCAAGCATGCCAACAATTGCAGCATCAATGGCGTCCTGATTTTCAGTTCTTGAGGCTCTCGCTGCAAGAAGGATAACTTGCTCTTTTTCAATACCCTTTACAAACACTTCAATTAAGCTTCTATCCACAGTCAGCTTGTTCAAAGTCAATGTCCCAGTTTTGTCACTGCATAAAACGTCCATGCCTGCCATTTCCTCAATGGCAGTCATTCTCTTCGTTATAGCCCCTTGCTGGGACAGCCTATGGGAACCAATAGCCATGGTGACGGATAAAACCGTTGGCATAGCAATTGGAATTCCCCCAATTAAAAGAACCAGTAAGTTGTCGATTCCATCCCTGTACTCGCGATGCTGAATTGGGTACATGACAATTATCTCAATGGCTATCCCAACGGCAATCGAGCATATGCAGAAGTTACCAATTGCAGTAAGAACTTTCTGGAAATGTCCAACTTGATTGGTGCTGTCCACTAGATGGGCGGCTTTACCGAAGAAGGTATGCACACCAGTTGCAATAACAACTGCTTCAATTTCTCCCTGTTTGCATGTCGAGCCAGAGAACACTTCATCGGAGGGGTTCTTAGTGACAGGAAGTGATTCACCAGTAAGGGCAGATTGATCGATCTTCAAAGGATCACCTTCCAGGAGACGGGCGTCGGCGGGGATTATATCCCCCAATTTAATGCTGATGATGTCCCCGGGAACCAAAATTGAAGCATCTTGCTCGGTCCATCGACCATCTCTCAGAACCTATAATTTTTTTTGCCAAAAAAATTATAAAAAAAGGTACCAAAATCATGTTACTGAAGAAGTAACGTATGGTGTTGCAAAAAGAGTATGATGAGGCAAAAACAGCACAAGTATCAAACGAAGATTCAGTCGTCACCTTAGTCTTAGGGGCCAGACCAGCCATGAGGGCTGCTGCGGCATTACCGGCATTATTTTCCTCAATGAAACTGATTGTGGAGTTAATGAACAGCAAGACAAGAATCCCAACGAAATCCTGCCAATCAGGAGGCCTACCCTGGCCATTTGCCAAGATTATGGCCATCAAAGCTGCAGCTTCCATGACCCATGACAATGGGTTCCACATGAAACCAAGGAACTTGAGAATTTTGCTCTCCTGTTGGATTGTTCATTTCAGAAACAGAAAACGGGTGGAAACAATTTGGTTGACGTGGTTTAAGGTTTACAAAAACAAGACAGACCTTTTTCTCTTCTAGCTTGTTTGGCCCGAAAACTTGAAGCCTGTGGGCTCCCTCCTCCGAGGTGAGACCTTCTCGTGTACATTTCAGCTGCTCAAACACTTCTTCCACCGGAATCCGCTCCTGTAAATTAAATACATAAAAATATCTAAATTTTATGAGCTTAGAATTATCAGGTGGTGGAGTCAATCATAATCTCAGCAGCAGCAGCGCCAATCGTTTGCTCAAACAGATATGGCCACGCTTACGCGTCAATCATAATCTCAGCAGCAGCAGCGCCAATCGTTTGCTCAAACAGATATGGCCACGCTTACGCTTAAATTTTTTTTTCTTTTCCCGGAGCAATTCCTATCACTAGAGAAGGAATACTATGACTTTCTGACACACACAATCTTAAACAATTCCATTCCGAAGGAATAAATTCTGACACACAATCTTATTCTCTTAACACTATTATTTTTTATTTTATTTTATTTTATTTGAATGTGTGAAAACAACCAAAAACGGCGCGTGGCATGTAATCTGGCTTCACTTGTATGTTGTGATTCCGTGCGCGTCATTCAAAACAAAAGGGTTGGGTTGGGTTGGGAGTGGGAGTAGGACCCATGCAGTTTCCTTTGCAAATCTTCTCAGGTCTCTACTGAAAAAGTTGTTAAATAAATTTCTTGCAACTTCTTTGGAGCAGACAACTCTGAATAGTGATTATTTATACTTGGTGATCAGGAAAGGCTCTCGAGCAGCAGTGACACTATTATGCTTCTCTCACTCACCTCGCCTTTAAAACCAAACCTTAATTATTGGTTTTAATTCCAAGTTGTATATAATTCTATAATTCACCAAGATAAGCATACGATACGCTTGTTCTAAACCACAAAACCAAAACCAACCGAGCTCTCTCATCAACATGAGTGAAAGAAAAATTGGTCACTTTCCTATAAAGAAGGGTGGAAAGGGAAAATTTACCAGATCAACAGACTCGTTTTTAATCTCCTCCAAGCTGATTCCCTTACCACTGGCCATCTTCTCTAGAGAGAGAATGATAATAATAGCCTTGACTAGTAAAGGGTAGTAATCCACTCCCTACCTTTAATGAGAGCACAGCGAGAGAGCGAGGGCGCTTGTACTCCTCCATGATCTACTTATATATAGCAGGGTTTGGGCCTTGGGATGCTCAGGTGGGCCCACCCGCTGGCATTTTGTGCTTTGTCCGGAAGAGCAGTCAACTCATAATTAATATTTTATTAAAAGTAGGGCCGAGCGTGGAGTCAATGTGCGGTGAAGGGAATAGCAGCCAACCGCTTGCATTACGTGTCCGTATACTAATTATAATTTAATTATAAAAATATCCAATATTAATATTCAACAAATACCAGATGCTACTCGGAACTCAGGCAATTGGTGTAATTTGACGTTGAAGATTGATTAAAGCCAAAGTCAGACTTCAAACAAAACTGGCGGGTAAGTAAGTGGTATATATAAAACAACAGTATCGGCGTTGCTAACGCCACCACCGATTGGCTATTGTGCTGTGGCTTGGGATATTTCTTTATTTTATCATTTATTATTTTTCATGTTATGAACAATGACTTATATTCATAATAACTATATCTAATTATGTTACAACGACAGTAGGGAGTCGTAGGCAGAAAGGGTACACAAGTCCGTTAGCTCCGAATAGTGTTGATAGTTGATACAAATCCAGGCGTGAAAGCCTTTTTGCATGCCATCGGCCATTAAATGAGACAAGGAGCAAGTATCCAACCAACCCACTTGACCAATGACGTCCAACCGTAACTCCTCTTAATATTTAATGTTTTATTTATTTGATTTAAAAAATAACAAAGGATATTGGTATGATAATTAAATTTAAAGTTTAAATGTTGGCTACGGAGTCGTTGGTTTACTTTTCCGGCGTTAGCTTGTGGAAGCGGAGAGTTCATTGTCATGTTTGATATGTCAAAGAATTTTTATGTGGTGGGTAAGAGTCGTAAGATGATAAAATAATTAAAATTTTGTCTTATTGAAGAATGTGACTAAGGCTTAACTGCAATCAAATCTGGAGATGAGACTAAAAGCAAAAGCAAAAGCAAAAAGCAAGATCATGGTTATGGTTATGGTTATGGTTAGGCGAAGAAGATACATATCAAATTGACCTTTAAACCCACCGAGATTTCATTAATAGGCGGCCCCATTCTTGAGAAAAGAAAGGATTTTGAATTTTCAACCCTCCCAAAATTCAATGCTCTCACTTTCTATTATTAATTATCTTTCTTATATTCAAGTAACTAACCCATTAGCCCCTCCATTCCGATACACGTCCCCCACGCAGCGCAGCTGCAGTTTCCAGCAGACACTTGTCGTGTTGGCCGTACATCATAAGGTACAACTTCTTGCACTTTAATGCCTCTTACATTAAAAAAATTTAAATTTCTTATATCACTAAATTAGATCACCTGTTCATGTTATATTTATTGAATGGATGAATAATTACAGAACAAAGGACATGAGGAATACTTCCTGTAAAGTTGGAGTCGAATATGATTTAGGATTGATGCTCCAAGTTTTTCCTTTGATCCGATGCTTTTGGCACTTTTTCTTATATCAGTCTACCTCAATTAGAAGATTCCTGTCAGCAAAACCAAAACATAAAAGACAGGTCGATCTTGTTAGAAGAGCGAGTGCTGGTAGTCAACCAAATGGTAGTGTTGTTCTCAAGATCAACCAAAAGTGAAAACTCCGTTCGGACTTGGAGTTAATGGCCACTTTCTAACGTCAATAGACCCTTGTTATATTTATACCTTACCACCACCTTTCTCAGTGAATTCTTAATTACAATGTAGTTAGTTAGTAGACCTAATTCTTAACATTTGATGTATCCATGGAAAACCTTCAAAATTTAGACACAAAAGGATCGGAGAAACGGAAAAAGATATATATGCTAAGTTTTCACTTGGAGGATGTAGTTATAAAGTTCCCATGATGCCTGATGAAACCATATGCTTCTTTTCAAAAGTTGGAGTCCCGGGATTTTGATGATAAGATGAGCCTATGACGTGAAAGGGGAGATAAAAGTCACGGGAATGGCCCAACTTTGACAAGGAAACGAGGACGCTTTTGCTCCATGAAATTTGGTTGGAAAACTTAAGAAAAAAGAAAAAGCTTATAAATATACGCACGCTAAGTGGTCCTTGGAACCTAGAAAATTCTCTCACATGCTTCCTAATCCTACCTATTATTGAAGAGAATAAGCTACACAACACGTCTCGTAAGAGAAACAAATAGCACAAATGACTCACGAAAGGGAGCTACTTTGCTAGTTAGTAATGGATTGCATGTGACATTGTCACGCTACTGCGAACTCTTCAAAGCTCTATATTTTGTCTACCTTACAACCTCAACACACCCCATGAAGAGTAGCTTTTCTTGTGAAATAATACATCCCCCTTTTTTGTTATCCTGCAAGAATCCAATCCCAAAACAAAAGAGTGATAGAGAGGGAGAGATGCCGTCGTGAGAAATAGTCTTTTGATGGGAGGGAGGCTTAGTGGCGGAAAAGAGAAGTGTAGATTTGACAAATCTTTTCATCCGGACAACTTCCTTTTGTAAAAGAATAGGTGCCGGTGGTGACGAGAAGTACCTGCTGTATGAAAAGCTCCTTACTACCTAGACCATTCAGCATCATCTAAAATTATTAAAATATGAATATATGCAAGTTCGTCACAAGGTGCTTGCTTGCTTCCTTGGCACGTGGATGCCACTTTCTCAGGATCTAAAAGATTTGCCTTCCGTGGTGTTTCGTTTCTCTTCCCTTTCCAATGACCTATACCTATCCTTGTTCCTCAAATTTGTGTTTGAATGCACCGTCCAACTGTACTCTATAGGCAGGTTTATCTGGTCGAGTTGAAACCGTGCAAGTTTCTTATGCACTCTTGTGTGGTAGAAAAACTTTATGCCCGTTTTCAGACAACCATAATGATGATATGGTAAGGGCAATAATTTTGTGATTGGATATTACCATCCATCATCCACATGGGTCAACGGTCGGCAGCCACACAAGAGATTTTGCTTTTGTGTTCAGAGTGAATGGAGCCGTTGGAAAAACGCATCAATCAATAGTCACTATATTTTCAACGTCTTCTCAAGAATTATGCAAACAGCATCGAATTAAGTAACCCAAGGAAATACCAGATTTCTCAATTCTTTTTTTTTATATAAAGGAAAAATGTGCACACCGATTACAAAATGAGTCTGAAGAAACAGATCCCGACCTATCCTCTAACAGGATATTATGGCACCCTATAGGTGAAACATCAAAATAAGTGACACCAAGGTCGGAATGAGCTGTCTGGGCTGTGAGCCAGTTCGCGCAGCTGTTGCCTTCTCGATAGATGTGCCGATGAACAACAGATCAGTTCTGATTGAAAAGTTCCCGGATATCCATGACGATAGGGTTGTTCGATTGGGAGCGGGAGGACGCAGAAGAGAGGAGCTGGTGGACCCCCATCGAATCCACTTCCAACTCAATCCTACGGAAGTCCAAACGCCAAGTCAGCGAGAGTCCAGTGTAGACGGCCCAGAGTTCCGCTGACAACACTGTGCACCAACCTATATTCTGAGAGAAGCCTCCTTGCCAGTTGTCTTCACTATCGCGGATGAGGCCACCTGTTGTAGTCGTGAACTGGATACGATTGCTTGCCTTATCGATGTTCAATTTAACCCATCCTGGCGGCGGCCGACTCCAACCGATTAGTTGCTCATGGCGGGGATGGAAGCTAGTGGGGGTCAGTCTGTGCCTCTCGATAGCCTTCTGAACTTGATCTACAAAAGACAAGATGAGAAAAGTAGGTGAGGTGGGTCGCATGAAAGAAGAATCGAAAATAGACTTGTTCCTCCACGTCCAGAGGAACCTGCAGGTTAACCTAAAAATAAGCGCCCAATCCTGGCCCTGCACTCACCGATGCTGTTGGATTGTTGCACAGAGTTTAGGTTAATAACCTGAATAGAAAAATACCAAGTTAAAATAGTGATGGCTAATTAAACTTTTGCTCGCATGAAATCCTATAAGTTTATCAGATATAACACATTGAATTTGGATGGAAATGCCCCAAGTGTCCTACCACTTATTGAAGAAAAATTAGTATCAATAAAAAATTCCCACAGATGTTTCTCTTTACCAACTTATGCAAAAATACTAAGAGGCTAGATGAGTTTCACACAAACCAAGAATCTTGTGCTAACAAAACTACCTCTCAAATGATGCCCCTACATGCAAACTTAACTAATACTCCATCATGTCATTTATTAGAAATTCTTTCCATCCAAAACCGCAAGTTGGACTAAAGTGGAGCTATAGTTGAATTATGTCTGTCAATGTATCGTCTCCCTGCTTCTCCCCATAAGAAGGGATGGATTTGACTCAACCATTTTAGAATAAGATCAAATTTAGTTTGAAATCTAATTAGGTTTGACTCATCCCATTTGAATCCGAGTCCAATAGGATTTTTAAGGACCTAATTTGTAACACCCACTCTCGCATGACCCGAACCCGACATCGATGGTGATATCCGAGTCCGTGCC
>JANVCQ010000232.1:23485798-23508316 GCA_025531925.1 Erythroxylum plowmanianum | reverse complement strand
CCTTGCTTATAACTTGCTCAAAGATGCCTCTCCACTTGATCCTCTTGCCTTCCTTGAGTCCCTTTATCAATGACAAATATTCCCATTCAATAGGAATTCCAATTTATGATCAAGAAAATGAAAAAATTTGATAATACTTTCTTCTAGGACAATGTTCCCCATTGTCTTGAGTTTCTAATAACTCTAAAATCATTCAATTTAGTTAAGTACTCTAAAAGTTATACCAAAAACATTTTCGGGCTGGTCTTATACTAAAATAGCATTCCATACTCAACTTCCATCCAAGATTTTAAATCCTTAGAGACTGAATTTGAACTCAATTCCTCATAAAATTTGTATCCCTATGTCTCTAGTTTATACCAAATTAAAAATCACTTCATTTGGATAACTACACAAAAAAGTTATATCTAAAATACCAAAGTACGTTCTGTGCTGGAAAGTTCGCCGCGGCGAACTTTTACAGAAACGTATTCCGGAAACCATTTTTGCTACATTTTCTAACTTTATACTTCCCACATTTCACATATAACCCATCTAAACACTAAACCATCACTTCTACTTGATTTTCAACTCCATTTCAACCCAAAATTATTCACAAATACATCATAATCTATCTTTGATCATTAACCCTAGAAGATTAAAACATTTCATATACCATTCATCAACAACTTCCTACACACATTTACTTCATTCCCACTTCTAAATATCACCAAAAAGGCTTCATTTAACAAATCAAGAAGGGTTAGTGCTTATATTTACTTTTTTAGCTTCAAGATCTTCAAACTTCTTCAAGATCTTCAAAACCCTAGCTTCCTTCTTTTCTTTTCTTCTTCTTTTCTCTTCTTTTTCTCCTTCATCCACGTTTCTTTTTCATTTTAGAGCAAGACAACTTCTTCTTCTTCTCTTAATACCCTACATGAGTGTGCAAAGTTCATTTTGCCCCTTCCTTTAAGTCTTATGTCTTATACTCTTAAGTAAACTTTCAACAATGCCCTTCATTCATTCTTATAACATTAATACTTCAATTCAATTAATCTGTGTCATAAAATCTTACCAACATTAACATAATAATTAACTCCACAAAATAATCCCTTAAGGACCTCATAATTTATTCAAATCATACTTGATCCTCAAGAAAAATTTTAGGGGGCCAACACTCTTTATCTCTCTATTATGTTTCTTATCTTTCTTTTCTTTTCGTATTCCTATCTTTCTTTGATCTTTTATTTTAAATCTTAAGTGATTACTAAAGGTAGTGATTATGGTATTAAGCCTCAAAATAGTCATTATCAAATTTGTATCAGAGCTAACATTATTTTTCAAAAGTGAAGTATTTAATGATCGAGGGAATATAGGGACAAAAGTGGAGATCAATTAAACAACATGTATTATATGTACGAGATGGACAATATGTATGAACAAGCATGCATGAATTGAAAGAAAAAATTTTGCAACTTTATTAGCAAGGAGGACATAGGAGCTCATAATCAAAAGAAGGAGACAAGTAAGTGGTAGAACATACAAATGTCGAAGGGGCGTAACTGGTGTATTACAACATTCCTACTAACCTTTGTAAGATTGTGTTTTCCATTTTCAGAAGAAAGGGTTTATGTTCTTGGATATTCAAATTTGAATAGTTTTCCATTCTCAACTGTACTCTGCCAGAAATAAAAGTAGGTTTAGTAGTGATGCACCTAGAGGGAGAAGTCCTAGCATGACATGAGCTATACTTGAAGAATATGTTAACCATAAAACCATTAAGCTGGGTTGAGTACATTTCAGGCTTAGAATAAAAATTTGGTTAAGCTACATTTAAGGACCCTATTAGAGACTTGAAAAGGCTACAAAAAAAAGGAATGTGGGGGAATACTATATGAATTTCAATTTTTTTATTCCATAAGCTAATGATGATAGGGTAATTTATGTTAAGTTTATCCCTTAAAATATTAAAATTGAGACGGAATATTTGGTCAAGATTTGAAATCCTTAAAATTTACGACAAACATATGATTGGTTATATTATGCCAAGGAATGAGCAAGATGCTACCTATGCCTTTTTCTATTAATTCTATAACATCTCGTTACCCATGTTAAGGTAAAAACAATAAATGAAAGAAATTGTTGAGAAAGTAGGAAACACATTTCATACTCATGCATAATATGGCACACATATACATATGAATAGTGAATTTTTTTGCACATAAAAATAATTGTACATGCATTCATTGACAACTTATGGGTATAATTGATTTTAAATGTGATTTTATTGAAAATGAGAAGTAGAGGGAGTAGAAAGAGTGATCTTGATATGAGTTGTGATAAGGAAAGATTTGGAAACAAAATTGGTAGTTGATCTAGGAGTAAAGTAATGCACGGACAGAAATAAAATAATATACTAATACAAGGATGGAAAAGATGTGTATGCAATAATTTTTGTTTATAATTGAACAATATGAATGTAAGAATGTTCACGGGTACTATTCACAGGTACGGACGGGTACTGTTCAAGATGATACGAAAACTCCAAGAAAATAAGGTTCTTGAAATTCCCTAATCATATTAAATCAAAACCCTAATTCTTTCTATTATAAGAACATGCTAGATCAAACTCTAAATCATAAGTTTGACCCAATCCCAAAGAAATCATAAATCAATTTACGTTACAAGTACTTACTTATTGATGCAAATCAATTTCTTGAAGTAATCATGAAGATATTAATGTCTCTCTTAAAGAACTCAATTCCGAAATTTCATTAATCATTCAATCTAGGGTTACAAGGATATAATAAGGTATAAATACGTTGACCAAGTCCTAACACTAATAGGAATAGGTTTGCAAGCCTATTTAATAAAAACTAGGCTAATCCTAACAAATCTAGAAGCATCTAGTTCATTGAACATAATCTGATCTAAGTCCTCTTAGGAATGGGCTAAACACATTAAAACAAATAAGTCTCAAAATAACCCAAACAAACAAAGTACATGCTACTAATTAAAAGAACAACCCATAAACAAGTTCTTGAGTCTAAAATAAGAGATAATAAATAATAAACCCAAATTATAAAAAATTAATATAAATGGCTAAGTGTTAGCCTCTTTTAACGTCTTCTCTAATAAAGTCACAAGATTGGGCGTGGTGTTCTTTTATGAATGTTTCGGCCTTCTCATTTATTTGACTTGTGATTTAAGTTTGAACAAAAGCTTGCATTGCTTGTTTAAACCTTGAAGCTTGTCGCGTTATAATTGAATCACTTAGCATGTGTAACTTATCAGGTTGAGGTGCAAGGTGTAAAACTCTATTGCAAAGACTGGTTGTATCAAAAAGTGTCCGAATTCTTTTGCTTCCGTTGGAATCTTCTGTGATTCCTCTCCTGCCATAATTTATGAAAAGCTGTGCCTAAAACCGTTGCGATTCTCACCAATTCATAAATTTCCAATATAAAACAATTTATTTAGCGGTAAATAACCAACTAAAAATGTACGAATAAACGTTATGACTAATGCAAATATTCAACAATCTAACACGAAAAGGGACGGGAAACAATAAATTACACCAGCTCAGCATTTATGCGATAAGGGAGAGAATTTACTCTAAAGTTTACAAATGTTCTGATCTGACGAAGACATGGTACAAGGAATTCCGTAGATCAAATCCTAAATAGAAGCATCAATACCTAAAATCACAGACAGACACCTAATGCCCTCTCATGCCGCTATTCTTCTCTCTTTTCTGGTTTTGTCTAGTTTACGTGTTAATAATACAGAGAAATACGGAAAGCCTCACTATTTACCACGTCCCTTGCCTCTCCTACTATATCTGGTCATTTTCCTTCCTTGTTGCTTCTCAGTGCTCTTGCCAGAAGCGCTCCTTTTCAAACTTTGCCGTGTTAGGGTTGGCAAAATCTGTTCATGATGCATGCTCGAACTTGTTTGGGACCCACTGGCCACACTGTTAATCTCATTGAGACATTGCACCTCACTTTCATTCACAGACATAATTGGAACATCAACAGAACCTTCACTCAACAGCTTGCAGTTCTTGTCATCAAAAGCATCTTTTTCAATATTGTCAGTGTTGGAGTCAGGTTGGTTGAGCGCCTCATCATACGGCCTAGAGTCTTGATCTCTTCTGTGTCCTGTGGACAAACTGAAAGAAAGGGGATCGATTATATCAAGCATAAACAAAACCATACCATAATTAAAAATGGCCAGCCACAAGTTACCTTGAGCCTGGAGAAGGGAAACCATTAGCAGCAACCGCGTCGACCCTTCCAGCAATATCTTTTGATGTCGAACAACTCATTTTGTTGACTCTTGGATCTGCTAATGCAAAAGAAACCATAAGAACAAAAACATGGTTATACTTGCAGACAATTCCAAGGTATGCGAGAAACTCCATTTCAGCAGACTGTCAAATCTTTTTGATATACTAAAATAACACTCCAATTTAGATGGATGTACTTGGATATGCAGTCGTGCATTGTATCCTAAGTTTGTGGTGGAGTTAATTTCCAAGGTTAGGAACACCACATGATAAAAACCTTAACATTGATGATGAATAAAAATTTTGTTTTATTTTCTAACTAATTTTTCATTATTAGAATATATATTATTTTAGTTTTTCCGTGAAATTAAAATCCATTAGTAAATAATGAGTCATTGTTAAAATAGTGTGTTGCTTATATTTTGCAAGTTTAGTTAAAATTCCCATTTGGTTAGAGTTAGCTTTTCTTTTATTATATACATTATTATGTGTTTGAGTATTTCAAAGAAGCTTAGATTGATTTAAATTGAAAGCTTTCTTTCTCTAAAAGTACCTCCTAAACAATTAAGAATAGTTTCCTAAATCCTAGAAGTGATTTCTAGAAACCTGTTGACGTGATTCCAATAGTCTGTAATATCTCTTAAGACTGCAGGTGTGACTCTTACTTTGATCAGAGTCTCCCACCACGGAGCTCAGGGGTTGGATGTTCCCAACAGTGTTCTTTGGTCCAATAGCAGCAATGGTAGCACTATAAGCAATGACATGCAAAAGTCATCAAGCAAATTGTGAGCTGACTATGCCACATGGATTTAAGGAAAAAAGAGAAGAATATGAGTCCTGAAAAAGATAAAATGAAAAAGAATATATCACCAATCTTTTACGGGAAGCCAACCTTTCCAATATGACCGGCATATATTCTGAGGGTTGAAGTGTTTGTCTAAGCTTCGACCTTCCCTCTGAGCCATTTCACAAGTCAATCAGACAGTTTTAATTTGTTACTAAAACAAAGACAAAAAAGACATAAGAAAAGAACCTCGTCTTTCCTCAACAATCAGCACAGGTCCAAGGTCCTCCACAAAATGTTAACAGAAGCATAAGACACTTTATTTTAACTGTAAACAAATCTTTGTAAAAATCTAATTTTCTTCACAGTTATTAATAAGTAATTATCACATATTAGAAATATAACAAAGTGATTTTAATCTATGCAATTTCCCAACTTCATTACTTGAATACCTCATTCTGCTGAGGATTAGACGCAGCTGGATTTGATAAAACTGCACCATTCTGCAATCCATCATCTGGAGCAATTTGTGAAAGTGAAAGAATAAAATTAGTATCTCTCATTATTCAACATACGGGCAGATTAAACAACAATAAAGGAATCAACAGTCTCTCAGACAAGAATAATAGGACACCTGGTAAGTCACCTGATGCTACATGACTAGGCAAGAGTAAAGGAGCATCAATTAATTGCTTAGAATAGTTTATATTACATCCTACACCAGCTTCTGCTTTGTCCTCCAACAAGAAATGAAGGCTCCTTTTATAGTCTGAAGCTGATGGAGACCAATCAATTTTTGAAGATGTGCGAGAATTGAGGAGTTCCTCGATTGCTTTATATCTAACTTTACTTCGTATTTCATCAAGAAAATTCCATGAACCACTAAAAGGGGAATCCCTGGTCAGCTGCATTGAAGTAAAATGAACCATCATAAAAATGTCAGCATTGAAGGAAAATTAATCCTAATGTAACCAACCAGAAAAAAACACTTTCCTAATTTCTATTTCTTCCTAGTTTTGATGTCCTCAGTACATTCACATATTAAATTACTTCCAATACGCTGTAGACTTCCCTAGTCTTTTCTTTTCGTTTATTTGTTTGTGCAATTTAGAAAACTAAGCCAAATAACATATATAGAATTCTTTGCAATCCTGATGACAAGAACAAAAGTAAGGAATTCACAACAATCCCCTTAATATGTTTAATCCCCAAAGAATGGGGAGTAGCCAAAGAAACTAAATCAACATTACTTTCCAAATATCCACATAAATGGTAGGAAAGACATTCCTCAGCAGGTAGCCAAGTGCATGAGTGCACGCCTCCATGTATTTAATGTCAGTTTCTTGCTTTATATATGAGTACACACACACAAGCCTGTCCACTATATAGTATCCCCATAGATATACAATAGATTAAGGTGAAAATTGAGAGAGAGAGAGGCCACTAATGGGACCTTGGATGTGGATGCAGAATTGCTGCCCAATAAGAATGATGTACTCTCTTTAAACAGGTGTACACCTGTTGGTGAAGCAGAGCTGCATTGGGTATGGTTCAAAGATGGAGATGCCCAAGAAGGGCGTGATTGCATATAACATTTGGCTAAATCCACAGGGGAACCTTCTTCATTATCAGATACCTGCTCAGCAGACAAGCGCATCGAATTAGATAAATATCTAGCATAATGATTGTTATATGTAGTTCCACATATACCTTTTCATAATACCCTAGGTACATGAACAAGCTAAGATGTAATGAGTAACCTTCAGTATTCGGCATGAGTTACAGATCCAATTGGATGTGCAAGAATGAAAAGCATAATAGCAACTTATATTTTTATTCTCAATTGCTAAAATCAAGGTCATAATAAAATAGACACAGACCTACAACTATATAATCTAGAGCAATCACAAGAATAATCATAGCAATAAGGTTCTAAGGAGGAGATAACTCTCTGGAAAGAACTACTAACATGTGGGAGTATCTCAGTGTTGAAAGTGCAGGTTCCACCCTCTGATGTGGACTTTGAATTTGACCGCAATTTCTTCTCTTCTAACCATTTCTTAGCCTCCATAACAGCTGTCTTGTGGAGATCAGACTTACTGACATCTGCGTAAGGGTAAGATGATCGGTCATATTGTAATTGTCAACTACCAAACACAAAAAAAAAAAATGCTATTCACGTATCTCACTTTGTCTCTCAACTTCTGTACTGCCATGGACAGGAGAATCCACCATTCTTGATTTTATAATATGCATTAGCTTATCACATTCTTCCCTGGTCATGTAGGTGAATGCTAATTAGAATTATAAATTAAACAACGGTTAACAAAATATATAAATAAAGAGAAATCTGCAGAAACTACAGAATTTGAAGGTGAAATTTTGTTATCCAACTAATAAACATACATTAGCTTTGTACACACTAACACCTAGTACAATATGGGAAATAAATTCGCCCAGATTTATTAGGTCCCATGATTTATGAAATACTCTATCCTAATTTTATGGGCATAATTAGTACCAGATTTTGCGGACATAATCCCCACAAAAGCTGGACATAATTATATAGATTACATTTTCCCACACTCCCCCTCAAGCTAGTGAATAAGTATTGGCCATTCCCAGCTTGGATACAATGTTTGCTTAACCCTTTGGTAACGTCTGCAAGCTGATTATGTGTAAACACATAAGGTGCAAAAATCAACCCATTCTCCAACTTCTCCTTGTTAAAGTGTCTATAAACTTCAATTTGTTTTGTTCTATCATGTTGTACTTGATTGTGAGCTATATTGATGGCAGATTTGTTATCACAGTAGAGTCCCAATGGCCCATCCCACTTGATCTTCAAATCCTCTAGAATATTCTTCAACCAAAGCAGTTCTCAAACATCTTGAGCCATTGCCCGAAATTCAGCCTTTGTACTGGATTGTGCTACCACATTTTGTTTTTTACTTTTCCATGTCACAAGGTTTCCACCAAGAAAGGTGCAATATCCAATGTTTGACCTTCTATCAACAATTGACCCAGCATAATCAGTCAAGTATCTTAATTTTATGGACATAATTAGTACCAAATTTTGTGGACATAATCCCCACAAAATCTAGACATAATTATACATATTACATTTTCCCAAACCATGATATCTGAAAAACACCAAATGTACATTCTAAACCAAAAGTTTGACTAAGATATAGGTGAAAGCATTGAAAGTTTTCAAGTGATCCAAACAAAATAATGAGAAATGACAATGCATGAGATAAGATAACAAAGAAAAATCCGGGCAAAATATAACAAAGAAGAATAAAATTATAGATCACCTTGTGAAGGTTTCCCTCATGAGAAGCTGTTCAATTACACGCTTTGTATCATTCTTCCATTCTAAAGCTCGGGAGCAATTGATCATGTCCGACATCTGATTCTTCTAATTTTAGCATAAAACTAAGATCAAATGCCAAATACATTTAAATATCAAGGCATACAAATGCAGGACTTAAAATGAATAACAAACTCACTAATCTTTCACTTTTGTACTAAAAATACAACCAATTTGCTGGGTAGAAAGTGAACAAGAAAATATCTGAGAAAATTTTGAATATTTGATGTAATTATATTGCATATTGTTTCTATTATCAAAAAGGAAACTCACACTGCACTGATGCAGTCCCATCCAGAACTCACATATGCTGATAGATCAGTTTGCAAAGTATCTGAAAACTCACAATGCTAGACAGAGATATGCAACGTGTGGCTTGTGCATACTACCTTTTCCAAACCCCCAGCACCTTGAGATGAGACAGGAGGAACATCACTGCTGACATCATCCATATCATCATCTACAAAAGTTGAAACATGAAATTGTATAACATGCGCAACAGGCCATAAACCACAAGTCATCATTATAATGCATCAATTACCATTAGCAACTCAACAAAGCTCATAATGGAAATGCAAACTCATTAACTATTTATTAGAAATCAGACAAGTAACTAAATTCACCCAATTAAGAAAAAATGGTGCATCTCATTAGATACGCGTCAAAGCCCTCAAGCAAGTGAAAGTCCCAACGTACAAATCACTTAGCAGTTTGCTATTCAGTAGCCAAAAATTAAAAACGTAATTTCATCAATAAGCGGAAACAATACAGATGCGTATTAGTTAAAACTCCAATAAATTAGTTAAAAAACGAAGTAGACACAACTGAGCACATTTGTTCGCAGCCCTAAAATTGTTTTCTCAATAGACAAACCTTGAAATAGAAGTACATAGAGGGCAAAGCATACCAGAAAAAGCGGAATGGTCGTCGGAAGAAGAAGACGCATAATGAGGAGAGAAAACGGAGGCCAGGACTTTTCCAGCGCCACTGGCAATCAAACGAGTAGGAGAGAAGACGAGTTTGGACAGCCAATTAGGACTTGCAGGACTGGAATTGCGTAGGAAAGTTGAAGTAGGACGGTCGTAAGGAGTCCAGTTAGATGCGGACCGGCGAAGCCGGGGCATTTTGAGGCCGGATTGCGGCCGGGGAGTGGCGGCCATGTAATTTGGGGTTAATTTATGAAAGCCGGGAGATGTGTCAACATTTATCCCAATTTCTCTATCATTTATTTAGATTCAATATTATTAATATCAAACAAGTTATTTTTATATAATTTAAATTTAATTATGAAATATACATGTAAAGATTAAAATATTTATTAATCTCGTACTCATAATTTACAGCACACATCCCACATTTATACATGCCTTGCTCGTTTCTTCCTTTCTATTTCTCTTGACCACCGTCCACCCTCTTTATTCATTTTCTAACAATTTCAAGGAGTGTGTAGAAAACTTGGGAGTGTGGAAAATCAATGGTATACTAGATCAATTTGGTGAATTTATTTCCTCACAGGGATTACTAAAGGAGAGGGCTCATGAATATTTTAAGAACATCCTAGGAGAATAATGTACGTCTAACTCAAATATCCATATTATAAAATCATTCATTTCCTACAACCTTATAAGCTTAGAAGAGCAGTCTCTCAAAGCTCCATTCCAAATAAGCAAGATTGAAGAAGTGGTTTCTGGAATGCAAGATGGTAAGGCCTCGGGACTAGACAATTTTAATGGCCATTTTTTCAGAAAGCACAGTCAACTATAAAAGATATGGTGGTGGAGGCAATCCTGGAAATCTCTGAATCAGGGAAGCTCCTCAAAGCTGTTAACAATATATTTACTTGCTTGATCCTAAAACTCAGAATCCTAATTCCTTTGGAGATTTCAGGCTGATATCGTGTTGTAATTTCCTATATAAAATAGCCGTCAAATTACTTGCCAAGAGCTGAAAACAGTTTTCGTCCCTATGATCAATAAAGCTCAAGCTGCCTTTTTTGAAGGACGTCACATTGTGGACAGCATTCCTTTATCCTATGAACTATTTGGAGGATACATTAAGAAGAACTCTCCTACCAATTGTGAAATTAAAATAGATATTCACAAGGCTTATGCTACATTTAGCTGGAGCTTTATAGATCAAGTTCTTGAGGTCTTTAACTTCCCCCCAAAATTCAGGTTGTGTCAAAAAATGTGTTACACCTCTCCTAGTGATTCAGTTTTGGTGAATGTGGAGCCATCTAAATAGTTTCAAGGGAAGAAAGGCATACATTAAGGGGACCCCTTATCTCCCTATATTTTCATCCTATGCATGGAAGTGTTCTCCAGGTTATCGAATTATAATGTCTAACAGGATCCAACATTCCAATATTACCATCGTTGTAAGAAGTTGAAGATTACCCACCTTCATTTTGCTGACTTCCTGGTCTTTGCTAAAGCACATGATAAGTCCATTTACTTGATTAAGCAAACCTTGAAAATATTCAAGGACCTATCTGGTTTAGATGTCAACAAGATGAAGAGTTTCCTAATTTAATCTAAGAGAGCTAGTGCTTTGGCGCCATGTCCTGGGGCTATCATGGGTAGACAAGTTAAATTCCCCCTTAACAAGGAACTATTTTTGCTTTATTAAAGGTCTGATCAAAACTCTTTAGAAGGTGATGAGGAGGTTTCCTTGGGCTAGGACAAACAATTCAAGATATTATGCTAAGGTAGTGTGGAAACATATTTGTAAGAGCAAGAATTCAAGTGGGCTATCCTCTCACTAAAGTTTTGTAATAAAATCTCGATGGGCAAAAGAATTTGGAGGATTCTTTCCCGAGAAAATCGTTATGGGTTAACAGGATCCAAAGCTTCTATATGAAAGGTAAAAGTTTACGGGAACTCCAAGTTCATCTAAGCAAATCCTATTATTTCACCCAACTATTGAAGAAGAGGATTTATATGGAAGGTCAGATTAGATGTAAGATTAAAGGACAACTATCTCCATACTATATGACTATTGGTCTAATATGGAAAATTAGCTCACTGAATATTTGGAATTCTTAATAACATCCAGGTTTCATCAAATGCTTTAGCCCAAATTTTTAGGGATGACACTAAGCTAGTCCTTGCTAATTTTTTATTATTAAAAACATATAACAACTTTTTTTTTTAATTGAATTCAAATATAGACTGTCGGTTTAGTTTTTACTCAAGGTCCAACTCTTTTAAATAAAATGATGCTGTTTTGTTTAGAATAATTAGCCATCAAGTCAATCTAGGCTTAGGTCTAGCTTACAGGCCAATCTATTAAAAATAACTAAATTTAAGCCTAGGAGTTAAAATTTATCATCCCTACAAATTTCGTATGAAGCTAAAATTAGTACATGAATAGAGGATAATAAGTGAGGTAATTTTCCCTAAGAGCTAGCGCATATCATTTCTATCATCTTAAAGTTAATCAGGTTGAAGTCTATATTTGGGTTACCCATTCTTTCAAAATTTTACCAATGAATCTTCCAGCAAAATTCTCACAGGGGAGGAAGTTAAACTGGATTGATGTAGATTGGCTTAGAGCTAGAGCCTTCTAGAGTTTCATTCTTCCTCTGGTCAGTATTTCTGGAGTCATCCTACTCTGGATAAGCTTGCTTTCATGAATACGGCAAATAGGTGTGCTACCTTTGTAAAACAACGCGGGAGAGCATAAATCATCTATTCCTTGAATGCAAATATTCTGACGAGAATTGGCCATATATTCTGGAATTGCTTAACGTGGATATGGATGCTAGGCACTAGAAGACATTTGCAAAATGGTTTATGAGAAAAAGTGAGTTTCTATCAAGGTGATAAAATCATTATAATTACAGCTTTCGACACGTGCATGTTTATAATATACAAAACAAGATGTAACAGAGTGCTTAGAAGAGATGAAAAATCAAGCTTATCCTACAAAAAGAAATCACTAACCGGACCAGAGAATTGATGATGAACAATGGCAATGCCAGTAGATGTATTTGCCAAAATAGCTCAAGCGTGGAGACTTTTAATTTTGTACTACATTTAGACATATCCTACTTCATGGACTGAATTCTCGTAGCTAAAGCTGTTTCTATAGCCTTGTAATCCAAATGTAAATGTTGTCTTGAATATAATTTTCTTCATCTTTTTCAAAAAAAGAAAAACTGTATTTAACCAAGCTTATAATTCTGGAAGTTAAAACTGTGAGGACATGAAACTACAGAAGAGAACAAAAAGTTTTGTGACCTATTGATATGCATGGTCATCAACCCATTGCATTGTCATCCATTTTGTATGAAATGAAGGTGGTATTTCTTCTTTTCTGCAAAACTCACAAGACACTCCCTTGCTATATTTAGCATGAGTTATGTTAGCCACCAAAAGGAACTGTGATCATGAAATTGTGTATGCAAAATGTTACATCATAAATACCGAGTCATGCTGTATGTCATCTTAATCCTGATCCTCAACTATTCGTGTTACAAGGCCTAGAGCAACAGTCCTCCCTAATGCCCTCAAAAATGCCCTTCCAAGAGCTCTGCAACTTTGAAATTCTTCTACACAAACTGGTTCATTCAGAACCACCTGAAATTTGAGTGAAAAGATGAGATTCATATTTACTGCTCACTGTTTCCCTTGAGCAGAAAATTGAGATCAGATCATCATACATTTATCATAATTACCTCAAGTACAGCATTCTGCTTTGATATTATACAGCGTGGTGCCTTTTTGGTCACCTTACCAGTCTTTGGGTCAACCAATGATATTATGTTTGCAACCGTTGCAGCTGCCTTTGCATGGTGTATATGAATTTCCAACTGCTCATTTCTCAGAAAATTAGTTGGCTAGAGATAAAGGGAACGCTGAATAAGATACCAAGAATAAATGTAAAAGTGAGGAGCGTACTTGAGTGCCTTTCAGGATTGGGGTTGCACCCTCTAAGACAAGTACCCTTAACTCCAAATGTCTTGCAACTGTAGTTGGGAAGTCAGGGTGGCATAGAACACCTCCAGCTATCACATGACTTCCATCAATGCCCAATAGACTGACAATTACATTGTCGCCAGCTCTTGCAATACCACAAGCCTTCGAATTCCGCTCCACAGAACGTACTGTTCCTACATCTCCAAATGGCATAACTAAAACCTGCATCACCACACATTAAGCATGTGAATATAAATAATATCATTATGGAGCAGGGTTAAGGAGATGAACAAATCAATACACCTGTATCTAAAAAAGTCAAAAACCAACAAGCTGCAAGCATCAGCACTGTACTTTGTCCATGAAGTAACCAATATATGCCAGATGGCTCAGATCCTAAATGCCAACAGAAAAACTAAGAACTCTGTGCACTAGTGGAATGGTTATAATAATCAAATCAGATTCCAATCACATTTTAATTCTTCTGCAGCATTAAGCTTTATATTAAAGAAAGTCAAAAGACAAACTTCTATGGAAAGAAATGTAAAAGCATGACTAATTCTATGGAAATTTATCATGTCCATACTTGATATATTCAACAAACGACATGAAAGAAAACATATCCACAATATCACATTAACATATCCACAATATCACATTCATACTTCATACGTTCAACAATTTTATATTGCTAAATGCTCGTATGTTTGATGATAAATGACAAACCCTGTAAAGTATCCTTTAAGACTCTTCCCTCCAATATCCTTGACATGAACTCACATTTCCAAGATTAATAAACAAACTATTGATGTAGGGAGAGAGGCTAGGGAAGTTATTTTCATCAAAGTAGGGCAAAAATGGGGATGATAGTTCATAGGAAAGAAAAATAAGCTAACTAAGGAAAACTTGATAAAAATTAGAAGTCTAAAGTACTCCTGGATCACTAATTCATACCTTTGAACCACTTCGGAGAGCTCCAGCCTCCAATTTACCGGATGCTGAAATCTGACCTTGTGAAGTTGTTTTAACAACATCACATATGGGCATAAGAAGAGGTTTCGAGAACTCTCTTGAGGGAGGTTGGAAGGAATCAATTGCATCCAACAAGTGAGGCCCAGAATACCTGCAATTCCACAATATATTTTTCAATTTTGAAAACCCTAGTTCCCATTTCTAATATTTAGTTTTATAAAAGGCAATTCATTTAAGAACCTACTATCTCAAAGAATGCGAAAACCAAACAAGAGTGATCAAAATTGTGATCTGCTTTTTCTATGAGAGCAGACTCACCAGGATGACAAACGAACATCAGTCGGAGAAGCTACTAAATTCTGATTTTCCATAGCACTCAACGGAATCCAGAACACGGAGGAATCTTTGAAACTACAAGCACGAAGAAAAGTTCCAAGTTGACCTTTAATCACTTCAAAACGATCCTTGGAGTATTCCACTGCATCCATTTTGTTAATTGCTACAATGATCTGATCAACTCCAAAACTCCTAATAAGCTGGGCATGTTCCCTTGTTTGCCCTTTAGAGCCATCCATACCAGCCTCAAAAGCACCAAGACTGGCATCTATCACCAGTATTGCCGCATCAGCTTGTGTTGCTCCTGAAATCATGTTTGGAACAAAATCTTTATGGCCTGGCGAGTCAAGCACAACCACATGAAACTTTTTGGAATCAAAATACGCAACAGCCACTGTCATTGTTATTCCTCTTTCTCTTTCTTCAGGACTCTCATCCAATGCCCAAGCATAAGCAAAAGACCCCTTGCCCTGCTTGAATTAGAATTCAAATTAAACCAATACCATAATTCCATTAGGAAAAAAAAAATCAGGTCATGATAATTTTACCTGTACTTTTGCCTCTTTTTCATATTTGTGCATTTCTTTTTGTGTTATACGCCCCAAAAGATGCAACAGTCTGCCAGAAAGTGTCGATTTTCCAGAATCAACATGGCCAACCTATAAAAAACAAAAAAGATCAAATTACTTACCACCAATACCCTGGAATGTATGACTAAAAGAATGTATCTGACTTACAATTGCAAGATTCAACTGAGTCAATCTATCTTCTGCTTTATCAGGGAACATCCACTTATCAGGTTGATATTGAGTAGGTGGCTTGGCTCTTTTAGTGCTAATGTAACTTGGAACCTCAGACTGATTAGTCAAAGAAATGTTGCCCAAGTTGCTGGCAAGACCAAGGGTGTTGCCTTCATTTATTGATGAAGTGCTATCCCCAACAATTTTCTGTTTGCCTTTTAGCGTTGATGCAAGTGAACGATCAGATATTTCTTTGTTGAACTTAACATCGGGTCTATTCTTTGAAAGATTGTCATCTTTCTTGGACGTTGTTCTACCTTTCGATGTTGTCAATGAGCCATCTTTGTGTTTGGAACTTTCACGTGCTTGAGCCACTCCATTAATTGAGCAATCGCTCTCGTCAGGGTTGAACCCTTGTTCTTTTGATAACTGAGGTATGCCATCTGACCTTTTAATATTAGATGTGTTAGTTGCATCTTTCTTCTCACTATCTCCTGAAGAAACTGTAGCAATTGAAGTTTGACAACGTTAGCTGCCAGCAACAAGGAATTAAGAAAAATTACAAAGAATTGATATTGTATAGAAGATCCAACAATTTTCACCAAATCAACACTAACCTAAATAAAAACTTGTGGCAAAGAAAAGATTAGAATGTTTCATATGCATACACATTCCTGTTATATAATTGTATAAATCCATAGTCATAATCCTCTAGAAAATCTAGGTTAATGACAATTGTACAAACAGGAAGCTGGAATTTATCTATATTACTCACAATAAAAAGAAAATTAAATTATGATCTTCGTGACAAGAACAAGTCAAATTAGAGCAATGTCATCCAAAACTATATATTTATTATCCCTTAAGAAAACAAAAGACCCAATCTAAAAATAACACTTCTGGCAAAGGGTATGATTAAGATTACGCTTGCACAACAGTGATTCCTAATGCACCATATCATTTATGAATTCACTGGCACAATAATTTGATCTATCAAAAGGCACAACAAAAGAAGGGCACCTTTGTGAAGTCCACTAGCAACAATATCATCTGGAGATGGCACATCAAACTTGAAAGGAACTGTATAATAAACGTATCAAGGTTAAACTATGCTGGACAGATGTAGTGACATTTAAGACAAATACAATTGAAAGCTGACTCAGAAACAGCCATTGGCTGTAATACAGATAGCTGAATGGACCAAAGATTTCTAGAAGAATTAGCTTTACATATCATATAATTTACATTCACCAGTCAGACATGTTCAGACCTACGTTAACATGTGAATCGTTCTTAGAACTAAAAACTTTAAGGAGTTCATGAAAATTTCCTCGGAAATTCCCATGCCTCAGGAAGTTATTGCCCCCTTCTGCCACAATATCATCATTCTGCAGTTGACCTATTACAGCATTATCAGGTGCTCGATGTGGCAACTGTGTAAAAAGAGACTTGGCCATTATGGATACTCCGGTGTCTTTGCCAAAGCCATCAGCTGCATGAAAGAGATCTATTCTATAAACTGACAACCAACTTCAGAGGAAGCCTAAACAACAAGAGCAGGAAAAAAGCTGTCTGTATGCTGATAACAAGACAAGTATTTGACATTGATATTATTGGTAAAAACTATGACTAGATCTATGCCTCCTTTTCACAAACAATACAGAATCAATTAGTATGGAATCAAACAAAAATCATGGTACATGAAGCTCAACCGACATCATTGCTCACTTTTCATATTAAAGATTGGATAGGGACGACAATAGAAGGGATATAAGAACCACTTACGCACTCTCTTTTCACCAATACTGTAGTTGCCTGACACAGGATTACGAATAACCCCACAAATATCACACATAGGCATGCTTTCATCATTGTCATATGTGCAAATCGAGCAACGCCATACCGTGGGCCTACTGGTTTCTTTCTTAGGCTTAGGCACTTCTGCAGTTACAGGAATAAGAATGAAGAAAGTAGGTTATCAGAAACTCTGTAGAGATCAACAGCACATTCAGAAACATAGAAAAGCTAGCCTTCACAATAGGAATGTAAGCTTATGAAGACTATATCATCAAGATCAAGCACATATAAACTATGACAGGAAAAGAATGTAAAAAGAACAGATGAATGACCATCTATTATCCAGCAGTGTCCAGAAAAGGCCAAGATAATATGTAAACTAGAGAGTTGTTGGAAAATAGCTCAAGTAAGTCCCTCATCAGTCTAGAACCTTTCTATAGAGAACATTGCAGAAAAATGAGTGTGTTGAGAGAGAGCTTCTATGATTGTTCAAATTAATGATCCAGGCAAGGAATATAATTCTTAAAAAGTTTTTTTTTAATCCGTATCAAAAGATACCAGGCTTAATAGGATGGGAACCAACTTGTAAACTGGAATCAGCATGAGTAGAACGCAACAAGAAGAAAGACCATTATTACAGAAAGGGAAGTGATGATTAGTCACTCGAAGCATGAAGTGTATACATAATGAATGCATGTATTCATTCCTACTGACCATTATCCTCTACGTCATAGCCATCGTCATCGTCAAAGTCATAATCTTCGTAGTAATCAAAGTCAACCCCATATTTCCCTTTATGAGGCATTGTCCTGATGAACAAAAGCAAGAAAAGCAGTACTAAGTTACAGAAACTAACAACTTCTGCCCTTAGCTCTGACTCATATTTCAATAGAAATATACAAGTTGCCAGAAGCTGACCTGTGAGATGAAATTGCTGGACAAGAGTAGTCACTCAAGAAGCATGCATTCTGAGAATTCCACCTGCTGGGTGATATTGCCAGACAAGAGTACTTAACAAACAAGTACGCATTCTGAGCATCCCACCTGCTAGATGATATTGCTGGGCAATAGTACTTAAACAGCAGGCATAATAAGAGCCCTTTACTTGGAAAAGTTAAAACTCAAGAGCTCAACAATTCAAAGGGCCAGTAGGTCGAGTCTTAGTTCACAAAAGCCAGCAAGAAAGATGACTGAGTGAATGAAGGGCTACGTTACAATGTGAGAAATACAACTTCCTTTCTTCTCTCTTCATGAATGAGGAAAGTAATTCAGCTTCTGCTAAAGTCAGTATTCGCTCTTGGTCCCATGAACATAGGCTTCCTGTGTCCTGCATTGCAATCCTAACAAAGTTGACCATACGTACAAGGCCATCTCATTGAACAGTATTTAGTACATCTTATTAACCTACTTTGAAAGAGAATTGTGTGTATGGGAATTACTACTGTTTATCGAAATTTGCAAAACAAGGAGAGAAAACAAACTAATTAGAAACCCTAACCAATAGCGAAAAAGATTGGCGGAGCTTCGTGAACAAGGTCAGATAGATTTCACAAGAATCCCTTGCAGTAAGTAAAGTCTTGTGATAAGAGATCAGTAATCAATAAAAAGAATATCAGGAAACTCTGGATAGAGCTGAGTTGTGTTACCTACACAAAGGGCAGTGAAGAAGCGGAAGAAAGTCCACATGCCTCTGCTCTCTCTCTGCTGGATGAGGACGAGGATGAGTAATGCCAACAAAATTTCTCAAATATTGGGTTTTTGTTTTATATTTACCCAACTGTAGGTCTGTAACCTTTTTCAACACCTCGCTTTCCCTTTCTCTTTTTATGTTGTTTCTCTGGTTCGCTTTAAGTTTGGGCCGTTTGACCTTTTCTTTCTACTCTTCTCTGTTTTTTGACAGCTTAAAAGCGCAAAATTGCGGGTTGCATACAACATCAAGCTACCGGATAGAGTCGGTATAGAATCATCAGACTAATTTTATAATGTCTTATTTTATTTTATAAATTTTAGTTATTTATTTATACAAATTTTATATTTATTTATATAAAACTCATGCAAAATTTATATAAATAAATAGCTAAAATTTATAAGACAAAATAAAATGTCATAAAATTGAACAGAAAATCTAGACCCAACAGAATCAAGCCTATGAAGCCCATTTCAATCCCGTGTAGACCCCACTTAGAAGGAACCACTTGAGAAATTATATCCACTTCGTAATTGAAAGCTTGGAACACATCTCCAAAGATAGGTTCGGAGCTGTTTTCTTGGCTAGCGCATATAATAATAATAATCTGACTTCGTGAATGATCGTCTAGCATTTCTTCAACAGCAGTTTAATGTTTGTTGAATATCCTAGCATTCAAAAATAACTCAAAACTATTTTCTTCATTTTCTCAATTTTTAAGTCTAATTAGGAATAACAGAAACCAAACCCCTAAGAATGTTACTTACGAGGATTATGAGATGACAAAAAAGACTTCATTAGTTACAAGAATGAGCCTTATCATCAAGGTATTCCAATGGCTCCCCGCAATAATCATATTAGATCTAACAAATTTATTGAGAAAATCAAGCTTATAATAAGATCATGAACATTAATCACGGACCATATGCCTTTATTTGATCCAAATTTGGAATAAAAATAAATAATTAAAATCATGTATATAAAAAATTTAAAATTATCTTATTTGGCCAAAACTAATTCAGATTTAACTTCTTTGAAATATTTTAAGAAAACTCGATTATGTCAAAAAGCAAATTTAATAAGTTTGTGAGCTATTTTTAAAAATATATCAGTATAAAGAATATATTATAATTAACATACAATTATGCATAATCACAATCATAAATAACTCACTAACAAAACTCGTTGGTATAATACTAGTGTAGTGTGACTTGCATTTGTAACTCAAATTATAAATCATGCATAACCACATCACTCCACTCTCAAAACAAGACTCATGATCCCTAAAACATACTATTAACCTTATATAGATATAAACAACTAAAAGATGACTCACTCCATCTAGAGTTATTGAGCATAAAGATCAATCATAGAAAAATCTATATGCTTCCATAAAGAAGTTAAAATCACGTCTTGAGATAAAAAGAATCATATATACACATAAACAATAAGAGAACCATATGCATGCATTACTTATCATAGTACGAAAAAACAAGTGCATAATTCTTAATTTTGTTAATCTTGGGAAGTGTAATAAATATAATATAACAATCATAAACACATACTAAATAAAAACATCATAAGATAGTATAATACTTATATTACCCATATTTTTATGAAAATCTACAAGTCTAAGCCCCTTAGTAAGTGACTTAAATATATATCTATGGTTACAAAGTACTCATTAATGTTTTTAAAATTAGGTTGAAAGTTAAATCAGTAAGACAAAAGATTTAAAGTTTAAAAGATTCAACCAGTATTAGATCGTGATAAAATAATTTAAATATTGAATAAAATTAAAATTTTGAAATATGATTCAAAGAGACTATCATTAGTTTAAAGTTTAATTGAAAAGGGAGACTATTAAATAAAAATTAATTAATTAATTTTGGTTTATAAAAATCGATTAGTTTATTAAAATCGACTGATTAATTAATAAGTTGATTGATTCTCAACAACATGGGTTATTAAAGTAAATTAGAATGAAAAGTTAAAAACCAAATTAAAAAGTTAACTGATTCAAGGTTTTCACAGTTAAACCAGTCGAACTAGTTTGATTTTTTAATCATTGGTACTCACAAACTGCATCACCATTATCAACCTATCCTCGAAGATTAAAGTACCTAACTTTAGCATATTTAGCATAACTAATTTTCTTTGTTTTCTTGGAAAAGAATATAGAAGATAAGTCATCATAGAGAATCCTAATAGTCTAGAATTTGAATCAATAATTATAAATCCCCAAATAAAGTTCTTCAACTAATTGGCATGGGATCATACCTTAATATAAGTTATAATCTTAACATCCATGGTTGAAGTTATGATAAAATATTGCTTAGGGCTCTTCCAATAAACAACTTATTGATAGTTTAAAAAGAAATTCAACCCACAAAGTGAAAAGGAGTTCAAAAATGTTTAGCTAGAGAATTCATTGGTGGTGAAATACCAAAACATAGGGAGGAATGTATTAAATTCATGGAACTATAACATATAGGATGAATGTACTGGAGTAAGTAACAAACAAAATAAAGAACACGACTAAGTGGAATGGAAGTCAAGTAGTTAAAAAAGAGGTGCTTGAGGTAGAATTCCAAAATGCAAAAGTTGATAAAATGATGGAAGTTAACTAGAATATAGTTAAGTGGGCTGGAAGTTAGGAAGTTACAGGAAAAATAACTGGAGGTAGTTAACTTTGAAGGACTATAAGAGAAAAAAAAAGGATGGACAATATTTGTTGCATAACAACCAAAACAAAAAAAAAAATCCCCAAAAGATACAGAACCATTAGATAATCTGTAAAGAGATAATTAACTCAAAAAAACTTTGTTATTATTTTTCAACTTTCTTTACATTGTGTATTCATTTTTATTACCTCAAATTCCCTTTGTAGCTTGCAATTTTCTTTTTGGTTAAATCAAATCATTTCTTTTTCTAATGCATTTAACATTTTGGTAGCATATAATTCTATTTTCTAAGTTTTTGGAAGTCTAACTATATTGTCGATAAGAAGTTAGGTACAAATTCTAAGATAATTCCTCACTGGTATGCCCGAATTGTAGATTGACACCAATAATTTGGCTGGAATGAGACACGATGTTTTATTTAAGGAACAAAAAAGAATTATTGTTGCCTAGCCGTGGATGAAGAAGTCCCTACAGTAGTAGGGAATAAAGGTTTTTATCCCAAATTGTAGGGAATCTTAAGAAGGTAGCCTCACCTCCAGCTAACTCTCCTACTAGAAAAAATCCAAAATTGCCATAACAAAATGACTTTGCTATCATAAATGAAATTTTAAAATAAAAATTGATAGAGAAGGTTAATAAAATGTCATCCGCTTTAGTACAAACTATTAAGCAAAATTCTCCTGCTTTAACAAAGCATATTTCCAAAGGATTTGTGGGGCATCCTGCATTGAATGCGATGGAAGTTGTCAAGTATAGTTGCCTTTTAGCTACTTCTTCTTTAGAAGAAAGATATATCCCTCCTCACAAGAGAAAGAATGTTCCTATCATGCCTCTGCACATTAATCCTAGAGATGGACAATAGGCGATCAAACCCCAAATTCTAGATAGGTAACGATTTGGTGTGGAGCGTGAAGCTAATAAACCATAATACAACCTAGGGTAATAAGGTAGCAGTAAATCAC
>JANVCQ010000232.1:23421071-23447022 GCA_025531925.1 Erythroxylum plowmanianum | reverse complement strand
TCATAGCATACTCATTAGTGTTACCATTCATATTTAATAACACTTATCACCTGTTACCGTATGTCATTTTTGTTGTAGTGTCATTAGTGTAGTTGCTTTATGTCACCGTTGTCTCGTTCCCTTCCAGGGTTGTTTCGTCAAGACTTGAGTGTCACCTCTTGCAGCTTTTCTGTTTTTGTTTTTGTGTAACAATTTGTACCAAAGTTAGGGTTGATGCTTGACGATTGTGGCTTGTTTTAAAAAAAAAAGCTGGTCTGTTAGCTGTGTGTCTTTTGGCTTTAACATAAGTAACCTTTTCTGCCAACGATACGGTAAGTGAAGTTGTAAGTTTCTTTCTTTTGTTTGCATTAATTTTACAAATGACAGTGTAAGTTTCTCTATCTGCGCATGTTAATAAACTCACGAGCTATCATTCCAAATATCACCTTTTGCAGTGTATACCTTGCAGTAGTCGAAGTTCAGAGCTAAAGATATTATCGCCGTCGCTGGCGACGGAGTATAAGACATCGAAGTGGGCAGATGATCTGGCACATCATAGACTACAGACTGACAAATCTGTGTATCGAGCATCTTGACACTGGGTAAGAACAACTGTGAGTACTGTTTCTTGATTCTGCAACCTCTATTAGTGCACCATTCGTTATTTACGATTCTACAATGATTCTTTTCAGTTATTACTAACAACAACAACAACAACAACAACAACAACAACAACAACAACAACAATAATAATAATAATAATAATAATAATAATAATAATAATAAAAAAAATAATAATAATAAACAATTGTCTTTGTTTTTTTCTTAACTAATTTGACAAGCTAATCAGATTAACACTTAGGCGTTATTTTCTACAAATGTATCTAAAGCTACCTATTAAAAGGCTTTGATGTTATGGATTGGACTATCTAAATAGGGTTTGGAGGGAATAAATTTGCATCTAAGGGTTTATGTTGGGGATGCCACTTAGGATATTAACCAAAGTTGCAAATATCATACCGGACTTGATAGTTGATTGGGTTTTGATACAGTACTCTATCAGTACCGGTTAATACAGGGTAAAGTTTTGGCTAATTTTTTAAAATTATAAAATAATTCTTAATTTTTTTAAATTTGCAAAATAATCTATTTGTATATTATATAGTTGCACTATATACTTTATAAGTTTACATCAACCCTATTTATAATAATAATAATAATAAATAATAATAATCACAATTAATATGAAATAATAGTAATTTTTAAATATTTCACATATAAATAATAACCATAATTAATATGAAAAAACACAATCATCATCATACAAATATAAAATTAATAATAATATAAAGTATTTAAAATATTACAATAATACAATTTTATAATATAATAAATAATAATTACATCAAAACATCCAATAAAAAGAATAATAAATAACCTTAACTCTCAAAGTATTACAATTTATAACAAGAGTTTGTGATGAGAAAACAATCAAGTAGAAGTTAAACATGAAACAAAAATATTTACAATTACATTACATATATAGAATTTAACATATACATCAAATATAAGTAAAATTTTAAAAAAAGAAAAACGTGAACTCTGAACGAAATTCAATCGTCTACAGGAGGATACCCACTATAACTGCACTGACTCCAGTTATCATTTAGTACAAAATCTTCATCATTGAGAGGAGCTTCATCATCATTTTCATTTAAATTTAATGCACCAAATGACATGTCAGTAATTTCCTATCTAAGATTATCTTCCAAGTTATTAATATCTACAAAATTCAGTTCTTCAGAAACACAATCCGTTAAAAAACTAATATTATCAATGAAAATTAGACCAGTTGAACTACTTGTACTACTAAGTCTCCTAGCAAACAATAAAATTTAATTATTAGAAAATTATACGAAATTATATCGAAATTAATAATGATAATAATGATTATAACATACCTTTCCTGAAGCTTAAATTGTAACGAACAAAAGCCAAGTCATTCAACCTCTTATGTTCCAATCTATTCCTTTTCTTGGAGTGGATAAATTCAAATGTGCTTCAGTTTTGTTCACAGTCTGTTGCACTCACACATTAACTTAAAATTAGAATTGCAAACCTTTTCAATTCTGGAACGCCATTTTCGAATGGATCCTACCAAGAAACTGTAAGTCATAAGATAACAAAAGTAGCATTATAAATAAAATAACGTGATAACTAATTTCAACAAATAACAAAAAGGAAACAACTAATACCTGAAGAAAGTTTTCCTCTTTGTCGAATAGCAATCAACGTTCCAAAATCTCTATAAGACAACTTATAAAGCTCTATTTATGAGCTTAAGAGATTTTGCATCACGCATCAATGCTAACAATTGTTATAATAGTTAAAAGCATTCCTCTATTAACTTTAGCTTGCTTAGTAAGATCTAGTCTAAAATAGACACTAGGATTAAAAAATGCTCCAGCTGTAAACAACAAAAAAGAAAGTTGTCTTTCCTTTCTCTCATTAATGATTGAAAGATATGGTGTGTACAAAGAAGGGTTGTGCTTCATATTGGCCTTGATTGCTTCCATCGCTCTCTCCATGGTATAAAAAAAGCCTCATTGTTAACTTTTCTTCACTATCAGCGAAACAAAATATCCTCACCAAAGGCTCACAAACTTGGATAACAAATTGGCATTAAGACTAAAATTCTCTAACTTCTAGTATAATTTTACAAGCCTCCATTTCAGCAATTAGACCTAGCATGCTGAGATGCAATCCACTTATCATTTGTAAACATTTATCTTAACTCTTTCTTCATCGTAACAAAAGACTAAAATGATAAAAAATTTGTTGCAAATCTTGTCACAATAGAACAACACAAATTTCAATCATTAGTAAATTCCTTTCTCATTAAATTCAATACCCATGCACGATTATAGATGAACGTAGTCACCTTTTTAACTTTCTGCATAGTCTCATCAATAATAGGAAAACACCTAGGATCTCTTATATTCTCCAACATTAGGTCAATGCAATGTGCAACATAAGTTGTCTAAAAAAAGAATTATACTTATTCTGTAACTTTTTTCCTATCGCTTTATAAGCAAAATCATTGTTAATAATAAACTTAACAATATTTTCTAGCCCTACTTCATTTACAAATTCATCAAATACTGCAAATAAAGTCTCAGTATTTCTAATAAGGCCAAATGCATCAATAGATTTCAAAAACATAGATCCATTTGTAGAACAAACCAAAAATTAATAGTATGCTTTTGTCTCCTATCTGTCTAACCATTACACATGATTGAACATCTATAAGTAGTACAATTCACTCTTCTTTATGCCAAATAACTTCCAATTTCAAAAATTGAACAACTTAAAAGTTTACCTCTTAAATCATCAATCGAAGGACCTTTGTATCCTAGATCATAAGAGACTATTGCATCCATTATAGTTTGATAATAAAAAGACTGAGAAGCATTGAATGATAAACTTGTATCATACCACCATTTAACTACTACCATATCGACATTGTGAGTCGCATATCTTGATTATATTGCACTACGAATTGAAGGTTGGATTTTAGGAGTTGTTTGTAATGTAAAAACCTAGTCATCTACCTTCTTCTCTTCCTCACATCAGGTTCATGTACTTTTTCTTGGGCCTGGGATGGAACATTGCCAGTATCACTACCACATTCAACATTTCCAGATTCACCACGGAAACTAGAAAACAAACTTCTACTACCACTTTTAAAATTTAACCTTTCCCTTTTATATCTCTCATGTTGATATTCTTCAAGCAATGTTTTTATCTGTTACTTTACATTATGACTTATTTTTTACAAGATTTCACATCTCCTTTAACCCCAGTTAAATGTTTCTTTAATCAGGTGTTTCCTCCACCATTCAAATGCTTGTTACAAAACAAGCAAATAGTATGGTTCCTCATACCAGAAACCAATGCATCATAAACCGAAGCTAGATCATTGTATCTTCCTGAAGTGAGTTGATTAGGAGTACTTGAACTTTCTTTCATTTATCTGTAAAAATAAATAAATGCATATATCGAAATAAATAACAAATAATTTCATTACATAATATGCATGTCCATCTTATATAATATAACTCATTTTGTATTATTACATTATACACAATTCAATTTCATCGAACACAATTCACTGTAAGTCAAAAACTAACAATTCAATTATTCATCATATATAATTACACAAAACATACATAAATAATTTTCATTTCCAATAACTAAAAAAACATATATAAGCAATGTTTATTTCCAATAATTTCGAATAATTTCAATTCAAAGTTTCAAACATAAGGATCAAGTTGAAGGGTATGATTTACATAATTGTCAAATAATGAATAACATATCTTATACAATTGTTCATACACATCTATTCATAACATGATGATAAAGTTGAAGGATATATCCATAATATAAGGATCAAGTTGAAGGATATAAATTCTTTGAAAATTTTTTTCTTATTTAAAGCTTTGAATCATTTTTTCATATCTAACAAGCCATAATATTATATACACCATTCTATATCTGGTTCTTAAATATATAAGTTGCTTTTATGATCTTTCATTGATGTTAATAAGTCTAAATATAAATGGTTGAAGCCTACAGCATGTTCACAATTTGAAAAATTTTGGACACATTTACATCACTACATTCACACGTTATCTATTATAAATATTTATCATACCCCATATATCTATATTACCAAATAATTCAACATATTTTATACTCAATTAATTATTTACCTAAATTTAATACCCAAATACTATAATTAACTATAACCGAATTACTATTAATTTAAAATAACCTAATTTTATACTGAATTAATTATTTACCTAAATCCAATACCCAAATATTAAAAATGAAACACCATTTCACAAAATTTAAGAATGTGTCAATTAATTATTGAAGTCTTTGTAAGTTTGCAACTTTAATATTCTCGATTTACAATTTTAATTTAAGTTGTTTCAACTTACAAACTTTTAGTTGAATCAATTCAATTCATCAACATCATCACATATTCATATCAGGCCGTGCATTTCATTCATAAAAAAACTTAAGGTAAATTTCTCTTAATCAGTTATACCAATCCACAAAACCAAACTAGAAATCAACCAAACAAAACCGTGATTCATTCAACTCCAATATCCAATGCAACCCATGCAAATCACAAAACTAAACAACATCGTAAATCATTCAACTACAATATTCAAATCATAAAATCATTCAACTCCAATATCCAACCCAGATGCACGCAAATCACAAATCAAGTTCCAATTGATTCACAAATCCAAGTTCCAATCGAATCACAAAATTTAATTCCAACTTCCAACATCGAAGTTCCAACCGATTCACAATAAAAAATGCAATTAAGTAGGAAAAATCAAAAACTCAAAAAATACACCTAGAAACTATTCACAAGATTCGAGTTTTTGGGTTGGGAGTCAGGTTAAGTGACGGGTTACAGCTTCAGGTGTAGTTTGGGGCAAGCAACAACGTTCTCTCCTCCTTCAGACATTCATTGGTGGCGATGGCGTGGTGCGATGGTCCTCATGAAGGAGGGTTGAAGGTGATGATGTGTTCGGGACTTCGCGTGGAGGAGCCGAGGATCTCTAATGCTGGTGTGGATCGAAGAGGAAAATGATAGTCATCAGGGGAGCACCACCGTCGAAGATGGAGAGGAGAACAAGAGAGAGAGAGAGAGAACGACGGTGAGTAAAAGTGAGAGTCATTGAGAAGAAGCTTCGAGTGTGGGAGGGTGAGGCACGCAGCAGAGAGGGGGTGTTTTTAGGTTTAATTTCTAAAAATTGCAAATAAGTCCTTACTATTTTTCAAATTTATGGTATTGGTTAGTACGTGGTTGATATTTTGGATATCGACCAGTATCAAACGAAAATTAGCCGTATCGACTGGTATCTTTGGCTAGTACTCAAATAACAAATGTCATTCTGTTTTTCAACTAGTACGATATAGAATGATATCGTTCCCTTGATATTAACATCGCAATAGTGGAGGTCACATCATCATCCTTAAACAGAACCTGATAAAAGTTTGAGAATTGAGGTTCTGTCAGTATAATGTTCGACAAATAGAATTTGAGAAGTGTTAGTCTTTTTTAGGCATTAAGAAAATTTAAGGTCTAAGCTAAATTTTAGTAAAAATATTAGGGGTGAAAATGTATATTTTGTTCTTCTGGTTAAAAAAATATTTAAAACTAATATACACATTTAAGCTTATAAATATTGACAAGAAATGTTATTCCCGCTAAAATTGAAATTTGTTGTTGTGTATTTTTATTCTTAATATTTATGCCCAATGAAGTAATTGGGCTCACCCTTAATAGTTCTTTGTGCATTAAAGGGGGTCTAATTAACACATGGAATATATTTCATCCTACTAAGTGGAATTGTGTCCCTAAATCATTAGTCATAGTGTTACACCTCAAACATTTCTAGTATCTTTAAAGTTAATTGTTGAGGAAAATGGCTATACTTAATAATTTTTGTTAATTGCAACTTATTACTAATTAAAATTGGAAAGGGGTATTTTTGAAACAAAAGTTTTCACTAAAGTTTTATTTAATACCGTTAAAAAAGAAGCCTAACATTATAATAATGATTCTATTTAAACTGCAAATTGATGACCCTAAACTGTCAGAGTTTTTAAAAAAGATAGTTTTTAGTATTTTTAGTGGGCCCTATATTAATAAGTCCAAGAAGAAAATAATAAAGGAACTGTGGAAGTTTTGTCACCTCATTTCTCCAGTAGAAGCTAACGCAAAAGGTACCATCCTGAAAATCCTTTATAACCTATTTGTAATCATCTCAACATGATCAGTCCATTTGAATTAAACAATGCCATTTGCTTTAAGTGTGGTGGAATAACAACTAGGTTCGTTGTGTCTCACAAGATAGCAGATGTGCTATCATTTCTTTTGGAAATAATAATGTAATTGTTCCTTATACATTTTGACACAGCCAAGTACTTCCCACCAGTTAAAATGTGGATTTTTACTCTTGCTCTGAGGTTGTCAAAGGTGACCATGACATTGTCTCTCTATGGTATATATTTTTATTTAATGAAGTAAGATTAAAAATTCTTTAAGATAGATATGTTAAAAGCAGCAGTGTTGAGAACAGCCAATAATGTCAAACTCTAATTAAGGCATTGATGACTTTTATATTTAAGAAGTTCATAGTAACAACTTAAGCAAAGCTAAACTAGACACTATTTACGTTGCAGGAACAGGAGACTCTATGAATTTAAGGATGGATTCACCTATCACATGTTACTAAATTAAATTAAAATTTTTATTTATGAGCCAGTGGTTGTAGTGGTAGACAGTATTGAGTGAGATCATGAACGCCATAAAAATGAAATTTCTTAAACTTTCTACTGCTTCTAAGTTGTACTTGAAACCATTAAACCTGAATTAGATTGTTAAAATATAATGTTATTGACAATATAGTCTACTTTAGGCGACAACATTCTTACTGTTTTCTACTTCCTTGGAAACATCATATCAATAAAGAACATAACAAATATTTTTGTATCCTTTTTCTTTAATGAAAAAGGAGAGAAGTATAAAAGAACAAAATTATTGATAAGTCGATGTTAGACATATATTTCTAGTTCTAGTTTCGTCTTTTTATTCCAAATGGCAAAGAACCTATTCATAATGACTACTACCCATTTGAAAAGAGGCACGTAAACCCATCTCCAAGAATATCTACCCATATGAAAACCTTTGCCACACAACACATAAAACTTTCCATTCATAAAAAATGAATGTGGTCAATCTCCCTACATTAGAAGTATCAAACTAAAGTTCCTATGCTAACCGAATCCTAGTAAGTGAGTTTGAGTGGTCAAGATTATCATAACAAGATAGCAAAATACAAACTTGTGGATACTAATTTTTAGATTGCTGACCATAAATAATGTGGTTGCTACTCCAAAGATGCTACAAGTGATTATATTTCCCATGGAAATAATGGTTACTTAACGAAAGTTTTATCTTGCATAAGGGATATCAATCTTTAGGTCGAGGAAGATGAAAAAGATTTGAAGGATTAAAAAAATTAACCAAATACATCAGGTTGTATAAAAGCATCCCTTATAACATTGACTTATGATATTAACAAAAGATGGAGCACCAATCTTGCCCCCAAAAAAATGATACTCATATAAAGTTATAAGTACATTCTCTTTCTATAAAGTTAGTGCATACTAAAATCTAAGAAATAGGTCCTGCTTGTCCAAAGGGCTTGAAAAAAAAGGTGGAAGATGTGGGACATAACCAACATCCCATAGCTTTGCACAAAGCTGGTAATGATTAAGTTGAAAAAATCAACTGTACATATTGCTTGTGATGCTGCATCCATTTTTCTAAGGAGTGTAAGTGACGATGATGATAATAAACAAGAGATAATCAAGTGAATGTGAAGATAAAACATTATGTATATACATACGTATGTGACAAAATTTGTATTGTAGAGAGGAAAACTACGAATGAGATGTATACAAGTTGAAGAAACAAAAACGGCTAGTACAACATTTTGAGATAATGGAAGTATAAGATGATGTAGAATGTGGATTTTAATGTTCTCAACCTCTTTTAACTAGGGATGTGACGATCATTCCTTTTCCCTCTTTTTTGTCTTTCCATGATTTTGGCACTCGAAAAATGTGGCAAGAAACTTCCTTTATACTTTTATTGATTTTTTCTCGACTTGTTAACATGGGATCCACTAAAAATATAAAAAAAATACTAAAACCTATATGGAAATTTCTAGTTCCGTCAACTTGAGTCTCATATAGAATAATTACAATGCTACGAGTTTTTCTTTAGAAATCACTAAATATTATAATTTAAGGTAAATTTATATGAAAATATTTAGATAAAAATGCCTCTTTTGATAAGTATATCTTAAAGAGTTTTGGAACTTAATTAAAATTTTTAAAAGATTTGACGATTATGTGAAAAATTTTCCAAAAAGTTTAGCATTATATAAGTCATTAACTCTTTCTTTAAATCTTTAAATAAAGAGGCTAAGGGAAGGTATAATCATCATTATGACTAAGTATCGAGGAAGTCTAAACCTAACTATAAGGTTACGCATTATTTAACTTTTTTAAATTCTATGTCTCAACAAAATTTTTAGGGGCTTTTTGATCTTGCCACTATAATCTATACATTTTAATTCTTGATATGTAAACAATTATACTGATAGTCTATAATACTTATAATGGTTATGTTATGATATGTATGGAATTTAATGATAGTAATGATGACTTTAATTAAGTTTAATGTCTGTTAAAGATTTTAATGTTAAATCCCTATTGTTAATCTTCATCATAAATGAAAAAAGGCCGGATTAAAGTGTTTTATATATGCAACAGGATTCATAACCTAATATTTTAAGATTTTACATTATACCTTATTTAATTAATAAAATTAGAAATTTTGTTTGGAATTATAGTTTTTACGAAAGTTCATTTATCTAGTAAAGATATGAAATTTAAAAGAGTTTGAATTAAAATATGTATTCAAACAAAAAAATCAAAATTAAAGATGTGCTTTCGGACATTAAACATAATTAACTTGATCCAGAAAATTGAGTAAAATGTACTCACAAATAACAAATAAAGATATAAGTCTGTAGTCTAACTAAAGATTTAGTTGAGTGAAATGCCCCAATTAAAAACTAAAGAATTTTTTTTTTTTTGATAAATGAATGATGTATTACTATAGAAGACAACATTTCAGGATAATGAGTTCAAGGCTATAAAGCCTATAATTAGATTACAAAGGATCTTAACTAGTCTAAAAGAGAAGAAAACAGGGACTAAAGATTTACTCGAGTAAGATGCCCCATTTAAGTAATCGTATATTTGGAAGGTAGGTTTTCAGAAGTGACAAAAAAAAGGAAGAGAAAGCATGCATGATGTGGAAGTTAGGTGTTAAAGGGATTCTAATAAATCCCATAACAAGACAGACAAAGATTATAATGAATTATACATAAAAAGTGCTTTACAAGCTAATGACTGGAGATTTTAAATTAAAATACAATTTATTTGTTTACATGTATATATTTCAATAAATACATTTTTTATATGATAATTACAGATGACATTTTAGTTCCAGGTCTGGCCCAGCCCGATCCCCCTAGCTTGAGGTCAACGGGTTAGGTATGGGTTGATCAAGCCTCACTTCTACCTCAGGCTGGAATTGCCCAAGTCTCTCTGACCCAACCCAAGGTCCAACTAAAAAAATGTTATTTTTATTTTTAATTTTAAAAAATTAAAATATAATTAAGTCCGGACCTATTTGAGTTCAGACTCAAGCTTAAATCTAGTCGAAGTCAAGTTCGAATCTTGGACTAAGCCCAAGCAAAAGTTGATGATCTTAGCTCGAGCCTGATCAATCGACCATTGTCATCCCTAATGATAATCACCATATAAGCAAAATAAAGGACATTAAAAATCCTAAAATAGAATTATTAATTTTAATCAATATTATGTGATTAATGATCAATAGATGATGCATATAAAAATTTATCTGAAAATCAATACTAAAATTCTGATGTGCCAAAACTTAGTGTAGTTCAAGCATAATCTTATCAAATGTTGCTATATTAGTAAAACTTTGGTGTGCCAAAACTTAGTGTAGTTCAAGCATAATCTTATCAAATGTTGCTATACTAGTTAAAGAACATACAATAATAGCAAACTTTAACAAATTTAGGGTTCGGTGAACTAAAATACATAAATATATATATAAATTCAAGAGGAATCATTAATGAAAAAGTAACAAATTTCTCTTGGATAAGCCATTGCATCGCATTAGAACAACTTTCTATACCTAAATAGTCACCTTACACATAAAAATAAATGATCTTTGGTTTCTTCTTGGATTTGCCAGAAGGGCCAAAGTGCATTGATGTTCAAATATCTAATCTGATTAGTCGTATTCAACCAATTTTATATAGTGAGCCATAAAAGAAAGGAAGTTTTTGGCAGGATCATTTTGCACCAAATGATTCGATGCCATAACACTTTTGGTTTACTCAACTGTAACAAGTTCCGAATGACTTTGTTTGATAATTTGTGAGTTAGCTTGCTATGCCAAAAGAATATATCTTGTATGAGAGAGGGAGAATAATGAGATTGCAAACGTCTAAGGTCATATGGAAAATTCCAACAACCTTCGTTGATGAAGGAATCCATTATAGTATGGAGAGGAAAATTGACAGAACCTTTGAGAAAATGTTGAGGTTGCACTTAAGAAGTACAGACACAGACACGGATATGCGATACAACACGGACACGGACACGGACACGAGGACACACCAACTTCTAAAATTTGATGGACACGGACACGATATATATATATATTATAAAATTTAGAATTAAGAAAAATTCAAAATTCATAATCTGATATATATTGATTGATGTGTTTCAAGACTTCTAGCATCTTGATAGTTCATACATATTTGGTACTTTATAAGCCCCTCTCAAAAAAATGAAGCATATATTATATGGAGCATATATTCTATTAAGCAATATCCGAGCAGTCTCCAGATGTGTCCGAGTTGTATCCACCGCGTGTTAATGGGTGTTCGACATGCGAACACGGCTTCATTTTGCCGAGTCCGTGCTACATAGGATTGCACTAATGGTCCTTGATCTGTCCAACTATTAAACCATAGAGAAATAAGCTTTTCATTACCAATGATGTAAGACACTTGGTCCTGAACCAGATTCCTCAAATAAATTAATTGGTTCAGAAAATAGGAGTTGCAAGTAGTCTTGTAGATAGCCCAGATGCTTTTCCCTTTCCATAACGTTTGTCTGTCTTCAAGAATCCACCATAAGCCGTTCAGTATGAGGATATGGTTAGTGAGTTTCATATATAGAAGGGATATTTAGCCCTACTTTTTCTTTTCGGAAACAAATGTTAGACCAATTAACTTTAGCACAACCTTTAACTTTAGAATAGTTTTTCTGCTGTTGTTCAGTACTTGGCAACTCAAAGAGCTCCCATGATCTCGTCTCACAGAGCAATTGTTAGCATGTATATCCAATTTATATGGAAAGAAAGAAATACAAGGCGTTTTGAATCCAAGACCAAGCCTCTAGGCATTCTTATCTCTGAAATTCTAGACAACGTCAAAGAGCTTATGGCGTTAAGTAGCACTCCCGGCAGTAACAACATTCTCTAATCCTTTTCTCTTGATTACGTTTTTGTTTTGCTTAGCTAAATAGTTACTGATATTTCTTGTTTTTAAGGGGCATCCCTTAGACCTATTGTAAGCTCTTAACTCTATATTTTTGATAAATCCATTTTATTCTTTCTTTTAAAAAAACGTAATAGGTTTGTTATTTATATAGTATATATTAAGGAAACTAATATGAAATAGGTAGTTATTTTGAAAACTAGAATTTATACAATGTGTTACGAAAATGAAATAAAAATGTTTGATTGAAAATAAATGATGAATAACTTAAGCAAGGCAAATTGGCATCTTTGAGAAGTAATGATAGACGGGCCTAGTTCGTGTATTGAAGTGGCTATAGGATTCTTTCTCAGCTTCCGTTTGTTGGGCATGACAAAGCTAAAGAAAAACAAAAAAACAGGAACATCCAATATCCACGCCTGTGCCTTTGCCTTTGCCTGTGCTGTTCAGTTCTGACACAACATGTCCCAATTGGCCACGTGTGAGCTCGTTCTTGGTTTTGGACTCAACTGCCATCGTCCAGTTCACGTGGAGCAGCGTCAGCACTTCATGTATGACTTCTTGGGGGACCCTTATAGAATCTGATGATAGTTGTTTGCGTAGAACTAGAACTGGTAGACACCTAGTGGAGCGGTGATTGGTTAATGGATTCTTTCTCACAAACAAAAACAATCGCAGGGACAGATAGCTTATTTCATTAACTTTTACTCGTATATTTGTGTAGATTATATGTAAAATTTACATAAATATGTAGTTATCACAATATATTAAAACAAAGAAAATCTGATGCCGACACGCACGTCTTTTGATTGGTTAATAATCACCTTTTCTCTCTCCCCCAGAGAAACACGCCATCCGTGAACTTGTGCATAATTAATGATACACTATTACACTGTAACCAACCGATACCGTCTTTGGATTGCAGATTTGCAGTACTGTCCTTCTGCAATATAAAGATTTAATTAATTATTACTTTCTTTTGTCGGTGGATGAATAAGAATACTTATATCCCAATTTAATGGCATTTAAATGAACCAAAACTAGCGATGAATGAATCCATTGGCTTGGAAAAGATGTAATTATGAAACTTCCTTCAATCCTTGAATATTTACTCCTATTTTTGTACAATAATACTATTAAATATTTTGGTTTTGCCCAATTGACTAATAATTAAGTTATAGGAGTTTCTTTATTGAAATAAAAATTGTAGAGAGGTTTTTGGAAAACATTGATATCAAAAGTGGACTAGTGTAAGTTAATTTCTTAGAAACACCAAGAACAAATTTCTCATCCTTTTCATCATATATTTAAAGTGCATACTAAGAGAATTGCACTAACAAATACATAGATGATCATGATTTATAAAAAATAATTTAAAATCATTAATAATATTATCAAAGATCAATATTGTCCAACATATCCTTCTCGATATATAATAGTTAAACCATTCAATCTTTCTCATGACATTGATGACTTCAAGTAGGTTTTTAATAATTTTAACTTTGAAAAACTTCTCTGCTACACTCACATATATAGTCAATAAAATTTGATAAGCAATTGAAATATTGGAATAACAATATGTAGCTTTAAGAAATTCTAAAATTTCAACTGATGACATTAACTCATTTGGCAAAGTCATTTGCAACACTTTTAATTAAAAAAAACTAAATCTACATTCAAGACATTATCATGAAAAAAAATAGTAATGACCTTAGCTTCTTTGAATCAAATAAGAATTTAAAAATATTTTCAAATGCCAATAATTGTTCAACCATATTATTCAACGAAGCAATTTCCATATCCACAACTATTTATGATATTATTTAATTGTCAAATAATTTTTATTATATTTTATTAAAATTTAAAGTAAATTTAATATTATGTTAGTTTAAATAAATAAAAATAAAAATAAATTTTGTGACACTTAAATAATAATATAAAATAAATAATACTTTTTAAAAAATACAATAAACTTAGGGATTTATAACAATAAAAGAAAAAGAGATGTAAGTAGATGAACCACAATTGTTGCAATAAATTATCATTTAGATATTTAAATATTTAATAAGCTAAAAATATATAAAAAATTAGAGACTTTTCATTTAAATTATTACTCAGAACTTAGAAGTTAGAATCATGAAATTATTTTACTGCTAATTTTTGAGTTGAATATTTTAAATTTATATGTTGATGAAAATAAAAAAATTTGAGTGGAAAAAAATACACCTAAATGTTTCAAAAGAATTTATAAACTCAAGAAGTCAATGTTAATTTTTAAACATAGAAATTGAAAGCAACGACGAGAGATATACCAAAAATTTTGTATCTTCCATTTCTCTTTAACAACCATTAAATGAGACTTAATAAAAACGTTGGTATGAGATTTGGGAACAGATTATCCATTCCCCCTCTATCCTATTTCATCTCTTCCAAAGTTTTCTTAGGCGCTATTTGATTGAGAGGTTAGTAATATAATGAGATGGAATATAACACACTTTCTCGTTTGATTGAGGATTTCATAATACAATTGAATGAAATGAGATAAAAGCGGAAAATTTTAGGTTACGTTCTATTCTACCATAAATAGTGAAAATAAAAAATCTCCGATTCGGAGAGTTTTGCATGGAACGTAAACTAATAAATACATCCTACCTAATATATCCTCAATAATCTTCTTAATACTAATTACTTCTTCTAATCCTAACTCCCTTTTCCCAGACTCATTTATTACGATCAACAAAAGTTATATATAATAAATAATATTTTTTATATTATTTCTCCTTATCCTAATAATAATATTTTTTATATTATTAATAATAAATTGTATATAATTAATAATAAAATAAAAATTTAACAATATTTTTATTAATAAAAATAGAAGATATATAAAAAATTATTCTTTAATTGTTTGTATATATAAAATAAAAATAAATAAATTATTTTTAAATATAAATCACATATAATAGAATAAAATAAATTTTATTAAATAATTAATAATAATATTTTTATATAATTAATAATAAAATAATAAAATTTTTATTATTTTAAAATAGAAAATATAAAAAATATTTATTACAGTTGTAACTTGAACCGTGACTTTTTAATTGGACATAATTTCTATTTTAAAATCATAGCGTTAAATCTTCTGTAACAACCATTTTAATATCAGGAGTATAATAGTCATTTATTATACAACATTTCATTCCATTCATCTTCCAAATAACATTTTACTACATTATATTATGAATCCTTCCATTTCTCCCAAATAATTTTTCACTATATTACATTATATTATATTATAAACTCTTTCATTATGTTTCATTTCATTCTATTAACTGACATGTAAGGCCCTTAATCGTTGAATTTCTTTTATTTATAATAATGAAGGGATGAAAATACTTTGAGAATAGGGGACTAGAGACTATATAACAGAAGACCTAAGGTGTGAGATTTGATAGTGGAGTCCACATAAGAGAGTAATAAATGTTAAAAATAAGAATTGAGAGTGGGCCACGCAAGGGAGTAATAAATGCTAAAAAATAAGAATTGAGGGAGTAATAAATGCTCTCTTTAGCAGGTCGGGTTACGTTAACCCAGTCGGTCATTTCGTCCCTTCCTATGTTTACTATGCAAACGGTTCGACTGCCCTGTCAACTTTGCGATGATTTGAAAAAATTAATGTGAAACTTCATCTAGGCATCGCATGATGGGTAATGGAAAATCCATCTTGACAACTGGGATGCAGTATGTGCCCCTAAAAAAGCGGGGGGTCTGAGTGTGAGGCGCATTAGATCTTCCAATGATGCGTTCTTGACCAAACTAGGATGGGATTTACTCATAAAACCCAATGCCTTATGGGTTCAGCTCCTGTGAACCAAGTATAGACTAGATGTTCATCACCTTCCCCTACATTGGCTAGAGTAGGGCCCTTGACATTGTGGAGAGGGCTAACCGCAACATGGCACATCGTGCACCAAGATGCTACCTGGAAACTGGGCGACGATTGTCGCATCCTCTTATGGCGTGATAATTGGGTCAAGGATCTGGGACCACTATATTTAGTACCCACCTCCCCAGTTCCGGAAAGCGTCCTGGATAACATGGTGTCGGATTACATAAGTACAGATGGGGATTGGCATTGGAATCTTTTTCAACACTACCTCCCCTCCACAGTTTGTATGATGATTGCATCTATTTGTCCTCATCGCAATGACCCAGCAGAGGATCAATTGCACTGGGGTCTCACTTATCCCAGGCCATTCACAGTGGCTTCCGATTATGCCCTCATTGAACGACCTAATATGGACACGTCCTGTAAGATTTGGGAGATCATATGGAAATGGGCAGGACTCCAGCAGATACGGTCCTTCCTCTGACTGATGGTGAAAGGAAAGTTATTAACAAATCAACAGCAGGTGGTGCGTCATTTAACAATGAATAGCGACTGCCATTTCTGTGGCTAGGAAGAGTCTATTCTTTATGCTTTAAGGGATTGCCTCAGAGAAACTTCCTACGGGCAACAATTCCCTTCTGATTTTCTGGACTGGGCCTTCTTCCAGTAGGATGAGGTAACGTGGGTTTTTAGTAACCTTCTTCCTCATACACAGTTCACTCCAGTAGATTGGACGCTTACCTTTGGAGTCGCATGCTGGTTTTTATGAAAATGGCAGAATAACGACATCTTTGAACTTGATTTTATTTGGCCAGTAGAGGGTACTCGTATAGTCATGGACTATGTTGGTTGGATCTCCCGAGCCAATAAGGTAGAAATTTGGGTCTTTCCGATGCAGGGTATATCGGTGGGTGCTCCAAGGGGTTGGAATAGACCACTAGAGGGCTGGGTCAAACTTAACACAAATGGAGTAGCTAACTCAGGCTCCAATCGTGCTGCAACTGGAGGTCTCCTGAGGTCTAGCCAAGGTCACTGGTGTGGTGGTTTTCTCCTGAATTTTGGAGTGGGGGTACCACTGAAGACAGAATTGTAGGGGGCCCATTCAAGCCTCTCCCTAGCATGAGATCGAGGGTATCGTCGAGTGGTAGTTGAAGTGGACTCGCTAGAGGTTATTAACATTCTATCATCTTCCCATGTGCTATGTCTAACTTTTTTCCTTTGGTAGCAGGTATTTGAGGATTGCTGCATTGCGATTGGGTGATTCATCTACAGCATATCTATCGTGAAGGTAATCAATGTGTGGACGATCTAGCTGTACTAGCCAAGTGATCAAGACCCGACCTACACTTTCTCCAGGAGCCTCCGACATCCATTCGAGACGTTCTCTATCATGATATGAACGACGCGATATATCCCTGCACCCTACGTTAGGGGGTGTAAGGGCATGTGTGTATTTTGCTTCTCTAGTTGTTTTTCCTGTGTAAAAAAAAAAGAATTGAGAGTGGACCCTACACAAGGGAGTAATAAACGGTAGATTCAAGTAGAAAATACAAGATTTGTGAACCGACGGAAGGGAGCAATAAACAGTTGATTAAGTTTATGTTTGGTTGAGTTTATAATAGTAAAGTTTTTATAGTTTTTTTTGTAGATTTTTTTGAGAAGATTTTTTCTAAAAAGTCAGTTGATCACTTGACTGTCATTTAAAAAAGAGCTTATTTGAAAGAGTTTTATATAATAGATTATTTGATAACATAAAAACAAAAATACTTTTAATTTTAACTGTATTTTATTTTGTAATAAAATTATTTATGCATACAAATATTATTTAAGTATATTAAATAATATGCAAATCTCAATATATTAATTATTATATAATTTTAAACCATATGAAACATAAATGTAAATATATCTACCTAAATCTTTTATATAGATTATATAAATAAAACTAATATAAAAATAAATATTAAAATATATAAAAAGTCAAATAATATTATATAAATCTCAAAATAATATTCAAAGTTGAGTAAATAGTTAAATACATAATAAACGTGAAGATGTATTTGTAGGTATTGTGAGAATTATGGGTAAAATATAAGGGTCAAAGGTACTAAAAGTAGACTCATTAATTGATTTGAGAAAATTACCTGAAAAAATTATTTGAGAGGCTTTTTTAGAAGCTCTAAATTTGAGTTTCTTAAACAGCTATATTGTGGCTGCTAAAAAAGTCATATCTATTAAAGAAGTACTTTTTATTTTGCAATCAAACACATATTTTTCTTAAAAAAAATTTTTGTGATGGAAAAAATATTTATTGATCTTCCAAAATCCCATCCAAACAGACACTAAGTAGAATATACAAAATTTGTGACATTTAATATTTTTTTACTGTAGGCCCTTAATGAAGATGGGCCCTGTGCAGGGGATGTATGGAATGAGGGATTGACAGTGAGATGATAAGAAATAGAGAAACAACCATTTTTGAAAGAAGGGATCGATAGGTTAGGAATTTAATATTGTTGAAACAACGTCGTTTTAGTTATGTCATAAAACGACTGTAGGCCCCTAATGAAGATGGGCACTGGGCAGGGGATGTCTGGAATGTGGGATAGACAATGGGAAGGCGAGAAACAGAGAAACAACGATGTTTGAAAGTAGGGATCGATAGATTAGGGATTTAATTTTGTTGAAACGACATCGTCCTAGTTATGTCATAAAACGACGTCATTTTTTTAATCTTAATCACTGTTGTTAATTAAGCACTACAAGAAAATGAAGAATTAACGACGAAAAATATACCGTTGCAAATTACCGACGAAAAATTCATTTCTATTGGTAAAATTGACGAAAAAATTTTCGTTTAGCGACGGTACTAATATCCGTTGCTAAATATGGAGAAAAGCAAGAATTAGCGATGGAAAATTAGCGACGAAATATGTACCGTTGCAAATTACTGACGAAAAATTTATTTCCATTGGTAAAATCTACGAAAAATTTTATTAATTAGCGGCGATACTAATATCCGTCGCTAAATAGGAGAGAAATCATCCCGAAAAATTTTGCGATGGACTTTAGCGACGGAATAAGATTACTGTCGGTAAAAAATTAGTGACGATATAAGATATCCGTTGGTAAAAAGGCATAAATTATTGACGGAATAAAAATTTTTGAATTTACCTACGGAAATTTTTGTAGTTAATTCCGTCGGTAAATTCTTTTTAAATTCAAACTCACCCGACATCTCCCTCCCACATACGTCCTCTTCTTCCTTCTTCCTGCGTCTCCTCTTTAGTTTTCTTGGAGCCCATTTCTCTGTTGTGGACTCCTTTTCTGCTTGTCGACGTTGTCTTCTTCAGCCATTGTCATCGTGTCCTTCGGTGGAGGTATTTTTGCAACTACTGTCGTATTTTTTGGTATATTGGATGAAAGTTAATTTGAGTATTTATTACTTTCATTTATTTGTGTATTTTGTGATTGAAAAATAACTTTAAGGTATAAATATTAGTGATAGAAGGGACAAGACGTAATTTTAGTTGTGATATTGGGATAAATTTCTGATACATGTAAGGTATTTGATGAAATGTCTGTTCTTTAAAATAATGATTTCAGTTCTTTATTTTCGATTCTTTTTTAGTATGAATTTCATTATTTCAATTTTTTTACTTGAAATAATGAAGTTATCTTCATGATGGCTTCTACAGAAACTAAACACTTTGCAGATAAATTTTTAAAAATAGTTTTCAACAAATTTATCGATGGAAAAAAATTTCCATTGGTAAAATATATTGGATTTAGCGACGGAAAAAGATTCCATCGGTAATTACTGATGGAATAGCCAATTCTGTTGGTAATTTTCTTACAGAAAAATTTTCTTCTTTGGTAAATTTACCGTCGGTAATTCCTTAGGTAAATTTACCGACGGAAATTATCGTCGGTAAATTTACCTACGATCGTATCTCCGACGATTTTTTTCGTCAATAAATTCCGTCGCTAAATAAGATTATCAACGGAATGTGTACAAATTTCGTCGGTAATTTTCGTCGCTAAACTTCATTTTTCTTGTAGTGAAGGTGTGTCTAATTAATTATGATTTTGAAACATGTGACAAGCTACGTCAGTAAAGATAACGGATAAATTAACGTCGGACTATAATTAAAAAAATTGAAAATTTGAATATTTTATTATCACTTTTTAAATCGAGCTATAATGGTAAAATTAGGCAAAGTTTGAAGAGATTAATTATCCCTTTATATATCTTTAATCTTGTCTTGGACAAGTTATTAGCCTCGGGAGGTTTCTTTCCCCTTCTGTAAACTTTTTTATCATTAAGAGATAAATTGGCTATACTGAAAAGGTGTAGAAAAGCTAACTTGCATCCTATAGAGCAATAACCAAAACGAACCATAAAAGGACCTTCATCTTCTCTCTCAAAAACTTTTACTAGAAATAAAACGAACCATGTCAGACCAGTGTTGCAAAAAAGCATCAAATCAGTGGAGTAAAAAGTCAAGGATTGAATGGTTTAATCAAATTCAACCATCTTAGATCCCATTGAGCTAGAATGATCAAAATTAACTATAAAAGTTTGTATTCAAATTAAAAAATATTTAAAGAATAAAATATGCAAAGTAAAATTGTTCTTAATTAGAAGTTCAATAAAATTATTTAGATCTTAAATCACTTCGAATTTTAAAAGTCATAAAAAATATATATTACACTTCTTCTTTAAAACGACCAACTAATTAATGAGCCAAATAAATGTGTGCCAAAACTTCTCATATACCTTTTCTTTTTTAATGTAACCTAAGTGATATATATCTCCTAAATTAGCAGTTACAATGACTAATCAAAGAATTATAGTGCTGGGAATAATAAATTACATTTCCTGCCTTAATTGCCCAAAAGCCTAGATAACTCTATCAATGGAAAACAAGTGAAAGCCAAGGCATGCAACCATGTCTGCACATCCCTGTGTTCTACTTGGATTAAATCTTACCAAAAGGAAAGTTTGATGGACATCAATAACTATAAGTATTATAAATAATGAAAAAATGTATTTGACAATAATTAATAATTATTGAAAGCTACCAACTGTCTGAAAATGGGTTTTTATCTTAAACTGTAAATCATCTTTTTTTTTAAAATTTACGAGTACGAATTTCATATATACACACTCAAACAGACTTTAAGTTGGTAGCAACAGGACACACAGGTTGTACCTCATCGCCATTAGTTTGTTCGCTTGAACATCATCAAGGACACTGTTCAAAAAGTCACTGAGGAAAAACTTCTCGGGAAGTGGCTCTTTGAAGTCCTTACAAGACAATCGTACCAGCATCACTGACTTCAAAACAACGTCAAAGGACATGCATTCATATTTGATACTGTTGTGCTATTACATACGGTTAAGAAGCTACTACTCAACCAAAACCTTTTATTTAATGTTACTTGCTTCAAACACAAAAGAAAAACTAACAATTGAAAGCCACAAGGATTAAAAACCTAACAGTTGACCGTTTGCCACCACAGCAACTAGCAACTCCAGCATGCAACTACTGACAAAGAGATAAGAAGGAAACAACCACGCTTTTCTGAGATTAGTAGTCAAGCCACGAAAGAGATGTCATGGTATAATCCAACATCTAAACTAAGGAAACTTAACAAACCACAAGCACCAGCTCCCTTCTGTACTTTCCATTTTATACTGAAACAACTTACAAAAGGGAATAATTTGAAACTTGTGGATTTGCTTCTATACAATACACCCCTGGAAGATAAGAGAAGCCACACCAATTGTAAAGAAACAAGATTTAAAAAAAGGGAAAAAAGCTTCGAGAACATGCCCTAAATATTTGAGTAGGGAAAGGAAGGGGGAAAAAAAACCAGAGAGAGCTGCAAGCACTAAGAGGCAAAGGACACTAGCTGACCACGATCCAAGCCATCTCTATGGTATACATAGAGAAGGATTACATATCCCGAACATGGAAGATATTAGGGTTCTTAACAACAATGTCATACATATAGACAGAGTTGAATTTGGCGAAATCTTTGGGCAGAGAGATAAGGTCAATGGAAGAGCGCTTGTGGAATTGGAAGAGGTCAGGGTCGCCACCGTAGTACCTCTCCCATCCCAACTCAGTCAGTATTTGCTCAAGAAAAGAGTAAGAGGAAACCACTTGGCCTGATGGCAAGTGCACCAACACCTTTCTCCTGGAACTTCCCTGCCTTCCTTCTGATTCTGCTGCAGGGTTCTCCACCAGACGAATGACGCCATTGTTCTTGAAAAGCCAAACACCAGACATATTTTCAATTTGTTCTATAGAGTGATTATCTGTTTGTTTGTTAAGAGTTAGGGTTTTAAGCTTAGGAAATAAAATGGAAGGAAGAAGGTTGGCGGTGAAGATTGAAGCAAACTAGTGCTATTTATTTGCGTGGTGGGGTAGAAAAAACAAAAGGGAAATACTCGAGAAGTGGAATGGGAGTAGGGTTTAAAGTAGAGGAGTTCTGGTATAGAATCTAGATATGGTGGGACCAAGTTGGTTTATAAATGAGGGTACAAAGATGTTGATTTAAAGCACATGTACCATCTGTAGGCGTGTGGGATTTACAGAATCTTTCTGCGGTATAAGCTTGAGAAGAGAAAAGGGGTTTGTTAAATATTTTGTGTCCAAACTCAATCAACAAAAGATGATTGGTTGGAAAGCCCCACCACCAACATCACGAGCTGTCCACGTGAATAAGAGGGTAAGAGATTGATTGGTTGATATTTATTTCAACGTTTTACGTTGGTGGTGGTTTGGTTAGGGGTTGAAATACCAGGTTTTCGCTATGGTTTTTTTAATCTTGTACCACTTAATTTGATTTATTTATTTGTGTGAATTTCAATTAAATAAGTAAATAAGATTTAATAAAATATGGTAAAAATTGATTAATCGAAATAAAAATCTGACCACGTTAGTCAGGTAACTTGGGAGCTACCTTTCGTAAGAATGAATCCTTATCGCCATTTTAAGTCCTTGCTTTACACATACACCATTTTTTTCAGGAAGAGCCAACTCTAGCTGCATTCCGTTCATTCAAAGCTATTAATTTCTTTAAACTTCATCATCTTTATACCCTTGTACCTTTTATTTTAGAAATATGGGGGCATCCCTTATACTTTCATGCCACTTCAATAAACGAATATATAAACTTAGTAAAGTAATAATAGTTTTGATGAGTATTAAGATCAGCGACGGAGCTAGAAATTTAAGATAGAGGGCCCAAATATTTAATTTTTTTAAATTTTGGGAACCTCAATACACCACTGACCCCTAAATAATTTCATTTTTGTATATATATATTAAAAATAAAAAATATTTATTTTTTTTAAATTTTTAGAAGCCTAGTACACTACTGAACCTCATGTATCTCCGTATACGATTAGGATGTTCTTATTATCATACCACATCCTGTAAGTTAACTAGCAGTGACTGCTTGCAAGAATGCAAAACCAAGATGACAAGATAAGTTAAATAACCATTAGCCAATGGGGGAGCATTTGTATTATCGTACGCCTGTTATTTATTTTGCATAAATTTTGTCCCACAATTGAAAAAAGGATGCCTGAATCTTACCACGCGTAACTATCTCACCAAGACATGTATGCTCATTGTTCAAGAGTCTTTTTTCCTTTTTATGTAATTTACTCATGGTTTTGTGTCTTCGCTAAGAACATCGAGAGTATTACTAAATTTCAATCACGAGTTAGCAGGTCTCTCTCTTTTTCTTTTAAGGGAAGAACATAACTAGGCAGTATGTAGACAAAATCAGTATACTAAACTACGTTCATCAACACAATGATATATCTATTAAGTTCTGTCAATGAATTTAACTTTCTTTAGGCTGATGAATATCAAAGTCGATTGGAAAGTAATTCGAACCTACTGAAAGGACCACCCTACAGCCTAGGTGTTGAGTCTCAGCCTCTGTAAAGGTTGGTTGGGTACAATTGTTAAGTTGCGCACATGAGATCACATGGGCTTAAATGGTCCTTGGATAGGACGTCAGTTCAACCCGCAGTCATGTCAAATCTATCATTATCAACGGATGTGGCAGTGGATATTTGCCAAACATTTCGGCTCGACAGATAGTGTCTCCTCGTTAGCTATGACTGACACTATGTTCACATTATTTGAACAACTTTTGTCGGAAATACGTAGCTACTTAATTAGATTCCGACGACATCATGGAACTTGGAAAGAGAATCTTTAATTTTATCTTATGTTTCATAACCTGTCTGTATCTTGGAAGAGCTTCTTTACTGTTTAAAATATTTATACAGGAGATTGAAATTCTAAGCTGGACAGCAAATATTACACATGTATAAAAGTTGGATTGAAGTTTGCAAAAGGACTAGGAATAATACAACCTAGTTCCTTTATCTACTTCCTCGAGCATCACAACTGGGAAGACAAGAGCAAAAAGTCTTATGCTTGCCATTAGTAATGCCAGGGCTTGTGGAGTGGTCTAACTTTGCTGCACATTGTTGTTCCTCCTTGGCCTTACCATAAGGTCCTGAAGACAACAGACCTATCAATCTCAATCACTAATCCCTTGCTTTTCTGCCTCCGTTTTTAAATGTTATAGTTTGGTGAATCCTTGGTGGTACCAGCATCCCAATACATATCCTATTACCTATACTACTTGCTATGTCTTATGATCAATTCGATTTTCATCCTATCCATTCAGAATTCCACCTGTCATTCACCGGTCTTTCAATTTCTTAGGGGGCCCCAGTCACAGACAACAACTTCTATTGCAGCTCTTGTTCTTCTTGTTTTCTTTTCTTCCATTGTTGCCGTTCGATAAAGGCACCGGGTTCATCTCGAAATGAACGTAAAAATTTCATAATATGGATAGATATTCGACCACATATGCCACTGCCACCACAATAACTTGTAGTTCTAGATGCTTCTAACGTAATATTTTAATAACAATCCATTAACAATTTAATCTATTGATACCTTGTAACAGGACTTAATTATGGCAATCAAGGACTTTGCTATTAAACGCCTTCTTTCTTGTTTTCCTTGTCATAAAACAAATGGTTCTTTTTTTTTTTTCTTCATATCATGAAATAAATGACGAAAGTATCTCTAATATAGGAATGAGTTCATGCTCCTCCTTAATTTTATTATAAGTTTGGATCTTTTAGAATGAGCTAAAATTTAATTTCTTAATTTTTTAAAAACCCAGTGTGGACCTTCTAGCCAAATTAATAATAAATAAAAGGAGAGAGTAAGTTAGAATACATGTAATTAAGCCTTATCACTAAAAATCACAATGTAAGTACCATATATTTTTTTGGAAGAAATAAAGTTATATATTAATGCATAATGTCAAGTGTACATCAATAGCACAATGTAAATCAGTCGTTTATCGGACCGGCCGGTCCGATCAAAAAAAGTTTGAACCAGCCAGTGATCCAATATGATTTCACGTAATAACCTCTATGTATAAAAACCAACCAATTTATTAGCAAACCAACCGATTTTTTGTCGAATCGGTTTGTCACTGAACAGAACTGCGGGTTGCTCACACTACAAGAAATATATACAATCTGTGACGTTTTATTGACAAAACGTCACAGATTATGAAGACTTTTTGTGACGTTTAAAAAACGTCACAAAAAGTTCACATTTTTTACGACGTTTTACAAAAACGTCCTAAATTCGTAACATTTTTTACGACGTTTTTTTTATTAAACCGACATAAAATAAAAATCGTGAAGTTTTCTTGAATAAAACGTCGCTCTTTGTCTTCACCATTTAAA
>JANVCQ010000232.1:23398734-23415927 GCA_025531925.1 Erythroxylum plowmanianum | reverse complement strand
AAAAGACATTCTGCGACGTTTTTGGACATTCTGTGACGTTTTAAAAACGTCGCAAAATGTCTTATTTTCTTGTAGTGTCAAATTCCACCTATTTGTCCTTAAAAAGCTCCAAATCTTTCGTTAGAGAAACAGATGATGAAATTTGGGTTTCGATTTTGAGTTAAACAAACTAAGAGAGAATGCTAAAAATGCTAGGCTTGTGTGCAATAGCTGCTGCCATTGAAGCTTCTCTTGGAAACTGATGGTCCTTTAGACATTGAAGCTTCTCTTGGAGGATTGTTACTATTTACTTGTTATTCCTAATAAGTGGTTTCGCAGTGACTCCTGCATAATCTGCAATTTCACATCTATGTGAGGAGGTCAACATTTACTATGGTGGTGTTGGTCTTCTCAAAGGCAAAACTCTCAAGACAAGACTCTATTCTATCATCTATTCACATTGAGCCCTGTCCTACAAACAAGTTTTTCCATCTTTTTTGACTGGTTTCTCTTCTCTGCTTTTGCTTCAAATTTAAATTATTCAAGTGTGGGATGCTCTTAGCATTCTTGATGCTGCAAATTTTTATTGCCTTGAAATTTCGGAAGATGTGTATGTATATAATGCATTTACAACTCAGTTTGCTTCTTGGTCTATTATACTTCACCTTACTAGATTAGCCTTTTTCTTTTCAGAATTGAAATTTACTCCTTGAAAGTTGTTTCAAAGTGCTTAGCTGGAAAACTGAAAGGTGGAATAGTGAATCTATGATTATTTCCTTTTGCATTTATATTTTAGCAAATATATATATAATAAACCCAAACTTACTTCAAAGAACATAAGCTTCGTTATTAGAGACTGACAGGTAATTGTAACTTCATTGCATGTTAATTAGAGGTTTGTGAGATGACTGTTTGGTAAATATGAAAATATGTGGAGTTAGTGTGTAAGGATATGTTCAAATTGAGTTGCTCATGTGCAAATTTCTCATCTTCTTAATGTGGTGAGATAGCATTCTTAATTCTTTGGCTTTGATTCTTTGAGTTGATGCTTTATCTTACTTAGCCTGTTGTAATGTTTTAGGATTTCTTTGTTATTATTGATCAAATCATATCACTTGCAATGTTTTAGTCTTTTTGACTACAGAAGCTATTTTGCTTTTGGGTTAAAATAATTGCATTTGGAATTTATGAACGTTGCCTTTTGGTGAATTATGAATTCATTTGGCTGACAAAAGCTTGGCCTTGGCACTTATGTATAATTGTAGTGCTTTGTTATCTTATTTTACCATTTCAATGCGAAGTGTGAAGCTCTTGTTGGTTCTCATTCTTATGGAAGTTGTTAATTTATTTAATTCTATTTGATCACTTATTGATTTGCATCAATGGTGGAATTTTATTGTTTTGAAACAACCAGTTATATACACACAGAGAGATTATATGTACATATATGTATGTACTTATGTATAAACAGAATGACATAAAGAGTTTGAATCCTTGGTGTTTATTAGGGTGTAACAAGTGCCTTCTTTGAATGTGTTTTTGTTGAATTTGTTGTCTTTTACATTGTATAAGCAACTAATTCTTGATCTCGATTGTTAACATCAATCATTGTCTACTTTGGGTGCCTTTTTTTCTATTGGAATTGGCATTGGCTTAAGGTATAGTTGTGCCTTTCATCTACTAGAATTGATTTTTCACAAAATATAGGAAAAGGAATTGGTTTTCAACTTAATTGTAAAGAATGTATCAATTCTTTTGCAAGAAAATAGATTTATTGATGGAATAAAAAATTTATTTGATTAATTGGTAGTCAAAATATATAGTTCAAGTGGGTAAGCCCAAAAAAGATGTTGATTCAAGATAACTCCTTTTAAAGTTTTCTTTCTTTTAGAGGGCAATATAAATATAAATATGCTATCATGTTCCATCAACACACTAAATGTCATGTTGTGTATAATATGGAGGGCTTTGCAGGGAATGGCATTTTATTCCTCCCAATTTGCAAACAAAAAAAATTTAATGGGACTCCAGAAATGATTATGGAAGTTCTAAACTAGGATAGATCCTATCAAGGCTAACAAAATACTTAACCTTTTTATCTTTGTAATAGCAATATATGTTCGTGCACTTGGTACTTAAAACTTTGAGTTGTACAAATTAGTTCTTATTTCAGCATAAAAGTACTATGTGTATAAAATGATTGAATGCATGAAATCCAATTGTATTACCACATACCTGTAGAGATTTTGCTCTGTTATACTTATTCCTTGAGTTCTTAATGCTTCAAAATTCTTCTTTGTTTCAGTGTTAATGATGTGCCTGTAACTCTTCCCTATACAATTAAATGAAGAGAATATTTGTAACATATCAGGAAAGTGACAATATCTGGTCCATTGTTAATAGTTGTATTTTTAAGTAAAGAAAAAAGATCTCACTCTAGCCCTTATGCATGTTTTACGAATATCTATGCCTTCAAGATTGTTGACTATCATATCGAATGCTCATTTCTGTGACTTTTACTCTTTTTATAACTAAAAAGTGGCTACTAGTTGGGGAAGCTTCTTCATCCTAGAGTGGGAAATTTTCAATCTTTGATTGCTTTGATTTGAGCACTAGAACCTTAGCATGCACAATAAAGGAGGGTGTAAAGCTCTATGTCTATAACATGAGATCCCCTTATATTGAGAAAGCCAAGAATCTTGCAATTAAATGTGAAATAATTGAGGCATTGGGACAAGGAATCCTTGGAAAAGATGCAGTAAAACTAGCACAAAAGAAGGGGTAAAGGCAACAAAGCTTGCAAAAAGGCAGGTTAAGCGCATAATTGGTCACATCATATCTTCTAGATGGGACTTTTTTTGAAGCTATTTACTATGGTGGTACCATGATTGAAGGATTCCTAAGGAGCAGTAGAACCTTGGTTGGTGTCTACACAGGTGGTTTTTATGGTGAGCAGAGCCTTAGACACCTAGGTTATCTTATAGGAAGTCAACAGTGTAGTTGGATTGGGGGTAGAATTGGATTAATGGAATATGATGTAGTTAATGGAGTTGATTACTTAAGTTTATTAGAGTAGAACATGAAGCCAATGAAATGCCAGGTAGTATTTAGAACTCTATTTCATATCAATTCTTGTACTCCCGTTTTGGTTTGTATTAAACAAGTCAATTAAAAATATATAATGTGATTTTAGTTTTCGATTGCATTTGCATTCCAAAGGTATTATTAAAAGATCCAACTTACAATCTTGTAAACGTTATGGAGATCTACTATGCTTAGGCCTAATTTGTTTTGCTCTATGATCATGTTATTGTATACAAGCAGTGCGTCATGAATATGTATCTAAGCTTGTTACATGTCATAAGCTTAATTTATTCTATGAAAAAGTATAAGTGATTAGTATTAACAATTCATATAAGACTTTTGAAATTTATGCCTCATGTTTATCATATATTTTAATTATTGTTCTTGTATTTAATTTGTAATTTTTTCTTTATTTTAAGCCTTATTATTGAGCATATGAATTATTTTTAGAGTGACAAAGAGAATGATTGAATTTTTAAAAGCAACATCGTTGATCATATGAGTGCTACTGATCAACCAATAGTGTCATTTTTAATTTAAATAATTGTATTTGATGGAAAAGAATGAACATCTAAAAATTTTATTTTTAAAAAATAAGAACTCCTAACATTTTTTCTTTACAAATTTCTTTAATATTTAGAACTCTATTTCATATTTAGAACTCTAATTCTTATCAATTTCTAGTTTTCATAGTTGAGTTATATATACTCTTTCAACTATTCAATTTATTGATCTAAAGCACCAAAATTGAAAACTAGCAATATTTCAGTTAGGCTATTTGAAGTGGAGCAATTACTGGAGCAAAGTTTAACAAGTGAGTAACATTTGTTGGTATTTTGTGTATCCATTATGCCACTGTTGGTCTTCTTTATTACAATTGATAATGAGAATTATTTAAGTTGTATACTTTTTCCATGACAATAGTATACCTAATTATTTTTAATACTTTTTAGGTTAAATCATAATGGAAAATATGGAATCATCCTCTACTCGTGATAAGTCTGATCTAGCATGGAATTATTTTTCTTCTTCTTAAGCATCTGATGGGAATATCCAATATAACTGCATGTTTTGCAGTAAAATATTTAAAGGGAGAGGAATTTTTAGAATGAAAGAACATCTTGCTAGTGTTAAGAGTAATATTGCTTTTTGCAGAAAGGTACTACTTGATGTGAGTGATATGATTGGAAAATATTTGCAGCAATAAGTAAAAAAGAAAAAGGAAAATAAATAGGCTTATGATATATCTTTTGGAGATGATGAAACACCACAAGTATTAGATAAAGGAAAAAGAAATGCTACTATTGACATAAATTCTTATTTGTCACCAAGAACTACTCCTTGTTCTCAACCTAGTCTAAAAAGTTTTATGGTTGATAAGGATCTTGTTTTGCAATGTAAAAGAGCATGGGCTAGATGGTTCTATCATTCATGTGATTAAATGCTTTATATTCACCATATTTTTAAGAAGAAATTGATGCTACAATAGCAATAGGTCCAAGACTTAAGGTATCATTTTATTATGAGTTACGCATGCCTTTGCTTCAAGATTTAAAAAAAGAATGTTAGTTAATTGTGGATACATATAAATCTAGTTGAGAATCAACAAGATGCACTATTATGGAAGATGGGTGGACTGATCAAAAACAAAGAACCTTGATTGATTTCTTGGTTTATTGTAATATTGGAACAAATTTTATCAAGTCTGTTGATGCTTCTGACATGGTGAAAAGTGTTGATGCTTTATCTGAATTATTCTCTGAAATTATTGAGTGGGCTAGACCAAAGAATATTGTGTATTTTGTTACAGATAATGTAGCTAATTATGTTGCAATTGGGTACTTATTACAATCAAAGTATAATTATATTTATTGGTCTCTATACACTGCTCATTGTATAAATCTTATTTTAAAAGATATTGGTGTTATAGACCATATTTTTAGTCTTGCTTTACGCACATCTAAGATTACAATTTTTGTGTATAATCATGTCACATTTTTGTCTTAGTTAAGAGAGATAGAAGATTGGATTGAGATTGTGCATCCCATTGCTACCAGGTTTGCAACTACATTTATTATTTTGAAAAATGTTTATGAACATAAGCAACTACTTTAAAATTTAGTGACAAATAAACACTTTTCAAGTCATAAATTATCAAAGAGTGAAAAGGAAAAGAAGTTTTTGCTATTATTCAAGATAATAAATTTTGGGAAGCTTGCTTGATCATTGTGAAGATTGTGGCTCTGCCTATAAGACTGTTGAGGATTGTTGACTTTGATGAGAAGCCATCTTTGGGATATATATATATATATATATGATCGACGATGGGATAAGCATCTTACTCAAAGGATCCACTTAGCAACTTATTTTCTCAATCCTAATTGCTTATACAGTGGAGAAGAACATACAATTAATATTATGGGTGGTTTGTTTAATGTGATTGAATTCAAATGTATTTTCTCTATTGAAGAGACATTACAAGCAACAAATGAAATTAAATTGTATCATGAAGGTTTAGAGACTTTTGCTAGATCATTAGTAAAGAGAGAACTTATGTTTAAAAAAATGCAGCTATGTAAGTTTTATACTTTTAATTCATTATTTACTTATTAGTAATATATATTTTATCATAATTATTAATTTAAAATACAGATGAGTGGTGGAGATTATTCAGTGACAGTGCTCCAACATTGAGAAAACTCACTATTAGGTTAGTCAGTCAAACAACTTCTACATCAGGTTGTGAACGTAATTAGAGTGTTTTTGAATGTATTCATACAAAGAAACAAAATTGTTTGGAACATCAAAGACTTAATGACCTTGTTTACATTACTTATAATCTGAGAATGAAGAATATGTATTTTATAGTCTTGTTTTTATTTCAATAATTTTATTTTTATTATTGATTTTATAAATTTTTTTACGTATTCAGAGCATTTAGTAAGAAGAGAACATATGATCTAGTTGATATTGATTATATTGAACATACTGATTTTTGGATCGAAAAAGAAGAACCATCTCCTGATCTTGATTATAATGAACTTGAAAATAAGATTTATAAAGAAAATGCATCTGTCACAACGAATGAATTAAAAATATTTATTGATGGTCAGTTCATATCTTATTTTGATCATATTTTAGTTAAAATTATATTGTATTACAAGTTTATAATTGAGAATAATTTCATACATTACTAATTTGTAATTTGTTTTAATGTAGTAGAAGATGTTGATGTAAATACTTTGGATGAAAGCATAGTTTACGAATTTAAATAACGTTGGAGAATTTGGAACTTTTGACGATGATGAGACATAACCTCCTTTAGAAATACAAATTTGATTTTTATTGTTATTTTAAGTTTTATATTAGACTTATATTTATTTATTATTAGTTCATTATATAATAATAGACATTGGTGTATTTTTTATTTTAATAAAATATTTTATTTTTACTTGTTCTTATAAGTTTTACTTCTTATTTATTATATACCAAATTTATAGCGGTTCACTATCAGTTGAACTTCTAAACCTTAAACCTTTAATTTGATTGATTCGATGTTTGATCTAGTTTATAAAACATTGGTAATATGTTTGAAGGGCACACGTTGTACATGCATGAAAATCATGTCTTACTCTATGTAGAGGCAAGTGCCATAATGAAAAAAACTTAAAGTTCTCCATATTCATCCTCTTGTTCTAATTTTTGGATTCCTTTAAGTCTCTTCTTGAGCTTTAAGTGATCTTCCTTTTGAAGCCAAGAGTTATCTTAGATGTTCAGAGAAGAGTAATCTGATTAGGTAGTAAGTCAAATGAATTCATTGGTTTATGTTCCAATTGTGCAATGCTTCATTGTCGATCTTATGATTCTCTTTATAGAAATTGATATAAAGTCTGATTTTGTTTACAGTGCTTCACGTAGTCTCTTGAGCAGATCGCATGAGGGATTTAAAGACCTTGTTATTTCTCTCACCTTAGATACGATTGATAAGGTAAGCTAATGCTATGTGTATTATTCATTTATCTCCTTCCTATATGTGGGTTAGTTTGCTTCATTTTGTTATAGCTGATCGGGATGAAGGTGGATTTTTTATACTATACTTCGTCATTATGGATCTCCAAATATTATTATAATTAGGATATAGGAAAAAGAGGTGGTCATGAGATTCACCTTGCTTCTTACATAGTGCAGATCAATAGGGGATATGGAGAAACTTGCCTATCCTTTCTAAGGTGGATAGCTTTAGTTTGAAAGCTTTCCACAGTGTATGCAAATGTTTGTGATTGTGGTTCTTGCACCAGACCACTTGATGTTATTCTACTTGAGGTTGCTCTTGGCAGTACATTAACTTAACTGAGTGATTTGAGAAACAACCCGAGGCTTCCAACTTCCATTTGATTTTATCTTCTTATCTTTCCAAAATTGGGATTAGATACGAATTAAGCTGCATTTGAAGATGAATTACAATTTGAGCATTGTGTTAGGCCATAGTCTACTTCAGCATCGTATTTTATAATGCTTTTGAAGGGCTTTAGTTTAGGAATGTGATAGAGAGTGCCATATGGGGACCAAGGATCAAACCAAAAGTTGAAGGAACTCCCATTACCAACCTAATATTCACATTGCACTTTTAAAAGTTCCCTAATTTTGGTAATCAATTTTATCAGTGCTAAGATATTTCTAAGAACTTTGAAATTCCACAGGGATATTCCTTTGATGTAATAAGCATTGACCCACCTAACCTATAGGGATTGTTTGTCTTGAATTAGCCTCCAAGCCTTTTTAGTGAGTAGGGATTGGTTTATACTCCTTTCTTTTAAGGGTGGAAAATTTCAGATCATTTCACTCTATTACCCTTAGATCCCAATTTGTGAGCAGTCCATAAGAAGTTTTTGAGTCTATCATCTTAGAGATGATTTTAGGAAAAACTAGGTGGGATCCCTAGTGGACAACAATGGATGATGATTTAATTAACTGAGTTCTACATGTAATGGAGAGTTCTCTGAGACTCCAATTATTGATTTTGCTAATGATTTTATTTATCAGGGGTTTGTAGTCTCTTTAGGTAGGATTAGCTGAGGAGATAAGGATTCCTGAATACTGAATAGGCAATTGTTGTACTTTGAAGCCTATAATGAAGGCTAATAATGGTTTAATATTGTTTGCACTTCTAGATATGAATAGGGCACTTTGATCATTGTTAATGGATAAAACCAACATTTTGTTAAACATTTATAGGACTATGTTGGGAGATGAGATAAAATTGTTGTTTGCCTTGGAGAAAAGGATAAATCATCAACAAAGTTTAGGCTTATGATTTTTAATTTCTTACATTTCCCATGGAATTTGAAGTTTAGATTTCTTTCAACTACCCTTACTAATAGTTTGTTGAGAACCTTCATTAACAATGAAAATAACTAGGGGGAGACGAAACCCTTGCCTGATTCCTCTTGCACCTTCAATTGATTTTGATGGCTCACCATTAACTAAGATATTTTAGGTTACAATGCTCACACATTATTGTATCCATGTAAATAATAGAGTTGGAAATCCATAAGCATGCAAAATATTAAATAAAAAAGATTATTCCACCATATCATAAGCTCTTTGGAAATCAACTTTCATCGAACAATTTTTGTGACCTACCTTTGTTGTGTAGTGTTTAAGAAGCTCTTGTACAATGGATATGCTGTCACTTATGTATCTTTCAAGAATGTAGGCTCCTTGAGCATGATCAATGTGACTTGATAGTATGGTCTTCAATATTTATTTAGAGTACTTTGGAGACGACTTTATTGAATGTGTTGCAGTAGACTATAGGTCAAAAGTCTCTAAAGTTTGTTTGAATTTTTTCATTAGGAACTAAGATGATGTAGGTCTTGTTTATTTCTTTTAGCAGCTTGCCTATATTAAAGAATTCCAAGGCTACCTCCACTATCAGTTCATTGGTGATTTGCCTTGTTTGAAGAAGAAATTAGCATAGTACCTATCTAGACCAGGAGCCCTCTTTGGATCAAGGGATTTAGGAGCTTTGTTTATCTCCTGAACATTTTTAGGTTCACATAGGAAATTGACATCCTGAGATGATAATTCACCTTGTATGATTTCCTACTGCGACCTTGATGAGAAGTGAGAGTTAGAAGTAGAGTTTAGGTGATTGGAAAAGTGCTCCTCTGCAGCTTTGGCCATATTAGTTTGTGATGTCAGATTGTAACTAAATGGCATATGGATACTATTCTATTGGTGACTTGTTTGAAAATGATTGCTTTTTGGGAGAATGCTAAATTCTTGTCTTTATGATATAAGTAGGTCACCCTTGATCTTTGTTTCAATAAGATGTGGTTAAAAGTCAAAGCTTAAGTCAAGGCTCTTTTTGCTGCGTTTATAAGGTGGTGAATATTACCTATGCTTTGCTTATGATATATTTTAAATTCCTCCTTGCTTATTTGAAACTTTCTCATGAGAGTGAACTACTTAACACCCTTAACATGGTAATTGAACCCTTTTTCCACCATATCCTAAAAACCTGTAAGATTAGTAAGGAAATTGTTGAATTTGAAACGGGTATTAGTGAATTTTTTGGAATTGTTTAGGGAAACAAAAATGAGGTTATGGTCAGAAATCTTTGTGTTGAGGAAATAAGTTTGAGTGTGAGGGAATTCGTACGTCCACTCTATGTTGTTCAGACTCTTGTCTAGCTTCTTTTCAATAAAACTAATCTCCTTTTGTTTATTAATCTAAGTGAAAAAGTTCCCTCTGTAAGGAAGGATAGTGAATTATATATCATCAAGGCAATGTTTAAGGTCTTCACATAAGGTTTTATGGGTAGTCTTGCCCTCTGATTCCTTAACATAAGTTATGGCATTGAAGTCACTTGACAGTAACCTGGGGTCCTTCATAAAGGAAGGAATGCTTCTAAGTGTAGACCATAGAGCAATCCTTTGACAAGAATAGTTGAAAACATAAATAAGAGGAATGTGAACGTTGACCTATGAACCTCTAGGAGTATTATTTGATCCTAAATTATGGAGTTGAGTATTGAGATTTTTGCTTCATTATAAACTACCAATATTCTTGCATTAAGATGTGTATCATAATTATGTATTAACTTCCACTTACTTGGCAAAAAATTTAGAACATTGTAGTTGCAATGCTTCATTCGAGTTTCCAAAATTCCTAGTAGAATGGGCTTACTCTCCCATACGAAGTCCTTTAACAATTTTTTTTTCTTAAGGTAATTTAAACCCCTATCATTCCATGCTGAGATAATCTTGAGTCTTGGTCATTAGGTGGGGAGCTTTTCCTCCTCTTAGATCTTCTTCTACTAGTAGGTATAAAACTTGTGTCCTCATTATTGCATATATTAGTGTTTAAAGTTACCTTAGTAGGAGTGCATATGGTGATACTATCAGCTGCTACTTTTTAGGGGCTTTTGTCATTTTGTGGCTCTTCATTCAAATCTGTGTTGATTTTTCCATTATGATCTACTGATAGAGCATACTCCTTATGGTTGATTACTTCTGTTGTTAATTCTTCATTCAAATTATTTATATTATTAACATTTGCTAGGTCTTGGGAAAATCTAGACTTTATTAGACTGCATGTGGCCTTCTAGGTTTTCCTAGGTTGTGTAGTTGGAGGCTTCCATGCATAAGATACCTTAACAACATCTTCTATCAACTCCATGTTGTCATTTAGCCTTAGTATTAGGTTTACTTCTAGTAAGTATTTCATGGCATCAAGTACATCACAAAATTTTGCAAAGTTTATTATGGTACTTTTTATTGTGGCTTGATCCATATAGATAGACTTGTTTACAAAACGTTCTAGGTAACTTAACCCAGTTGTTGTCCAATACTCTAAAGGAATTCCATAAACACACATTCATGTAGGTACGTTAGCTTGTTTGATCTCTTCAAGTTTATACTCAGCCTCTAATTTTGTAGAAGCAGTGGCTTGTTATTCACATGCCAAGGGCTAGATTCAAATACATCTCTATAATTTGCTTTGTTATGGAACTTGAATAGGTAAATATCTTGATCATTTAAAAGGATATCTTTGAATACTAGTGATTTCCAGTTGTTCAATACCTAGGCTTTCATGGCGAGGAAGGATATTCTTTTATCAAAAAAGAAGTCTTTTAATGTAGCATTCCATAGCTTATCTTCTAACTTTAATGCTATACCATATAGTGTAACAATTTGAGAGTTGTTAATGTTATTAGGGGAACAATAGGATAGTTTTATCTATGGATTGGAATCATTAATAACTTGAGTCTAGATCTTCTTGGTTTCTTGTAGATTCAGGGACGTTGGTTGCAGATTCATGACCAGGAATGAGGTTGAGGGATATAGTACATAGAGGTGGAGAGGTTGCTAATTTGTTAAAGTTAAATTTGGAGCCGTGGAGCTTTCCCCTGATTTTAGTACCCACATCTTGAAGGGTAGTAAAGGAAAATTCTTGAAGAGGGATTACTTAAGGTCTGCAACCTTTCCAATCTAGTGCAAGATGGAGTATTATGAAAAAGCTTGCCAAAAGTAATTACCAAAACAATAACTTGCTTTGATGGGAAAGTGGTAATTATAGTTCAACCCTTAGAGTGATAATGATGGTTGGGTATGAGGATAAGTAGTAGGGAAATATGATGAAGAAGAGAAAGAGAGTTGTAGCTGAGAACTTAGTTTAAAAGAGATTACATAACCAGCTTTTGAAGCAGGTGAGCCTAGTTTAAGGGGCAAGGAAGTTTAAAACATAAGCAAGAAGAAGAGAATGGGATGACTGAAGTTGAGTACAGGAGGATGAGGGAAAGATGAGTGTAGTTGAGAGTAGGCAGGTAAGGTGAAAGAAGAGACCTAAATAATAAGACCAATAAAAACAACATAAGGAAGGGAGCTAGAGGTAAATTGTGAAGGAAGCCATGGTAGTGAGACATGCTCTCACACTAGCCATCTCACATTAGCTATGCATTCGATCATTTTATAATATATTTATTGGAAATTTAGAATCTATAAGTTATTATAAGAGAAAATTTATAGATTATACTAATGCTCAACAAGATATAAGATTTCAATGACACTATCATAAATAATAACTTGAGACATTTTGACTATTTGATCTATAAGATGAATTGCCTTGAACAATAAGAATTATATCAATAGTTTAAGATCTAAAAATAAAGATATTAGTTTAATCATCTTTTGTTTTCCAATTTCTTCAACAAAGGTATCCTATGATTGTATGATTTTGTATCCTATGATTGTATGATTTTAAAACATTCTCATTTCTTAAAGCTATAAAAGAGATGCCAATAGTTTTAAGGGTAAATGATACCCTTTATATAGTTTAAGAAATTTAAAAGAAATCTTTAATTTCTAAAATTTTTGGAGAGATCTCTATAATTTTTAATTGTTCTTCATAAATTCTTAGACTTATGTTAAAAATAATAGTTGACGTCGTTAAGGTAGAGAGAAGAAGAAAGAGGAGATACCTTACCACTAGATGTTGAGGTGTTCTAAAGAAGTCTACAATCGAATAAATAGAATGGATAAAATCAAATTAGAAAATGGAAAGATTTATACAAGATACCAATTATTGTTTAAAAAACACCACTTATTTTCTCTTTATTTATTTTCAAAAGCTAAATGTATAGAATAGAGATATTCCGACCACCCATGTAAAGAACTATTAAAAATAATTAACAAACTAATAAATAAGAAGCAATATAAAATAAACCAAAATTGATATCTAAATATTTGGTTTGATGATCTTAAGTTACTTGCAAACTTCTTTTTTGAGATTGGAGATAGGTGTAAGGCGAGCCTTAGGAGGGCTAGAACCATTTTGGCTTTTTTTTTTTCTTATGGGTCGAGGACTTCTTCTTCTTCCCCTTCTTCAAACTCCGATTCAGATTTTGATAGGAAAAAAATAAAACTAAAAAATGTATAAAAAAATTCAAAATTTAAAAGTATATTGATTTTTCCTAATAATTGAATACTTTTGTCTATAAATACTGCACATTTGATTCCATCCATAAATCTATTTTCTTCCTTACGAGTTCTAGTTTTGGAAGTCTTTTTGAAAAAAAGTATTTAGGAACAAATAGAATGTTTTCTACTTCAAGAGAAAGTATAAAAAATTGATCCCTCTTAATCTAGATTATAATCCTTAAAGTACTTATTTATGTGCCATAAATACTATAGATCAATCAATCAAATGCTACTAACATAAAACTTAACTCAGTCCTTAAACTAGTAATTGTAATAAATTATTAGTATGAGTTAGGTTTAATTAGTTTAGGTCAAGTTTAAAAACAAAATTGAGTCATCACATCAGTAGCATTTGGTTTGTGTACATGTGATATTTGTTTTACGTATGTTTCGATGTTATTTCGTAATGAAAGTCTAAGTGAAGAATTTTACGAAAAATTAAAAAAAGAGTTTTTTTTAGAATTTCAAAAATTAGAAGTTCTTTAAAAGTTATTTAAATTATAGGAGAATCTCATATCTTTTATCCTAATTTTAATTAGAATTATAGTATTATAATTGCTTAACTTTCGGGAGGGCAAAATGGCAGATTTTCCGACCATAGTCTTCTTTTTTTGGGCGTGACAAAAGGAATATAGTGGGGACAATTCTTTAATTCCCTCCCATATAGACACCAAACCTTATCTTTTCTATTCCATTTCCTTGTGAGAATCACAACAAAGCTAACCCCCTCTTTTTCCACTTCTGCTGAAGGCCTAACTTCATTAAGTCACTGCACATTCGAAAACACAATGAGTGATGCTAAGGAAGTTTTATTATTATTATTAATGCAAGTTTTATATGAATTAAGGATTACACTTGCCTTTACGGTTTTTTTTAAAAAAATGTAAAGATAGGATTTATCTACCTTAGATCACATTTGAAATTGTAATAAATAATCAGATGCTGTCCAGTCAATGAATTACTAATAAACAATTTTAGTAAAAGGGGAGTACAAGTAGCATTAAGTTGAAGCTTAATTTGGACGTAACATTCTTAAACCGTATGAATAGAAATTTACGTAAAACAAGGAATTAATACCGACTTCCAATTGTAGTTCAATTCTATTTCTTTTAAAGGATAGATGCCAAAATTAAACATTAGTAAATTGATTGCTAACAAGAAGGAATTAATGCAAATCGAAGAAGATTGGTTATCGTGGTATATGTTTGATGTCATACCTTGGCAAAGTAATTAGTGTCAAGAAAACAATGATTATAATCTTTTCAAAGTGGTACCCTATGCCCAATTAATTTTTCTAATGGTTCGAAAAAGTAACGAAACAAAGAGCTATATAAGAAACATTACGTCAAAAGCAGAAAGCATATGTACTGTAATAACATTTTGGACAACTATCAACAAAGTAGCTACCCACAGGAACCAAGATCTAGCTTGGTAGGGAATAAAAGGTATTTGGGGAGGTGGATTAGGTATTATTAGTAACAAAGAGCACTGCCACACACAATCTCATTACACAAAAGTTGAATATTTAATAAATTCAACGGCTCTAGGACTTTTTACGCTTCTTATACTATATGCCATAATATTCCCATTCAGGAGGAATAATTAAAGTGCAAGATTAGAACATGAGATTCCTTATAACTAACTTTAGTTTTATTTAACAAAATCTTGTAATTCATGATGGTTTTCCTCCCACGTCTATGAAAAGATTTTGGGGTTGATAATGATATATGATGCTACTCAGCAGCTGTTAAATTAAATATCTACTCAATTATTAATTTCGTTTCTAAATATTTTCAATTAATAAAGTTAAATTCATCATAATTTTCAATGTCAAGTTTTCTATTAGGACATTATCTTTATTAAAATTTTAATTTAATATTTTATTATATATGTAGTGCTTTCCTTTTATTTTTATATGGGAAAACTAAAAGCTAAACTCCATGCCTAAACTTTATTATTCACTCTTCTAATCATATCAAACTATATATTATTTATTAGAGTTATCATTGCTGCGTCATTTACTTGTTAATCAAATTTTAATCTATTTAGTTGGCAATCAAGGTTCAACTTTAGACTAATTCTATAGCCATTTTTAAATTCTTTCATACTATATCGTTAATGGAGTTAAACATATGAAAATTAAAAGTATTTATATTTCCTACTTGATAATTCAATTTTTTTTCATACTAACATAAAAATTATATTGACCAAAAAAAGATATTCAAAGGCATTTAGGTCCTTTGATGCTCATTTCAAATAGATTCAAATTGAATTAATAATTCAAAAATTTCTTAAAGTTTCTCAAACTTTCTTAATAGGTACTAGTGTCTCTTATTATAATTTGATAAGATGACAGTAAAGTTCACCTATAAGTTTACTTTAACATAATTACAATATGGTGGGATTAAAATATTCTCATTGATTTTTATTTAATGTATATTAATAATATTTTCCTTCTAATTATAAAATATCAAAAATTTCCTTTTCTTTTAATGTATCTAATGAAAGTATTTGAAATTTACTAAAGATAAAAAATATCTTATGTATAATTTAAAAATTACTTCTCAAGTTAAGGTTGTTATATCATAATTTAATAAGTTTGATAAAATTGTTGGTCCTTAAAGCATTAAGATGGGAAGAGTAAGAATAACTTAAGTCCAAATGTATGCTAGAGTACTAACACGAGCATTCAATTTGAGAAAGCTACTAAACTGGCCTGGAATAAGGTTGTTGGAGATCTTGTTAGGGTTAACAATCTGTGATACATTGACTGACTAAAGAAGGCAAACCTGTGTCTCCTCTTGAGGAGATTCTTCAACTGGGAGCCATGAAGTGGAAGGCCTCCCTCATTGGATACTTCCTCGTCAAAAGGCCTGTAGTTCCCTTAGTTCAAAACTTGCCTTTAAGATATCAAAACATATGAGTTACATGAATACCTTGATAAGTGAAGATGCCTTTTTTATCTTTAAGTTCTCCTTTGAAAAATCGATGTAAAGAATTATAGATCTGGGGCCTTGGAACATCCAAGGTGAACCAATGTTTATCAAGAAGTGGTATCCAAGAGTTACACTGTAAAGGGACAAGCTGAAGTCCGTCCTTATTTGGGTTAACTCCATAAAGTCCCCTCAGAATATTAGCCAGCTAAGGGGCTAAGATACTTGCTAGCTACCTGGGGAAACTACTTGGCTTAGAAGAAGACACAACTCTCCTTACTAGGAATAGTTTTGTGTGAGTTTGTATAGACATCTTAATGGAAAGAGAACTTCTAGAATCTATTAAGTTGATGAGGCTTTCAAAAGAGGGAGGCCTTTTGCAATATGCAATCAAAGTCACCTACCTTGGTAGACCTTTCAAAAAAGGCGTGAAGAAGGTCTGACTTCCTAAAACTAATAATGGAGAGGTAACTCAAAGTGAAGAGCAGATAGATAAAGTTAGAAATACCAGAAAGGATGAGAATGATTCCTAACTTGGAGACACTTCTCCCTATTACCATAACTTTAACATGAGAATACTAGGGAAACAAAGTCTAGGGTAGCCTTACAGTCTTATCAAACAATACAAGCTATAAGAAATTTGGAAAATACTAATTAGGTAGTGTAGGAACCAAATCTAACCTCAGACTGTCCTAACAATGCCAATAAAACTGGCGAAGCAATGATTACATCCAATAAGTAGATCACAAACTCTTTCTCTACTACCCTTTTGATATCTATAGAGGAAGGAAAGTCCTAAGCTATTGGAAATTCTACGAATAAATCCAAAACTAGGTGACAAACCAAAAGAAAGAATGTGGATGCTTCACCCTCTCAATGAAGATCTTGACTTGAAATGTTGGGGGTATTAATTCCCTAAATAAACAATTAGTCCTTAGTATAACGCCCCCGTATTGCAGAGTACCCATCGAAACTCCCGGAGGTCATTTCGGCACATATCCTACGATAAGGGCGAGCTACGATCGATCACTACACTCCCTTCACATGGCATCGTATCATTAATCACTTATTAAACATCAATATAAAATCACAAAATTTTAAAACCAACTTTTTCCTCATTTCATTTCTCAAACCAAAAGTCTACATTGTGTTTTTCAACCCTTTTTACATGTACATTAACAAAACCTAGTACAAATGTACTACATGAAAGAGGA
>JANVCQ010000232.1:23383998-23398634 GCA_025531925.1 Erythroxylum plowmanianum | reverse complement strand
ACTCCTCATTCTATTTGAACACTACATTCTTCCTCAGAAGTTTTGTCAGAGGGGCTAAGATCAGAGAAGACCCTTAGACAAACCTCTGGTAATATCTGACCAATCCTAGGAAGCTTCGGATCTTTGACACATTTTTTGGGGCTTCCCAATTCATCACTGCCTCTATCTTGTTTGGATCTACCTGTATGCCATCTCCAGTCACTATGTGTCCTAAAAACACGACCTGATCAAGCCAAAATTCACACTTACTGAATTTGGCATACAACTGCTTCTTTCTCATAATCTGCAAAATGACTTTCAGATGCTTCACATGCTCCTTTCTGCTATTTGAATACACCAAGATATCATCAATAAATACAATCACAAATCGACCCAGGTAGGGCTGAAACACCTTATTCATCAGGGCCATAAAAGCTACCGGGGCATTAGACAGCCCAAACGGCATCACCAGAAACTCAAAGTGCCCATACCTGCTCCTAAATGCACTATTTGGTACATCAGCCTCAGCTATTTTCAACTGATAGTACCCTGATCTCAAGTCCAGCTTAGTAAACACCATAGCTCCCTGCAACTGATCAAGTAAAACATCGATCCTGTCTGGAATCCACAATCAAATCTCATTCATTCATTATTCAAAATATAATATAAGCAAACAAGTAATTAAGTGAGACCGTTTAGGTTACTCACAAGTTTCTCCCGAAGCTAATGCCTGGAAGATCCGGCAATGACTGGAGGTTGACGTTCCAGTTGCTCCTCTATAACAAATAATATACACGATATCATAATTTCTTCAATCATAAGTGTCCAATGGTGCACATGTATGAATTAACTTATGTACAATGTATGTTTATGAAAATCCTGGGTATTGTCTGTCAATTTCATCACAAAATCGGTCTCATATCAAAGCTCATCTAAGTATGATTCATACTTAGGTTTATGCCACACTAAAACTATCAAAATCGCAATTCATTACTCATTTGGAATCCTATAAATCTAGACATAATCGAAACGCCGAAGTATGTTCAGTGGAATAACCCTAGTTCATAAAATTTAAGAGCACACTCACTATACCCGTTCCACATTTCTTACTCAACCATTCTCAATTCATTTCAGATGGCTATGATTTTTAGGGGGAGATGTAGGGCAATGTCTTACGAGTCCCATGGTTCAAGAATCAATTCATTTGGGTGTCTAGAGAAGAAGTTACTGCCAGGTGAAAAAAGACAGAAGAAATAAAACTCAGAAGAAACAAAACATAGAAGAAGTAAAACACAGAAGAAGTAAAACACAAAAGAAGTAAAACACAGAAGAAGACATGTCAACAAAACACAGAAGAAGATGCATCAGCAAAACACAGAAGAAGACACTTCAGCAAAACACAGAAGAAGACGTGTCAACAAAACACAAAAGAAGATGTATCAGCAAAACACAGAAGAATTAAAAAGACAGAAGAAGCAAAACACAGAAGAAGACATGTCAGTAAAACACAGAAGAAGACACGTCAACAAAATACAGAAGAAGACGCATAAGCAAAACACAAAAGAAGACACGTTAGCAAAATACAAAAGAAACGAAACTCAGAAGGAACAAAACACAGAAGGAACGAAACACAGAAGAAGCAAAACTCAAAAGGAACAAAATACAGAAGGAATGAAACACAAAAGAAGCGAAACTTAGAAGGAACAAAACACAGAAGGAACGAAACACAGAAAAATGAAACTCAGAAGGAACAAAACATAGAAGGAACGAAACACAAAAGAAGCGAAACTCAGAAGGAACAAAACATAGAAAATGATGACGTCATCACAGAAGAAGCAAAAAGACAAAAGGAACAACTTCACTTTCGAACATCTTCCCTTACAAGGACCCTGACTTTCAGCTCAGATGTCCAAGGTTTTCATACTATATACTATTGGAAAGATAAAAGGAAGATTTATAACTTTCATGAGGGCCATTTTGACGAATCTATCTAGATTGGTTCAGAAGTTTCAAATCGAGTTATTGCTATTTCAAGTCCAACATCACTTTTACAACACCTAATCACTAATAATCTTTCAGAAACTAAATGAACACTATACCCAAATTTTCTTTTTCCTCCCAATCACACAATATTTATGAATATACACTTAATTGCCATTTCCATGCAGATGACAGTAACTTATTAACTTTCTTACATAAATCCCCAACTCTAAAGGATTTATTCACTACTTGTTGAAAACTCCAAAATCTTGAAGCCCTAAACTTCATGCAATTTACGTAGTTCATTGAGTATAATGACTAGCTTCTGATTTTTCTTAGGGTAGAAGACACAAATAGCAAAGCGGGTCTGGTGTAGGAAAGGAAAAGCAGAGAAATCTCTTAGAAGGGGTTTGATGGAAAACTCTGTGTGTGGGAAGAAAATTTGAAGAAGATGACAATGAAGAATGAACTTAGACATATAACTTAACTTTTCAACTCTCAGAAAATAGTAAGCTACTTCTAGCAAAGTACCAAGCCTAAGTGACACTTGTCACTTTTCTCATATCTAAGCTCTAACTTAGTTTCTTTTGAAACTAACTCCCTTAAACTCTCATCTTTGCAATTCAACTATCTCAAAATCTCAATTTGATGTCTTTTTGCTATTTTCTATAATTTTTCAAAATTTATGCCTAAATTCACCAAAATTCACAAATACAATATCCTTACTAACCAATAGAATTTTCAATATAAATAAATTCAAAATTTTCAAAATACCTAAAAATCACAACTCAATCTAATTATACTCAGAATTATTCATAAATGCATTTACAATCATTTTCATATGCCACACTTCACTGTTCATATGCATGTGTATGACATAATATGCATGAACATGGAAATGCATTTCTAACTCTCATTAATCAATCAGATTTACCATTTTAACCCTCCCACAAGAATGGAATGTTACACTTAGTGACCTTTTACAATCGAGGAAGCCTAGTTTTTTTGGTTAATTGAAACTAGTATAAAGTTGGAGGCATTTAAAAAGGGTCTTTGGTTCCTCAATAAGCATTGCAATACAATTAACAATCATCTGGCTCATCCTAATGATAGAATCATTATGTCTTTTGATCCTAAAATATGGAATCTAAACAAATGGACCTGCTATGATCAATACCTATATTGTGAACTAATCTTGAGAGGCTTTTAGAAACAAATATACTGGTTTATGCAACTAATTAGGAATGTGATAAGAGTCAACCCATGGAATGATATGGAAGCTTTAGGGTATTCTTTATAGGCACTTTGGATTGTTCTAAGGGATTGCAAATGCATCTTAAACCTAATAAAGTTTAGGTTAGTACTTAAAGTCCTACAATAGTACTAAACTCCTATAATCTAGATTTCATAAGCTAAGCTCCTTTGTTAGCTCCTCAGGATTGGTGGCTCTAAAATACTTAGGAAACCAGTTTAACTGGACTAATAGGCAATTTAATTATAAAGTTATATAGAATTGATATAGGTGATAAGGCTAGTAGGATAAAATCACCTTTTAAATTTTACAATAGCTTACTTAAGCACCCTTGCTTCAACTCAACAATTCTAAAAGGTAAGAGTTTGCATGTTGTAGGATCTCTATCCTTTCAAATTGTGCATAATCTAAAGAAACTAATAAAGGAACTAACAATCCTGCATAAGTTTCAGATGATATAGCAGAGCCATGTCAATCTTGAATTTGTTCCTACTAGAATTGAAGAAGACATAGAAGGCAATGATGAGACACGGGTGAGTTCTAAAACCTCTCATAATGAGAATTCTAGTATTGGGAGTACTGACCTAATCTTAGAGACCACCTCAAAGGATAAATGTATCCCGCTGACCAATACTTCTACTTTAGAATCTGAGGAATTTAAGATGATGTCTAACTCTTCTAAAAGAAGATTATTTAGGAGAAAAGGGAAGCAAATTACCAAACAAAAAGGGGAATCCCTTTTGAATGGCAATTCTAATATAGAACATGAGAGGGCTTAATGAACCTCTAAAGAAGTCATTGGTGAAAGAGGTGGTGAGGGACAAGAAACCTATACTTATGGGTCTTTATGAAACTAAAATAAAATACCCTTTTAACTTAGTGGGCTTAAAATTTTTGGGCACTCATTAGGGGCCTATTTTCGATCATTGCTCACATTACAATGACTGAATAGTTTGCCTATATAATGCTAAACTAGTTAGTGTGATATAAGTTCAAGTTATTGATCAATTTTTTCATGTACAATGCCATCTAAGAGGTATGTCTACTGTCTTTGATATATCTATAGTATATGCTTCAAACTTCAGGCTCCAAACAGATAAGCTATAGCTTGATTTGATTCATGTTCAAACTAAAATACATATCCCATTTCTTATAGTGGGGGATTTTAACTGCTCGCTATCTTCAGCTAAAATTGAAGGAGGAAGGAAATTTAACGTTGGCTTGACCAATGAACTTTCAAATTTCCTCAATAAGATGGATCTAGTGGACTTGATAGTTACTAGAAGATTGTTTACTTGGTCGAATAATCAGCAGGGTGATTTACACATCAAGAAAAAGCTTGATCGATCACATGTGAATTCTATTTGGCTGAATCAATTTCCTCATTCCTTTGTTCATTTTGGGGAGAATTTCCTGTTTGATCACTCTTACATGCTTATATAGAGATTGAAAAATACTAGAATAGTGAGTGCTCCATTTAGATTCTTCAATACTCTCTCTAATTTGAAAGATTTTCTTGAAATAATCATATGGTGTTGAAGTTCAATAGTTGAAGGTTACAAGTCATTTTAGCTAATAGTTAAACTACAATTGGTGAAGAAGAATACGAAGTCTCTTATGCATAGTCAAAACACTTAGCTCACAACTCTTAAGGAGCAGCTTTCCTTAAAGCAAAAAGATTTTTATGAATTTGCTCACAACTCTGCTTTAAGATTAACAAAAGTTTAAAAGATCCAAGCGTACTAAGATGCCCTCAAATTTCAAAACTCAGTCCTCCATTAGAAGGCTTAAATCATTTCAATCAAGGTTGGTCACACTAATATGAAATTCTTCTACTCTTCATTACTAGCTAGAAGGAATGTTAATACTATCTCAATGCTTCCAGATCATTCAGGGAGTGATCAAACAAACCTGGAGAATCTTAAAGAATTTGTAAGAACCTACTTCATTGAATTAATGGGAACAATAGATTCTTCCACTTCGAGCCCCAATATGCAAAGAATGTTTGAGTGTCTAATTAATCATGAAACCATAGAGATAATGATATCCCCAATATATAAACAAGATGTCAAAATATTCTTTTTTTAATCTTCACCCTTCTAAGGCTTTGGGACCTACCAGTTTCACTACACTGCTCTTTAAAAGAATTGGGCCATCACGGGTAGGATATTTACTGAGATAGTTTAAGAGTTCTTTGGCTCCTCTGAGCTACTTCAACAAATCAATCATACATTTATTTTTCTAGTTCCTAAGAAACATCATCCACTGAGCATGAAAGACTTATGACCTATCTCTTATTGTAATACTATATATAAAGTGATATCAAAGCTCCTAGCCGAAAGACTTAAGATCGCAATCTCAAATATTACAAGTACTGCACATAGAGCCTTTCTTCCTAACTGAAGCATATTATTGCAAGAATTGTTGAAGGATTATAACTCTGATAAAAAACTAACAGTTGTCTTATGAAAATTGATTTTTTCTATGCTTTTCATAATATTAGTTGGATTTTCATTTGGATTTTCCTTAATGCTTTGAATATTCCTAAAAAATCTGTCAATTGGATCATGGCTTATATCCAAACTCCTTCTTTGGGTGTACTTCTAAATGGTAGCCTATTAAACTATTCAAAATAGCCAAACGACTCATGCAAGGTGATCGACTGTCTCCTTATTTGTTTACATTGGCTATGAAGGGCTTATGAAGGTTACTACACAATATAATCTCGTACAAGTGAAGATTCCAATTTCATATCAATGCAGCCACCTAAATCTCACTCATTTGGTGTATGTTAATGATTTGATACTCATGTGTGGTGTTGATGTTCATTCAATTAGCATAATGATGCATGCACTCAAGATATTTGTTAAATGGTTAGGGCTACATTTTAATTCTGAGAAGAGCTGTCTCTTTCTATCAGCTGGTGTGAGGAATGTAGCATAGATTAGAAGAATTACTAGTCCTTAGGTTCACTTTACCCCTTTCTGCTATCTAGGAGTACCTATCATTGCATCTAAGCCTAAGTACAATGATTGCTTGCCTATCATTAAAAGAATAATATCTAGAGTTAATGCATGGCAGAAAAATTCCTCTCATATGCTGTTAAACTTACACTCATCATATCTGTACTTAACAACTTGTACTTACATTGGACAACCCATATTGCTGTGCCAAAGCAAACTATTAAGGAGATTGATAGAACACTTAAAGCCTTCTTATGGATAGGCAAAATATATTACTCTAAGAAGTTTAAGATAAAATAAAATGAAGTGACTAATCCGAAGAAGCATGGAGGACTTGGTATTATTTCCATCATAACAATGCAGAAGGTTCTCATGTGTAAAAGACTTTAGAGACTCTATATAGATCAATAAGCATTTTGGATTAAATGGACGCATGAGTAATGACTTAAAAATGTAAATTTTTGGTAGGTTAATTATACAAGAGATGGCTCATGGATTCTCAAGTAGATGATGCAGATGAGGGTTACTAGCTACCCTTACATTAAACAACTTATTGGGAATGGACAAGCAACATGGTTGTGGTATGATAATTGGCTTGAGGTTAGCCCTTTTATACTCAACTCTGAATTCCTTAACTTAAGGAATTGATTGCCTCTTCATCTTATAGTATCTTTACTGATTTGTAATGGAGATTGATCAGGTAATTTTAGAGGATTTAACTCTCTAGTTACACATCTACCCTAATTGAATGATGTAAGATCTCTAGATACTATCTTTTGGTATCTTAATAAGAGAATTTAACTCTCTAGTTACACATCTACCCAAATTGAACGATGTAAGATCTCTAGATACTATCATTTGGTATCTTAATCATTTGGTAATTTTAAGTTTGTTTAAGAACCTTGGAAGTTAAGGACCTAAGATATAATGGGAATTACTGTATCTAGTTTACCAAACAATATCGAAAGTGGCATCTCAAAAGGAAGCTAGATAGGGCATTGTTGAACCAAGCTTGGTTGGTTGAGTTTCATTGTAGTAAATCTAACTTTAATATTCCTCTAATCCCATATCATTCCCTAATTGAAATACTCAACCTAGTCAATGCCTAAAAATAATTACTCCATTCAGATTTCTTAACATTCTAGCCAAGCATGAGGGATTTCATGAGTTAAGGTTTTAGGATCTAAACACAGAGGTGTAAGGATTTGAGTAGTTTAAATGTGTAAGAAAGCTTTGAGTTGTGAAGGAAACACAAAAAATTTTCTATAGGACCTTGATGGAAAGTAAAAACTTAAATACCGAATAGACTAAGAGAAAGTTAGATTTGGCACAAATCAACCTCTATATAGATTCTGGGAACAATATACTGAGAATAGATGAGAGATAAATTCAAGAGAACTGCATAAAAGCATTAAATGCTCACAACTTAACTCTAAAATAGAATTTAAAGATCTTTTGGCTTAAACAAAGGGATAAATTCAAATCCTTCTATTTTAAAAATATTCGAACTAGAAGAAAAGAAATCTCATTCCTAACCAATGATGTTGGAGAAAGAGTATAGGGAAAAAAGAATATCAAGCATATGACTATAAAGTACTTCAGATAATTTCTAGGCTCTAATAAAGACTGAATATTGTGTATAAAATTAAAGCATTTATTTCTTATATTATCTCCATTAATCAAGCTCACAATCTCACCAAGCCAATTACACTTGAAAAACTAGATTCAAAATTAAGGAATCTAGTCCAAATGGATTTAATGCATACTTCTTTAGAGAAACCTAGAACTGGACTAAACATTATGTATACAAAGCAGTTTTGGAATTTTTCAATAGTGTAATCATTTGAAAGGGCATAAATATGGCCCATATTTATTTAGTCGCTAAAGTACATAACCTATGTAGATTAAGGGACTTTATACCAATCTCATTTTACAACACTCTATATAAAATTATCTCTAGTATTCTAGTATAGAAACTAAAAGGGGTAATTGGCTCATTTATAAGCAAAGACATAGGGGCCTACATCAACATAGGAATATAGGGGGATAATATCCTCCTTACATAAGAGTTGTTATAGGGATATCAAAGGAAGGGTATGTGACGTAAATATTAATTTTATAAAGGTTTTTGAGTCAGTCAATTTGAAGTTCCTATTCCTTTGGTTTTTTATCAAGTACTTAAACTGGATAAAGCAATATGAAACTCCTACTTCCTTTAGTGTAATGGTAAATGGAGAACAATCTCATTAGTTCCAAGGTAAAAGAGGGGTAAGGTAAGTAGCCCTTATCCCCATACCTTTTTCTCAATTTCTATAAAGGTATTAATTAGGCTCATAATTTCTAACATTTAGGAGAATCCAATTTTGAAATTCCATAAAAAATGTGAAAATCTTAAACTTTTTAACTTAGCCTTTGTTGATGACTTGTTAATGTTTTATAAAGTAAACCCTTAATTAGTCTCAACCATTTTGAATTCCATTCACAAGTTCAAAAACTTATCAGGGATTGAAATGAATGTTAATAAAATCTTCATTAGGCTTTCCAGAGATGCTTTGCACATCACTGAATAACTCACTTCCCTGACTGCCTTTATATTTTAGCAACCTTTCTTTATCTGCTTAGAAGTACCAATAACTACAGCTAACGCAGTTCATAAAGATTATAAGGAGCTTTTTAAGATTATTAGAAGAATATTAAACCAATAGTGTAACAAATGTCTCTCTTATGCTGGTAGACTAAAACTTATGAGATCAATCTTATGCAATATATATACCTATTAGTTACATCATATAGTACTGCCTAACAAGCTAACTAAAAATATTGAAACAATGTTGAAAAACTTCCTATGGAATAAAGATGGATGTAAAAACACAAGCTTCAAGGTCACATGGAATGAATTATGTAAAAGGGGGACTTGGAATTAGATCAATTCAAACCTCTAGCAAAACCTTTCTAGCAAAGATGCTCTAGAAACTGCTTATTGATAAGGATACCTTATGGACTAAATGGATGCACATTTACCACTTAAGAGGGGATAGATTTTGGAAATTCAAGTAAAGCTAAAACATATCCTTGACCTTCTACCAAATACTCAAGCTTACGGAAATTATTTGTAAGGAGATTAAAATCTTGATAAGCAATAGAAAACAATCCATCTCATGGTTTGACAATTTGAGTGAAAAGGGTCTGACACCTAACATCTTTTAGGTCAGGAATATGCTAAAGTTTAATGCTATAGTTGAAGAACTAATCAAGGATAATGTTTGGTTTATTAGATATAGTTGATTGTTGAAGAGGGGCCATACCAAGTTATAGCTCGAGAAGAGAGATTGGGAATAAGGTGACATGGTTTAGACATAGGTTGGGAAATTTCACCAATAGGTTTGCTTATGAATTGTTAACAAAAACCCCAAAAGTACCTAGTATAAGGTTATATCGTTCGAAGGTCATATTCCAAGAATGAGTTTCATTATGACGCTTACAATGCTTAACAGATTATACATAGCCAATAAGGTAAAATTGGTTTGAAGATCAACTTGTAATGCAATCTACACAACATAAAGCTAGAAACCCAAGATTATCTCTGCTTCTTATGCACTTTTACTAGAGATATTTAAGGAATTATCTGGAGGACATATAATTTCTCAAGTAAAACAACTATATGGAATAACATAATAGTTGAAATCTCCAATGCTTCATTCCCTAAAGATGATAAAATATTACTAAGGCTAGCTTTGTGCACAATTGTTTATGAGATATGGAAGGAAAGAAACCAAAGAAGATTTAAAGGGAAGCAAACTGTCTTCAAAATATTCAAATTCAACATATTATTTAGGATAAAAGAGTAGTTATTAATTAACTTTGGCAATGTGTGATTCTCTAGAATAGTTATAACTAGGTGGGGATTAAACTAAGCAATTGGTATCCGAATGAAAAATATTGCCATATATTTTTCTTATATGCTAATGATCTTTCCCTAGTTTCCTTTAAATGATCTAGGCTATCAATGAGATCTAATTCTTGTTAGATATCTTAATTGAACTCATGTAAGGATATGCATCATTTTTTTAGAATAGAATTCTTTAAAATTTCAAAAATTATCCATGTAGGTTACATTATCAAGTAGAGACACATTCCAAAGTGATAAGTTAGTCCTTAAGAGTCAAATTTTAGAACAAAAATTATTCAAACATCTAGATTCATCCTCAGTTGCTTTAGAGGGGTCATTATAGCTAAAATAATTCACTGAAAACTTAGTGATTCATCTTCTCTCAAATAAAGCTAACAAAAACTCATCTAAAATAGTCCCTTTAGCTAAATTTTGTGCCCTACATCCACTCAAAGAGAGCTCCTTTATAGGATCTCCATTTGTTAGCCCTTGATATATCTCTAAAACATTGGCTTAGAGTTTGTTTCATTATATTATTTAACCTAAATAGTTTTTTAGCTAATTTTTCAAACTTCTAATTGCTCAACTTTGATTGTAAATGAATTTTAACTTTTTCCCTTATTGGGAAAGTTTTAAAGACCATGTCCTCAGTAAGTTCTAACAGCTATATCATTCTTGATCACCTCCCCCAGTTCTTCTTAGGCCTTCCTTTTTTTCTCTTATAGTCTCTAATTAAAATCTTCTCGCATCTTCTCACTAAAGTGTTAGGTGTCTCCTCTTAACATATTTGAACCACCTAAGCGTTGTGATATTCTATTTTTCAGTATATGCTTAGGGTTTAATCCTAGATTAAGTATTGCATATACATGCATAAAATTAACATTCATATACGAATTTATATTTGAACACATTAAAAAGGAAAAATATGCACTCAATTGACTTATTCTGGGGTATGAAAGAAGTCAAGTGAACATGATGTGAATTGCGATTTGGTATGTCTTGAATTTTAGTATATTTGGATTTCAATTAGTAAATTGGGATTAAATGTTATTGATTGGAAGATTGATGAATTAAATGTACATTTGGTCTGAAAAAAAAACCAAGTGGTGAGAAAAATTGATATATGGAAATTAGGATGATTAAGCCTAAAAGTGAGTGACATTTGGCATAATTAAATTGGTGACAAATAAACTAGTAATTACATAACAATTGAATCAATTAGTATGTGACAAGTGGACCAATCTTGGAGTTCCATGTGGATTGATTAAAGGGTGACAAATGGAAACATAATTAGTAGATTAGTGGCAGAATAATTGTTGAACAAGTGGCTAGCATGTTTTAAGGCACATGTCTTTGTAAGTTATTGACACCTAGCATGTTGATGAAGCAATTCCAACAGCAACATTTCTGTTGTTTTCCTCACCTCCCTCCACCAAAATTGCTTCAAACTTTTCTCTGTATTCTAGTTTTTACTCTAGCTAAAATGGGACATGACAGTCACATCTTAACCTCTCATAAAACAACCAAGGAACCAACTGTTTGTTGTCTTGTGTTTTTACCGAAACTAGCTCATCTTCACCTTGAGTTTGTGATGAATTTTGCCAGCTTGGAGGACTAGTATAATCTAGAGTTTTAAGCTGAATTGTTAGCCTAATAAGTAAGTGGCAATATGATCTTTATGGCATGCTTAGTAGTATATGAATCATGCTTGAATTGGAATGAAATGTGTATAATGTTGGTGGTGATATGTGCTTGAAATATGTTGATTAAACTTGGAAGTTTTCTATGTTTGCTCTTGGTGGATGAAAAATGTGGGATATAGATGAATTAGGTCTAGATTTTAATTATAATGAAGGTGGATTTATGCTAAAGAAAGATGTCAGTTAGGTGTGTTTGAATTGAGAAATAACTAGGACTATATGCATAATAATGTAATTGTTTCTGATTTGATTTTTGATGCATAAAAGACAATGAGTTGTGAGCTATCAATTAAATAATTTTTCAACTGGAATTGGAGATTTTATTCATGAGGAATTGGAGTATGATTTAGGCCTAATATAGGTATAATTGATGAACTATAAAGAGGCTATTTTAACTTTGGTATAAAGTGTAAAAACACCTGGAAAAGTGAAAAAAGAATTGCTAGAATATGTTAGCTGTAGTGTTTTCATTGAAGAAGTTTTTGTATTTTAGCCATATCTTGATATGTAGACATAAAAATGGGATGATTTTAAGTTTATATTAAACTAGAGACATATGGATATATTTTTCATGAAGGAATTGAATTTTAATTCTATCTATAAGAGTTTCAAAATTTGGCTTGAAGTCGAGTTTTTGGATTCTGTCACTGTTTGAGAACATTCTATAGTATTTTGGGTATACATCTAGGAATAATGAACCCAAGTGTATGCATTTTAGTTCATTAGAAACTTAAGACATAAGGGAACATTTGTTTAGAAGAATGTATTGCCTAAATACTTCATTTTCTTTGTCAAAATGGATATTTTGAGAAAAACTGGAATGATAGGTAGTGCATGATCGTGCACAAGCATGATTGTGATAGAAAGGGAACATTAGGGGGTTGTATGATCATGCATAAGCATGATCATAACAGAGAGGAAATATTAGGAAGTGCACAATCATGCACAAGCACGATTGTGACGGTGAAGGTGCACAACTGTTTCACAACTTTTGACACCCTTCACTCTTTTGATTATAAATTCTTCTCTGGACCTCCGATTGACTCAAAATTTTAACCACAAGGTCCTCACACATTTTCCTTCCTCTCTGTCAAAATTCATTGTCATATTAATTCACTAGGAAAGGATTGATAAATGATTGATTGATGATGTTACAATAATCAAATTTATTGAGCTATGAACCTTAGTGCATGATTGAGAGATGAACTTAGAATAAATTTGTATTATTGAGGTATAAACCTAAGTTCAAATTAAACATATATGAGTTTTGAAGTATGAATGATCATAAGATGTGAATAAAGGAAACATACCCGGAATAATCATTGGGCATGCATTGAACATGACATATCTATATATATGTGCACAAATGAATAAGTATTTGATTGATCGACTTTGTAATGTGAATTATGTGTGTATTGTATGATTTCAGATGCTTAAGTTAGACACCATTTAGACATTACCAGACCATCCAGGCAATAGCATAAATTAGAGCATACTGTGAGTCAACCTATATGATCTTCTTAGGATTGATTTATTCTGTTTAACTTTCAATTATTGAACTGGTTGTGATTTATTTAAGAATTCTAGACTTTAATGGTCCAAGGAGTTTGATATTCGGGAATGCATTGGAAGTGTTGTGTTTGCATATGAATTCTGAATGATATCTGTATAGTCAACAAAAGTTGAATGCCAGACTTAGGTTTGATGAATATGAGATTCTGTCTATGCATCATAAGTGAATGCTATTCATGACATATTTTGTTATTTGATGCATTTAATAAAATGCATGTTCAAACAAAGGCATTGTGATTAGAGTAACCAGTCTAAAAGAGCTTGAAGCTTAGAATTCTGCACGTAAAGCTTTGCTATATGATTTCTATATCTAACTGAGCGGTATCTGTATCTCTCAGTTATAACAAATAATAACGAATCTAGAATATCGTATGTGTCTGCATTTGTATATTTATGATTATAAAATATATGATTATGAAACCTTTTTTAAAATTGTGATGATAAAGTGATGTGCCCTGATAATGTGATTGATTGAGTTATACATGCTCTGAAAGAATGTGTGTGAAATGTGCTTCATTCATTAAATCTTATTAAAATGGAAAATGTTTGTGAAATTGGTTGGTTATGTGATATTTTTATATTTGAATTAAGTGAGATCATCAATGATGATTCACTCATTGAGTTCACAAAACTCATCAAAAATTGCAACGTGGCTTTTCAGGTACGAAACAGGATATATAGTTCCTAAGATTTTCTAGAGGAACATTTTAGATTAAGATATGGCTCAAAGGTCTGTCAACTAACAACAGAGGAGTTATAGATTGCATTTTATAGTTTCTTTAATATATAGAACTTTTGTATAAGGATTGTAAATGTTTGTTTCAATGACTACAATGTAAACTTTTGTCAATGAATGAAACAAAGTGTTGAGATTTTAAGTATTGTATATTCTTTATGATGCCATTTAAGAGATTATGTTTTCTCTAACATACCATTGTCGTAGGATATGTAATTGAATGTCCTCTGGATGTTCGGGTATATACTTTATGATAGTGGGTTGTTACAAACCTTGTCTCTCTTAATTTTCTATTAATATTAGTCACCCTTAATTTGTCTCTTCCATTACTTTCCTAATTTTATCTCTTCTAGTAAGGTTGCAAATCTAACAGACCATCCATATCTTCTCCACCATTAGCTTATGACTATGCACTTTTTATTGGGACAATGCTTCACCCTATAGATGTTGGATCGGAAAAAGAAAACATGTTTTGTTTGGACAAACGGTAGATTTCAAAACTTTTAAGAAATCATTACTTGCAGCGGAAGCAACAAATCCAAATCAACATGCCAATCCATACATG
>JANVCQ010000232.1:23335395-23355057 GCA_025531925.1 Erythroxylum plowmanianum | reverse complement strand
TTTCTAAAAAGAAATAAAATCACTGTTACAGTAATACTAACTCTTAGCTAAATTGCTCAATGATCTCTCAGACAAATTTTTGTTCGCGTGTACGTAAATCAATTTGCGCTTTCAATCTCAGTAAGTTTGCAATCTTCGACTTCGCCTTGTATTTATAGACTTCGTCTTCAACTGCTTCTTGATTCTTGTTTCTTGAATCTTGCTTCTTGATCTTGAAAGAAATGGTTAATCAGTTGAGTTCTGTAACTAACTCGAACTGACTCCTTCATCTTCTTTTTGAATTCCGCAACTGTTTTTCTTCGTCTGTATTTTTTATCGTCTATGTCTCTGCGTCTGTATTTACGTCTGCTTTACTATTCGCATCTGCATCTGCGTCTGTTTTGCTATTTGCGTCTGCTTTTCTTAGCGTCTGCATCTGCTTTGTTTTTTGCGTCTGCTTTTCTTAGCGTCTGCGTCTGCTTTGCTATTTGCGTCTGCTTTTCTAGCATCTGCGTCTGCGTCTGTTTTTGTATTTGCGTCTGTATGACTTCGTCTGTCTGACTTCGTCTATTTTTTCAACTTCGTCTGTTTTTATAACTTCGTCTGTCTGCTTTCTTTTTTATTGATTCTCTTTGTTATACATCAAAATCATATCTAAGTAAAGTCATTTGGACTTAACATTATCTAAGATTCACAATGTCTTCCATGTATCATTGTTGAGAAAATTAAATCATCAAATGACAAAATAAAACACTTTAGGCAATAGATCTCACCTTTGACCAAGTTTGACCAAGGTTTCAACACTGGATTCACTTGATTTTCTTCTCCCAACTACTTCTAATGTAATAAAACCTTAATATCTCATCAAGAGGTTGCAATTTACACCATCAAAACCAAATCTAACCTATAACCTAACAAATCAAAATTTTCAACAAGATTAGTAACTTACCAACCCATTTTCTTCTTCTTCTTCACTTGAATAGCTATGGAACTTTATTGGATGCCTGATTGGAGGTAGAAGCGCATGAAAAATTCTTTGGAACGCTTCTCCATGTCATAGCCTAAGGTCCCTCTTCTTCTTTTTAATTTCTTCTTTTTTTCCTCTCTCTTCGCTCTTTTCCCCCCAAAAAACCACCTTGCTTCTCTCTTATTTTCTTTTTTTGGGCTCTTAAATGGCTACTCTCACTATCACTCTCTTGGTTAACACCAAAATGAAGCAAAATGTTGCTTTTATACTCATTTAATGGATTGCACATGTCACCTTCTTATTTGTCATCACTAATGACTCATCACACACTTGTTATTTTCTCATTAATCATCTGTAATGACTCATCAATCCACTAATATAATGTAAAAAGACCAAAATACCCTTAATGAGTACAAAAAGATCTAAATGCCCTTTAATGCATTTAATTCACCAACTAACTGAATTAAATCCCAAAAATATTTTGTAACCGTCTTATCATCAAATTGACCTTAACGTACACTAATTAAACATAAAAACTTTCAATTGCACGCTTAGAACAACTTAATTAGGCACATAATCCCAAAAATTTATTTTTTTTATACAGGTCATTTTATTTGAAAATTTTTGGATTATCTGAATTCTATTCAAACATCCTCCATTTTGACCCTTTTTAGTTCCTAAGGACTCCAATCCTAATTTTGAAGTTTTTCATTATATTTTGAAAATTTTCGGTAATTTTTTTGGTTGCCCAGAAAAATTTTCAGATTGAATTTGAAAATTATCAAATGTCACCAAAATCATCCAAATTTCATTCAAAAGTGTCACATAAATCCCTAAGGCACATTTTGTGGTTTTTAAAGCTCATTCAAACTCATTTTGTAGCTTTTTGGAGTTTTATAAAATTCTTTGAGATATTTAGTGTATTCATGATCTCTGTTATAACCTTAATAGTACATTTAAATGTTGAAATTTCTCAATATGCCATAAATAGAGCATACTATATAAAATGCATGTATAACACATTACACAATATAATAATCGAAGTAGGATATTACAACTGGTCCTTCTCTTCTTTCGAGTCTGTAAAGCTTCTTCTATTTCTCTATTTCCAAAGAGTGTAGATGGTATTAGGAAAGGCTACTTTATAAATAAAAGCATTTGACATGCCCTGCTTATAGTTTCTAATGACCCAAGTCAAGGTTTGTTCCTAATCATACATGTAGTTGTTACCTAGAATCATACGCAAAATCCTGCTCCAGACTGCTTTGGGGAATTTGTTGGAAGAAAAGACGGTCTTTATCTTCCACTTCCATCTTATAAAGTACACAAGTGGAGTTCACATTTCCTTGCCATTGACTTTTAGTCTTGAGTATGTTTTTAATTGCTAACTAAGTAATCAGTGAGGCTTTAGGATTCAAAGAATTTTTCCATAGAAGGTGATACCAAACAACTTTAGTTGATCCATTTGTAATAAATATATGACAAGATTTGTTAGAGAACTCACCACTTAAATTGAGGTAAGCAAGCCCCAAGAGAACGAACTCCTCTGAAATTCCCATTCCATTTACCAATCCTAATTATAGTTGAAATTTTAAGCTTCAAAGGGATTCTACTTCTCAGTTAAAGAATCTTTGTACTATGAATGATAGGGCTAGGGTTTAGTGATTGGGATTTAGCTCTGTGAAAGTTTTAATTATTAACCATTGATAATCCATAAGTGCATGGTTTGTTAGCGTACTACCAAAGTTGTTAATCCCACAAGGAGGGATCTAATCTAATCTTAAAATTTAAGGCCAGAAACAAATAATAAAAATTCAAGATGTAACAAACTAATACAAGAATTTAATTCTATCAACCAAATTAAGAATAAAACACCAAAATACTAATTGTTAAGCAATATGCAACACACCCAAAAATCAACTTAAGGAAATTACCAATTGAGAGAGATAATTTTACCTATCCTTAATGCTAACCTAACTGATTATGAATTATTAGATTGTTGGTTCCAGACTATCCTAGGATTGATTACTCTCTCTCGAGTTATAACCATTAACCCTAAATCATAAACCCTAATCAGATTATGGAGGTTGCAATATCTCAATTCACAACTTATCCAAAACCTTAATTAGTTCTAAAGTTCACTAATAAACTATCGAAAACCTATACAAGATCTCTCTATGAATAAATTATCAATATGATTTATTTCTGGTTTCTTTTAAATCACCTAACTCTCGTTAGTCCAATTCAATCATTTTTCATTCAATTCACCCTCTTAGTTTATTATCAAATTATGCAATAGCAGAATCAAACCACAATAATATCCAATAAACACATAAATAATAAGATTCTCATTAATTCAAGAATAAAATTTTGAAGGTGAGTTTAGAACATCCTTAACATTCTAGATCCTATCATCAACTGTTCAATCCAATTCTATACAATAATAAAACTAAAAAGAATAGGAAATACAATCTAAAATGGATGATGGGAGGCAACGATGTCAAGAAACCTCCTAATCTAGGAAGTACTTCGAGTCAACTTCTTCTCCTCTTCTCTCTTCCGTCTTCTTTTCCTTTATCTCTCGATGATCTCTCTCTAGGGTTTCTCAAGGTGGTTGATGCCAAAAAGCTACTTTCTCTCCTCTTTTTTGTCATGAACGTGGCATGTAGGCCATAATCGTGGGATGTTGTTTCAACTCGAATGTCTCCGAAACTTCTCCGTTCTTCGATGTTGACCCTAAAACACTATGAAGCACATCAAAGTACCTCCAAAATAGAATATTTAAGTTCAAAGAATTGCACTGACCCATAAAACACTTAAAATATAAATAATGAAAAAAATAGTAAAATTCTAACCTAAACGCATACTAAATGGTTGAATTAACTGCTAAACACATATAATAATATGCCCTAAATCATGATGTAATTTACACTTATCAACATCGCCATACTTAAACTTTTGCTTGTCCTCTAGCAAATAAAACAATAAAAAACACAAAATCACAAAGCATACAATGCAATAATGAGACAATGACTTCAACTTCATGAAACAAGTTTAATTCTAAACACAATCATTCAATTTATTCCAAATCGTTAACATAAAAAATTTGTGTCTAGGATCTCTAGACTAAATATACATATTAATCAAGACCCAATTGTCAAGTTATTCACCCTTTTCAATTGTACTAACACATTAATAATTATTTGGCCATTCAAAATCTGTAACTACTTCTAAGTACATTTTCATATAAAGTTAAGCTATTTACAATTTCAGTAGGTTTTATTATAAACCATTTTTTAAAATTTTTTGTGGACATGGGCCTAGTCCTTTTACATGGAGGCAAACACTGGTGATGAATTGTGATTAGACGACTAAGTCATGTTTTTGTTAAACTGTTTGGTTTGAACATCATTATAGCTTTTTGACGCGAAGGCACACATTTGTCTTACGTGTTGATCCAGTTACTTGGCTACATCATGTTCTCAACTGGCTACTACCTCTATTTATAACCCGAAGGCTAGTGGAATAGTTATTTATTTAAAATTTACAAACATTTTTTATTTAATGCCTATGCTTTAGCTACTTGTTTCATGAAAAAATACTAGCAAAGCTGCTTCAATTGAAAGACCTGAAATTATGAATGAACGTGACAACTTATAAGGTGATAAACTAACACTAAATGCTAATTAACTTGCATATTTAGCTAAAGAATGTCACTAATTTGGCAAGTTAATGACTTTTCACAAACTAATAGATTATGTTCAAAATTAAATCAATTTCAATCCATCTAAGCCATTGACACATTCACAGAATTCACAATATGCAACCTAAGCAAACTATCATACAATATGCAAAATTCACACTCAAAGTAAAACACACAATCGTCGCCACATTTGAACAACAAATTATCCTCAATGTGAGAAGAAGACAAATAAACACATATGGAAGGAAGAAACATAAAACAAAATAAAGATTAAATTTAAAAGAAAAGGGTTAGAAACAAAACCTCACAGTGATGGAGGTGGGGATAGTGTCAGAGGTGGTAGTTGGATGCCTTGAGCCTCGAAGTATCAATGAATCTAGCATATATCTCGCCTTTGATATCGTTGTGTGCAGGCAATCTTCTTCATTCTTTTAGAATTCTCTGCAAGTTTGTTAGTAATTGCTTTGGTGTTGGTGGAGATTGTATCAAGTACTTTCTTCTAACCAAGTTCTTCTATGTATTTTTCTATGTCTTCTTCCTCTTCAAATTCCTCACAAGTTGAGTGCTCTTCTACCTGTTGAGGTGGCACTATGCTAGAAGTCTCATAATTGGCCTTGATCTTCACATGAGTCTTTTGGTTGATGTCCCGAAGTTCCATGTTATGGGACTTTAGGATTTTAGCATGCTATAAGTGATGGTGATTTAGAAAATCTGGGAGGTAGAAGGTTAAACCACTACAATGCACACTATAGTACTCAACAATGGCAGAAACCAAGTAACCCATACCCAATTATTACTCCTCTTACGTAGAGTTACAATAGTAGCATTAAGCACTTGTTTGGAGGTGCACACTGGGATGTTGCGATCTATGCACCACATCAAAATAATTCCTTCATTAAGCACTTGTTAGTTTCTGATTTGTCCTAAACCATTTGATACATGAATTTATGTAACAACAAGTGTTCATGACTTCCTATAATGTTGTTATAGGCATTCTTGGCATCAAACCGCTCTAACCTAGTGAGCTCATTCCAATAGCGGGAAGCATAAAAGCTATCGTGCTGATTGACAATGGAAGATTTAGGGAAACCATAAATATCATACATAATTTCAAGATTTAGCTCATAAGGTTGTCCCCGCAACCTAAACCATATTTCTTTAGGGTTACTAGTTTCAAACTTAAAAGAAGTGAAAAATTTGAGGGTGAGCTCCTAGTAGGCAAGATAATAGAAGTGTATAAACCTACTCCACTGAATTCTTTCTACTAAATTCTCTACCCTATCTCACAATTCCATCCTATCAATGTAGAAAAATCAAAGTATTTTGGGACTAATATCTATTTAAAATTAAGAGATTGGAATCAAATACCTTCCTCCTCTGTGTAGATTAGGAAGGGTGCTGTGAAATTTGCCACCCTGTTCCTTCTCCCTCAGCCCAAGACTTGATTTTTGTTTGATGACTGGTTGCACTTCACTGATTGCTTAATGCGTGGCATAGTGAACTATAAGTAGGTGAAGGTTGGAATAAAATGGAAATTTGGAAGTTGTTTACAGAGAAGTGAGAGCTTTTGTAGGTTCTAAAATTAGAGAGATAAAGTTGAAACGAAAGTGATTGAAAAAAAAGTGTGAGATGAATATATAGGAGAAGGAAGGGTAAAATGGTAAAAAGTTTATCTAAAAATTGCGTGGATAGTTTTACCCTACGGTAGGCCACGATCATGGCTTATAATAATTCCACCAATTTTCCAATTTTTTTCTTTTTTCCTTCTACACATTCCCTATATCCCTTCCTAACTCTTTTATCGCTCTATCACCTCTCCTTTTTTTGCTTATTTTCTCGATCATTTAACTTATACCAAAGAACTATGCCTTATCGACATTATTTGGAAACTAAATAACCTACTACAAAATTCAAACTATCTAAACGTCAAAGGAAATAACATAGAATTAATAATCTATGGGTTGCCTCCTATGCAGTGCTTCTTTTAATGTCGGTAGCTCGACGCTCTTCTTATGCTCAAGATGGTTCAAATGAATCATGCAATGGTAGCACAGTCATAGATCTTACAATTTGCATATGTGCTACCATGCCTTGGGTTCCACCTTCCTTCGTCTTCTCCTCTTCAATTGTTTCTTTCTAAATGCATTCCTAGGATCCTCAATATTGTTGGCCCCCAAATTTTTTTTTAGTTAAGCATGATTTATAAGTATGAGGTTTGGATAAGTAAATTTTTGGGAGTTAAGTTTATTTATTTATTATGTCTATGTTAGTGGAATTTATTTCATGGGTTGGTTGAAGTAAAGGTAGTAAATAAATACATAAAGGGGTATTTTGGGTAGTTTACCTAAGGTTAAAAACAATAAGGCATTAGCTGAAAGGCAAGGGGGACTTTGCTCATTCATTAAGGGTAAAGTGGGAAAGGAAAGGTGTTGTTTTGTGCTTGAGAAGAAGAAAAACGTGGAATAGGTGTAAGAAGAAGGGATATACAAAAATGAAAAGGTGAGAAAGAGGGGTTTCGGTGAAGTTGAGAAAAGAATGGAGTTTTAAGCTAGGTTTCATCTTTTCTTAGCCTTAAAGAGAGAGTTTGAGGTTGCTCAAGAAGGGAAAAAGAAAAAGGAAGGGAATATCTTTCTTTAGAGCCAATAATCTCATTAATTGGTGAAGATTCAAGGTAAGTTTCATTTTCTATACTTTGAATATATGGAAGGGGTTTTGGTTCATGAAGTTTAGGAAATACATGGGCTTAAGCAATCTAAAGTCAAATTTCAGTGAATGTGCATTATGGGTTCTTAATTTTGAATTCCTATTGAATGGGAATTTTATCATTTATAAAGGAAATCAAGGAGGGGATCAAGAGAGGCAAGAGGAGCAAGAGGAAAGACATCCTTAAGCCAATTTCTTAAGCAAGGAATTCAAGGTGGGTATATGTTTATAATAGAATAAATAAGCCAACAAATGTTTTCTTTGAATTAAGGAAGTTTAATGTTTTTAAATTGCATCATAAATGTTGCATTTGGTGCTTCTTGAATGAATTGAGAATTTGCTATGTGTTTGTTATGTGAATTGGGTTGATGATTTGTGAAAAGACTTTCAAAATGATTCTTTTAAAAAGATACATGTTTATGAAATCATGTTTTTAGAACTAGTTTTTGAAATATCTCATGTTCATGAAAATAAGTTTCCAAGAATGTGCCATTTGGGAAAATAGTTTTCCCTTCATGAATTACATGTTATGTGGGTTTGGTGTAATCCATTCAATAATGTCACATGCACATTGATCAAGTTAAAGGCTTCTCCCGCCTACCCGCTCATGACATGGAGCTCCTTCATATACTCCCTCAAGTTTATGTCTACGTAAAACCACTATGTGGGATTGCGTTAGTACACCAAGTTTATGACTACGCAGGACCATTTTGTGGAAATGTGTAGTTCATCATGTTTATGGATTTACCCAAACCATTTTGATGTGCTTATGTGATGCTAACAAGTTTGATGCATTCATGATTTGTAATTTGTGAATTTCAATTATGAATTTGAGAATGACCCTTTGATGAATTTAATTAGAACATTGTATTAGCAAATGAACATTTCAAAGGTTTTGCTTATTTTTTCGTTATAAACTGTTACCCACAAGCTTTAAGCTCACCTCCATTCCTTCCCATCTCCAGGTGACGAGTAAGAGATCGAGTGAAAGAGAATCAAGGCATCACTCCAAAATTTGCAACTTTTTGTGTTTTAAGCTAGATTTGTAACTGCAAGGCTTTAGTTGCATTTTGAGCAAATTACTGTTCATATATCTTTTTGTATTTTGGCATTTTGAGATATTGATGTATTGTGGTTGAAAATGCCCACTAAATCTTTGTAAAAACTCTTATATTTTAATGTTAATGAAGTATGTTTGTGTTTTGCCGATGATATGTCAAATTTGTTCATTGCATTTTCAAGTTTTCCATAAGGGTAAGAATTTGTGTTCTGGATTTGAGGGAAATACTATATTAATCTAAGCTGAATTGGACAAAGTTGTCTTCTTGGAAGTTGTATATTATTTTTCCAGCTTTCCAATGACATATAATACGAAAATTTTTTATTATTAGAAGTTTGTAATGTTGCATAGGATGGACATTCAAGACAGCTATATTGTTTTGAAATTTTGACCCTTATAGATGCAGAAATTGTTTTTAAGTTCTTCAAGGAAGTTGTAGATCTAGAAGTCTTCTTTAAAATGGTCCAAAAATGAGCTTAATCCGATAGTTTTAGTGAAAGTTATGCTGATTTTATCAGTATAGGTCAGAAGAAGAAAAGTAGGAGGTGAAAGTCACGATCGCACTTCATCATGATCGCGGCTTGACGGCCGCTCTCCAGGTCGCGATCGAGCATATCCTTCACTTCCTCCCCCCCACCTGAACATCTTTGACTCTTTTGACCATAACTTTGTCGTCCGACCTCCAAATGACCTAATTTTTAAAGAATTGGATTCATAACACATGTCTTTATCTCTCAATAAAAATTTATAACTTTTGGTATTAATTTGAAAAGGTTTGGTTAAATCAAAGTGAGGGATCATTTGGAAGAATATGAGTTGGATATTTTTACTGAACATGCTTCAATATTTTAGTGATATCTTGATCTGTAGAGCTCCAAATGTAGTGATTCTTGTCTATAAAAAGACTAAAGACATAGAGCCACAAATTATCTGAAGAAATTGAATTTTATTTCTATCCTTAAGACTTTCTATTTCTAGAGTGAATTTGGGTATAGTGTACTTTTTTAGTACAATAACAGTCCAAAAATGTTTGGGCTATAACTTTCAAATTTTTGAACCAAATTGAATGATTTTGGTGTCATTAGAGACTTAGGAAAATGGGGAACAATTTTTCTAAAGAATTTAGTTTGAATTTCCAGTTTAAAGTTTCACAAAATCTATTGAAAAATTGGAGCAATTAGTTCATTTTTTATGTTTGACTGGTGTGGGCACGCTACCCTTGTAAGATGCGCATCCAGATGTCATACAGGACATTAGGCACGTGACTCACAAGGGCGGGGTCCCAACACTTATGATATCAAAGTGACTAGGTTTAGGTTCAAGTGTAGGACTTAGTTTAGGGGTATCCTAGGCACGAAATGGGTAGGTTAAGACATAAAATGTGCATGCATGGTTTTAAATGAACTACTTATATTATTTTAAATTGTTTCACATGATTTGAAATTGTTTTATATAATTTGAATTGTTTTGCATACTTTAAATTTTTTTTTCATGAACTAAAGGTTTTCCATGATTTTATATTGAAGGAGTGAAAATGCCACCTCGAAAAAGAACTCGAGGAGCTACGATTCGATCTCGCTCTCTCCAAGGGAGCAAGGATGAACCCTATGTCCCATAAGATGCGGGGGCACATTCTGCTCCGGATTTTAGGGCACTTAGTGTGCAACATGAGGTGCCTCCATCGCCTCCTCCTATACCTTAAGAAAACCCTATGGATCCGTATTTCTTTCAAGCCTTTGATTAGGCTTTCACTTACGCCATAGGTCAAGGGTCTCAGGCTCTGATGCAAGCTCTAGTGGAGAGGAGTGGGCAGTATGACAAGCTTCGCAAGTATGGGGTTGTGGATTTTAATGGGACTACAAATATGAAAGAGGCTAAAGCCTAGTTGAAGAGGACAAAGAGGGTCCTGATTCAAATGAAGTGCTCGGATGAGGAGAAGTTAGATTATGCAGTCAGTTTACTACAGGGGGATGCGCTCCATTGATGGGAGTCAGTGCCTTATAGTCAGGTGATACCATCGGTATTGACATGGAGAGACTTTTTGGAAGCTTTCAGGAGGAAGAACTTCCCAAGGGTATATATCCAAGAGAAGGTCAGAGAGTTCCTGAATCTCACATAAAGGGACATTAGTGTGAGTGATTATAAACTGAAGTTCACCCAGCTGTCACGATATGCGACCAACATTGTTGCTAATGAGGAGGATAAGTGTTGAAAATTTGAGGCAGGACTTCATTTGGGGATCAAGGAGAAAATCCTGATCCACAACTTTTGTGACTACCAACAATTGGTAGATGCTACACTCTAGGCTGAAAAACTGGAGAATATACAGAATGAGGTGAGTAGGAAAAGGAAGAACAGGGAGCAGTCTTCCAAGAAAAAAATGAGTACTCTAATGCCTGAGAGGAGTACAAGGAGTCACCATACATAGAGTGAAGTGGAAAGTAGTGGCCCTTCCAAGAATAAGCAAGCAAGGATAGTTTCAGAGAAAGCCTTAAATGTGGGAGGCACTGGAAGGACGAGGAGGAGTAGATATACAAACCCTCAATGTGATCATTGTGGGAAACTTCACAAGGGTGAGTGCTTCAAGTTACTTGGAGCCTGCTTTCGATGTTGGGAGAAAGGACACATGATCAAGGACTGTCCCCAAATACCGAGGAAAGAAGGGTCGCAGTTGCAAGCTCCGATAAGGGCTGGAACAGTGGGGACTAGGCCAATCACTGAGGTGGGAAATTTTGCAACAGTGAGGAAGGCTATTCCACCAGGAAGGCCAAGGGGTTAGGCACAGGCCAGGGTATTTGCTACGATCAGAAAGGAAGCTACAGCCACACCTGAAGTTGTCACGGGTATGGCTCAGTTATTTAACTCTACAGTATATTTATTGATTGATTCTAGCTCCACACATTCATTTGTTTATGCAAACATGATTTTGCATGATGTTAAATTGGTGCCTATGGATAGTCCCTTGATTATTATTACTCCCTTAGGGAGAAAGGTGATAATAAGTCAAGTGTATAGGGATTGTGAATTGTTAATTGAGGGTGCTAAACTGGTAGTGGATTTGCTACCATTGGAGTTGAAAGGTCTAGATGTGATACTGGGAATGGATGCTATGGAGAAATATTGTGCAAAGTTAGATTGTGGCCATAAAGAGGTCGAGTTTGATCTTGGTAATGGTGAGAGGGTGACTTTCAAAGGACATAGAAGGATACCATCACCCAAGATTGTTTCGGCTTTGTTAACAGACAGGATGATGAGGAAAAGGTGTGAAGCCTTTTTGGCACATGTCGTGGACATTGAAGTGAATGAAGGGAAGTTAGAAGATTTTTCGATTGTGATGGAATTTCTAGACGTGTTTCCAAAAGACTTACCTAGTTCACCACTGGTGAGGGAAATTAAGTTTGCCATCGATTTGATTCCTAAAACCACACCCATCTGTATACCACCCTATAGAATAGCTCTAGCTGAGCTGAAGGAGCTTAAGGAATAGTTGAAATAACTGTTAGAGAAGTAGTGCATAAGACCGAGTTCGTCACCATGGGGAGCGCCGGTTCTGTTTATTAAAAGGAAGGATGAAATGTGGCGGATGTGTATTGACTACTGGAGACTCAACAAGGTGACTACTAAGAACAAGTATCCTCTGCCCCAGATTGATGATCTATTTGACCAACTACAGGGAGCAAGGGTCTTTTCCAAGATTGATCTTAGATCGGGCTATCATTATCTCAGAATTAGGGAATCTGATGTAAATAAGATAGCCTTCGGGACACAGTATGGGCATTCTAGTTTATTCCAAGAGTGAAGAGGAATATGAGAAACATCTCAGGATAGTACTGCAAACACTGAGGGAGAAAGAGCTTTATGCTAAGTTCAGTAAGTGTGAGTTTTGGCTTCATAAAGTAGTATTCCTTGTAATTTTTGAGAATGGGGTACATGTTGATAAGAGGAAGGTTGAAGCAGTGGTGAAGTGGCATGCACCTAAGATAGTGACAGAAGTGAGGAGTTTTTTGGGATTGGCAGGCTACTATAGGAGGTTTGTGAAAGGATTTTCCATGATAGCTGCTCCACTAATTAGGTTATTAAGGAAGAATCAGAAGTTTATTTGGAGTGATGAGTGCAAAAAGAGCTTCGAGGAGCTTAAGCATAAATTGACAAGTGCTCCAATTCTGACTTTGCCTATGAGAGATGAGGGTTATACAGTGTATAGTGATGTTTCAAGAAAGGGTTTGGGTTATGTATTGATGCAATGAGACAAGGTAATAGCATATGCCTCACGGTAGCTAAAGCCTTATGAGTTAAATTATCCGACCAATAATTTGGAATTGGCAGCAATGATTTTTTCCTTGAAGATTTGGAGACATTATCTGTATAGGATTCAGACGAGGATCTTTACTGACCATAAAAGTCTCAAGTACTTATTGAGTCAGAAAGAGCTGAATTTGAGACAAAGAAGGTGGATTGAGTTGCTTAAGGATTATGATTTGTTCATTGAGTACCATCCAGGCAAGGCAAATGTCGTGGCAGATGTCTTGAGTAGGAAATCATAACTAGTCCATGTTCAGACAGTTTATCTGCTATTATTGGAAGAGATAGCTAAGCTTAGAATAAGTTTGAAACAGGTGGAATCGGATTGTATCATTGCCAATTTCATAGTGAGACCGATACACAAGGAGAAGGTTAGGGAGTTACAAGCACAAGATGCGTAATTGAATAAGCTCTGAGAAGAAATTCAGAATGGCAAGAAGTCTGATGTGATAGTGAGGGATGATGGACTTCTGGTTGTAGGGAATATGCTTTGTATCCCAAATGTCAAGGAGGTGAAGGATGAGATACTGGATGAGGCACACAATGCGCCTTATGTCATGCACCCAGATAGCACCAGGATGTACAGAGATCTGAAAGAGCATTTCTGATGGAAAGGCGTGAAGAGGGATGTAGCAGAATATGCAAGTAAGTGTCTAATGTATCAACAAGTCAAGGCTGAACACTAGGTACCTTCAGGCAAGTTAAGGCCATTGTCCATTCCTGAGTGGAAGTGGCAAAGGGTGACTATGGATTTTCTGATGGGTTTGCCCAAGACCAGTAGGAAGCATAATGCCATATGGATTATTGTGGATCGTTAGAAAAAGTCAGTGCACTTTCTGGCAATTAAACAGACTGATTCTTTGCATGTGTTAGCAAGGAAGTACATTGATGAGATGGTAAGATTACATGGGATTCCAGATTCTATAGTTTCTGATAGAGGTCCTCGATTTACTTCGAGATTCTGGGGAAGCATACAAGAGGCTCTAGGAACCAAGTTGAGTTTTAGCCCTACTTTTCACCCCTAGACAGATGGTCAATCTGAGAGGACCATTCGGACCCTTGCTTAGGGCATGTGTAATGGATTTCAAAGGAGCTTGAGATGAGCATTTTTCATTGGTCGAATTTGCTTACAATAATTTGTACCATTCAAGCATTCAGATGGCTCCTTATGAAGCACTGTATGGGAGATGATGTAGAACTCCTATATGTTGGGATGAAGAAGGAGAAAGGAAACTAATAGGACCAGAGTTGATTTAGATGACAGTTGACAAGGTCAAGTTAGTTAAACAAAAGCTTAAAGCAGCTCAGGATAGAATGAAAAGCTATAATGATGCACACCGAAAGGAAATGGAGTATGAAGTCTGTGAGAAAGTCTTCCTTAAGGCATCTCCTTGGAAAGGAGTCATAAGATTTGGTAAGAAGGGCAAGTTGAGCCTAAGATATGTGGATCCGTATGAAATTCTTGAGAGGATTGGACCATTAGCCTATAGGTTGGCACTGCCACCGGAATTATTACAGATTCATGATGTCTATCATGTTTCCATGTTGAGGAGATATAGATCAGATCTCTCTCATATCATTCAAACTACTGAGGTTAAGTTAAGAGATGATTTGAGTTATGAGGAGACTCCACTGAAGATCTTGGATACTAAGGAAAAGGTCCTCAGGAACAAGACAGTTCAACTAGTAAAAGTCTTGTAGAGAAACCATTCTACAAAAGAGGCCATATGGGAGCCCTGGGAAGCCATGGAGGAGACGTATCCATACCTTTTCAATGACTTAGGTAAGAATTTCGAGGATGAAATTCTTTTAAGAAGGGGAGAAATGGTGGCCCCTGAATGTTTTTTTTAGTTAAGTATGATTTAGATAATTATGAGGTTTGGATAAGTGAATTTTTTGGTGTTAAATTTTTTTATTTATTATGTCTATGTTATTGGAATTTATTTCATGGGTTAGTTGAAGTAAAGGTGGTAAATAAATGCATAAAGGGGTATTTTGGGTAGTTTACCTAAGGTTAAAAACAATGAGGCATTAAAGGAAGGGCAAGGGGGACTTTTCTCATTCATTAAGGGTAAAATGGAAAAGGAAAGGTGTTGTTTTGTGCTTGAGAAGAAGAAAAACATAGAATAGGTGAAAGAAGGGATATACGAAAATGAAAAGGTGAGAAAGAGGGGTTCGGTGAAGTTGAGAAAAGAATGGAGTTTTGAGCTAGGTTTCATCTTTTCTTAGTCTTAAAGAGAGAGTATGAGGTTTCTCAAGAAAGGAATAAGAAAGAGGAAGGGAAGAGTTTTCTTTAGAGCCAATAATCTCATAAATTGGTGAAGATTCAAGGTAAGTTTCATTTTTTATACTTTAAATATATGGAAGGGGTTCTGGTTCATGAAGTTTAGGAAATACATGAGCTTAAGCAATCTAGAGTCAAATTTTAGTGAATGTGCATTATGGGTTTTTAATTTTGAATTCCTATTGAATGAGAATTTTATCATTTATAAAGGAAATCAAGGAGGGGATCAAGAGAGGCAAGAGGAGCGAGAGGAAAGACATCCTTAAGCCAATTTCTTAAGCAAAGAATTCAAGGTGGGTATATGTTTATAATAGAATATATAAGCCAATAAACGTTTTCTTTGAATCAAGGAAGTTTAATGTTTTTAAATTGCACCATAAATGTTGCATTCAATGCTTCTTGAATGAATTGAGAATTTGCTATGTGTTTGTTATGTGAACTGGGTTGATGATTTGTGAAAAGACTTTCAAAATGATTCTTTTGAAAACATACATGTTTATGAAATCATGTTTTCGCAACTAGTTTTCGAAATATCTCATGTTCATGAAAAACAAGTTTCCAACAACGTTTCATTTGGGAAAATGATTTTCCATTCATGAATTACATATTATGTGGGTTTGGTGTAATCCATTCAAGAATGTCATGTTCAAGTTGATCAAGTTAAAGGCTTCTCCCACTTGCCCAGTAGTGGCACGGAGCTCCTTCATGAACTCCTTCAAGTTTACGTCTACGCAAAACCACTATGTGGGATTGCGTTAGTACGCCAAGTTTATGACTACACAGGACCATTACGTGGAAATGTATAGTTCGTCATGTTTATGGATTTACCCAAACCATTTTGATGTGCTTATGTGCTTATGTGATGTTAACAAGTTTGATGCATTCATGATTTGTAATTTGTGAATTTTGGGTATGAATTTGAGCATGATAGTTTGATGAATTTAATTAGAACTTTGCTTATTTTTCAAAGGATTCAAAGGTTTTGCTTATTTTTCTATTACAAACTATTACACCCCCATTCCTTCCCATCTCCAGGTGACGAGAAAGAGATCGAGTGAAAGAGAATTAAGGCATCACTCCAAATTTTGCATCTTTTCATGTTTTAAGCTAGATTGTTAACTACAAGGCTTTAGTTGCATTTTGAGCAAATTATTATTCATGTATCTTTTTGTATTTTGGTATTTTGAGATAATGATATATTGTGGCTGAAAATGCCCACTAAAACTTTGTAAAAACTCTTATATTTTGATGTTAATGAAGTATGTTTGTGTTTTGCGGATGATATGTCAAATTTGTTAATTGCATTTTCAAGTTTTCCATAAGGGTGAGAATTTATGTTCTGACTTCGAGGGAAATATTGTATTGATCTAGGCTGAATTGGACAAAGTTGTCACCTTGGAAGTTGTAGATTATTTTACTAGCTTTCCAATGATATATAATATGAAATTTTTGGACTTTGGAGTTGAGAGATATGATTATTAGAAATTTGTGATGTTGCATAGGATGGACATTTGGGACAGCTATATTGTTTTGAAATTTGGACCCTTATAAAGGCAGAAATTGTTTTTAAGTTCTTCAAGGAAGTTGTAGATCTAGAATTCTTCTTTAAAAAGGTCTAAAAATGAGCTTAATCTGATATTTTTAGTGGAAGTTATGCTCATTTTACCAATATAGATCAAAAGAAGAAAAGCATCGCGATCGCAACTCTGCGAAGATGCGTGAAAGTTGCGATCGCAACACCGCACTCCTGATTTTTGAAGCATTGAATTCATAACACATTTCTCTATCTGTCCAAAATAATTTATAGCTTTTGGTATTAATTTGAAAAAGTTTGGAAGAATATGGGTTGGATATTTTTACTGAACATGCTTCAGTATTTTGGTGATATCTTGATCTGTAGAGCTCCAACTATGAAGATTCTTATCTCTAAATAAACTAGAGACATAGAGACACAAATTATCTGGAGGAATAGAATTTTAATTCTATCCCTAATACTTTTAATTTCTGGAGTGAAGTTGGGTATAGTGTATTGTTTTAGTACAATAATAGTCCAAAAATGTTTGGGCTATAACTTTCAGATTATTGAATCAAATTGAATAATTTTGCTGTCATTAGAGACTTAAGACAATGGGGAACAAATGTTCTTGAGAAGTTAGTTTGAATTTCTGGTTTAAAGTTTCCCAAAATCTGTTTAGAAATAGGAGAAATGAGTTCATTTTTTATGTTTGACTGGTGTGGGCATGCCACCCTTGTGGCATGCGCATCCAGATGTCACGTAAAATGTCAAGCACGTGACTCGCAAGGGCGGGGTTCCAATAAATATCTTCCCATTTTTCTCGTGGTTTGGTTTCTTTGATGTTAGTTGGAAGTAAGGGAGAATTGTTGTCATTCTTTGACAAGTGAAGGTTATTTTATGCTTTCTGACCCTTAGAGTTAGTTCACCCCCACTAATATATATATATATATATATATATATATATATTAGTATATATATATATATATGTATGTATGTATATGTATAGGACATCATATTAATACTTACTCCCAAATTTATGAATGCCTTATTTATTTTAACTCTATTGATACTGCAAAGAATGTAAAAATTCCCTGGGTCCTCTTTCTTCTATGCTTTGTTAGGGTTTTCTTTCACTATGCGCTCTTTAACCTTCTTTTTGATTGCTTCCCTTAGTTTGAGCCTTATTTGTAGTTGTTCTGTTATGATCTTAACATTGTTTAATTCATCCTCTTTAGAATTCCTCGTCACCTTACTTGAATTTGACTTCCGCTAGAATAAGGTACGAAAATTCAGGTCGAGGTTCCTCGATTGGCTTAATTACAAGCTCATTTGGAAGGAATTCCATATTTGCTTCTTTTGTATGTTCGAGTTTCTTTTACCATGTCTAAGTAATGGCCATGATCCATTCCTTTGGGTTAGATTTGGTGTTGCTTAGAAGGGTTCCTGAATTCCAAACTGAAATTGCCTCTACTAGTTGACCTACTTGGACCTCTAGATTGTGTAATGAAGAGGTGTGGTTCTTGGTTACTTGTTTGAACTCGCTTTTATGCCCCTTATATGCATCCTCCATGCTTGCAATTTTATCTAAAATCTTATTCGACTTGGATTCTATTGAGCTCGGTTTATCTTGTTGGAAACCTGGTTGTCCTTAGGGTCTGAATTGTCCTCCAGCATTGTTCGTCCAATAGAAGTTAGGGTGATTCTTCCACCTAGGGATGTGTGTGAGTTGGAGTAGGGATTGTTTCCCCATTTTCATCCATATTGAGCTCCTATATAACTAACTTGCTCCAGATCATTATCTTTCATCAAGAAGTTGTCCACCATATCATGGTTCATTTGTCCACAGACTTTACACTTTAGTTGCACGACTTTTATCGAAGCTGAGGAAGAAGTCTTAATTTTGTTGAGCTATCGAGTTAAGTTATCAATTTTTGCTTGCATCTTTGTCATTTGATAAACAATTGCAACTCCTTTTTGTTTTCAGAAGGTAGTGGGTTGTTTACTCTGCTCGTTCGTCTATAGGTAGCTATTACTCACAATCTCATCTATCAGCTTTTCTGCTTCATCTATGTCTTTTCTCATGAGTGATCCTCTTGAAGCTATATCAATCATTCCTCTCATATGTGGGGTTACTCTGTTGGGACCCGATCCGGGAGCCGAATCCCAACCGAAAAATGGAACGAAAGCAGCCGAAGGCAAATCGAATAACAAAGGTATCGGAAACGAATCAAAGATACGAAGCGAAACGAATACGAATCATAACGAAACAAGCGATGACACAGCGGAGAAAATCGAATTATAAAGTGAAACAAATGAACTAATACCAAAACGAATTCAAAGCGGATCGAAATCGGAATAAAACGAAAGCGAAAGAAGTGGAACAAACCCAACCGAAAAAGCAGGCACGGATACGAAGAACGAGGCGAATTCCAATTGGATAAATTGAATTCGATAACGACAAACAAAGCGAAAACGGAAGCAAAACGGAAGCATAGCGAATTGAAATAAAGGTAACGGAAGCGAAACATCATACTTATTGAACGCAAAAGCGCGGAGCGGATCAAAGCGGAAGAAACATAGCGAAGCGAACCGAATGAAAGCGAATCGAATACGGGTACAAAACAAAGTATGGAAACATATCAATTTGAAACTGAATCACATCCGACATCCGTGAGAAACAAGACCAAAGAATAGGAAACAGGATCGCATTGGAAACCTAGACTAAACTAGCCGAAATCCGGTATAAATTTTTTTTTCTTTTCTCTTTCTTTTTCTTATTAAGTATATATACTAAGGGCGAAGGGGATGGACGACCACGAAATCCATCCCCTCCATCCATTTAATCCAACGGTTGCCTGTTTAATATTGAAACTCTCGAATGTTCTCCCTCTCTCAAAGTCTCTCAAAGTTGCAGAAAGTATTCTCGATACTTTCCTCTCTCAAACCTAGCCTCTGCTGCGACACCACCTTCGGCATCATTGTCATCCCTACCATCATATGTGATGGATCTTACTTTCTCCCTCTCTCAGACCCAGATCGTTAACCGTAGATGGCAAATGCATCTGGGTTCTTTAGTCCTTCAGTTCCAAGTCGAAGGAATAGGATTAAGCCTTCAGTAGGCTTTCCTGGATATGGGTTTTGTTCCATT
>JANVCQ010000232.1:23305325-23318532 GCA_025531925.1 Erythroxylum plowmanianum | reverse complement strand
TCAGTATTCTTTCACACTTAGCCTCTGCAGGCTATCTGTACTACTTTCAACTGAAAGGTTTTTCGAGCTTTGTTACAGAAAAATAGCTCTAGATTTTTCGCATAATAGTTTCTCTCAAGTATTGCAAAGCTTTTGTAACTTTCATAACTTGTGTGTGTGTTTCGTAATTTTTTCAATCTTTGACTCTGACTCATATTTATAGTCTTCGTCTTCAACTGCTTCTTGATTCTTGATTCTTACTTCTTTCAAGAAATGGTTATTCAGTTGAGTTCTGAAACTAACTCAAACTGATTCTTGATTTGGCGTGGTTTGCTTCCGTCTGCTTTTCTTCATTTGTTTTTCTTCCGTCTGTTTTCTTTCGTCTTCTTTTCTTTCGTCTGCTTTTCTTCCGTCTGTTTTTTTTCCCTCTATTTTTCTTTCATCTGCTTTTCTTTCGTCTGTTTTTCTTCGTCTGCTTTTCTCCGTCTACTTTTCTATTTAGCTTCCGTCTACTTTTGAATTTAGCTTCCATCTGCTTTTCAATTTAGCTTCCGTCTGCTTTTCTTCGTCTGCTTTTCTTTCGTCTGTATTTCTTTGTCTGCTTTTCTTCCGTCTGTTTTTCTTCGTCTGTTTTTCTTTCGTCTGTATTTCTTCGTCTGCTTTTCTTCCGTCTATTTTCCCATGTATTAAGTTTCTAATGATATCAAGATCATACAATTTGATTTAGTATTCTGGAAGTTATACTTAATATACTACAGACTGAGTACATTTGAAATTTTGTCTAGTGCATTATCATGCACTCAAGTTGTACAACTCATATCTCTCAATTACAATATCCAAAAATTACAAACTTTATACCAATTGAAAACTAAGAGAATAAGCTACAATTTTTGTGAAGACAACTTTGTCTGATTTGGCCTACATCAATACAATTTATTAGATAATAACAGGATATGATTTTTGTCTCGAGTAGTACTACATCCTAAGCGAAAACTCAATTTCAAGTTAAATTTTAGGACCCTTAAGGACAGAATTCAAATTCAATTTCTTCTTAAAAATTGTATCCAAATGTCTCTAGTTTAATTTAAATTAAGAATCATCTCATTTGGAAATCTACAGATCAAAATATAGCCAAAATATCGAAGCATGATTAGTGAAATCATTCCAGTTAACAATATTCCATCACATTCACCATTTTCATCCTAAATTAATCACTTAATCTTTTTCGAATTTAGATGTTCATATATTTTGGTGGAGATGAAGAAAAATGTTTTATGAGTTTATTGGTTCAAGTCTCATGTCATTTGGATGTCAAGAGAAGAAGTTATAACAAAAAGAACAAAGGATGTTTAGAGAAAACACTACAGCTAAAATATTCTAGCAATTCTTCTTCACCAATATCACATGCATTTCAGTCCAATTCAAGTATCATTCTCATACCATTTAACATGCCTTAAAGCTCATATTTTTACTTACCTATTAGGCTTCCAATCCAACACAAAACTTCATATTAAACAAAGTCTCTATACAAGAAAAATCAACACAAACTTACAGTGAAAGCAAGGCAATTTTTAGACAGCAATATGAAGATCATAATCAACTAGTTTTATTGGCAATTTGGTGAAGGATTTAGGTGTGATTTTCATGTAGAACTTTGGCTAGGGTTAAAAACAAAATATAGAGAAGATTTGGAGCAATTTCGGTGGAGAAAGGTGGGGGAAACAGCAGAAACTTTGATGCTAGAATTTGCTCCATCATCATGCTAGGTGTCAACTTGTAAACTCACCACATGTCTTAAGACATGCTAGCCATTGATTCAACAATTATGCTGCCACTAATCCAATCATTATGCTACCATTTTCCAACCTTTAACTAGTCCACATGTCACTCCAAGATTGGTCCACTTGTCATTTAATTACTAGTCCATTTGTTATAGATTTAACTATGTCAAATGTCACTCAAGTATAGGCTAAATCATCCAAAATTTTCATGTATCAATTTATCCTATCATTTGGCATTTTCCTAGTCCAAATGTACATTTTAATCTATCAATTTTGCAATCTATAACATTTAATTCCAAATTTTCTAATTGAAATCCAATCATACCAAAATTTAAGACATATCAAAACATAATTCACAACATGATCCTTTAACATTTTTCATACCCCGGGATAAGTCCATGAATGCATGTACAATCATTTTAATATGCAAAAATTCAATATTCAAGTGTATTTGTATGCCACATTATGCATAAGCATGAAATAGCCTTTCTAATTTATCATTTACCTCACTTATACGCTATTTTAGACTTATCATAATGAATAAGAGGTTACAGATATTCTGACTTAATTGAAATATGTCCATCAATACTATATTTCATTATTGAATATGGATTTGAATTAGTATGCAACAGGCTGATAGTTATAATAAAATTTGCTTTTATAAGTCATTTTTTATTAATCATTGAGAAAGTTAAGTTGAATGAAATTTGCATTCTATTTACACATATATACCTATTTTTTGTGAGCTTTTGAGCCTAAAAGCTTTTAAAGCTCTTTTATTCTTTTCATTTGTGTTATCATGAATAGTGGGATGATTTTAGAACTTGTTTTTATTATGCATATTGAGACCATGTTTGTTAAATTAGAAGCATTGAAGTAATAAAGGCACTTAGATTCAACAGTTTGTTTTAACCTATTTCTTTGATAATTACCTTATCTTAAATTTATCTTTAAGAATAACCAAGTTGAGCCCAAGCCTTTTTCATTGATTATACCCAATTATTAACCTTTATCCTATTTTTCTTTGAAGCCTTTTATTACTTTGTACCTTGATGATTATTTACATCATGTGCTTATCTGAAACTTGAAAATCTTGAGAGGTCCATCATTTTTTTAAATTGGGGTAGTAAATACTTGAACTATTGTTTTGATTGATATAAAAAAAATGAGCATAAGAAATATTGTGAATAAGTATATGGTATTAATAGAGTTGCAATAAAAGGGCCAGTTTATTTGTAAACAAGTTTCTTCTAATTTCTCTTTAGTAAATTTCCTTCAATTCAACTCTCTTTATTATCACAACCATACTGTAACTAAGCCCCATTACAACCTTTATAAAGAACTTTTGATTTTTGCTTCTAGTTTATACATAAGTGGCAGAGAAGTGACAATAATGCAAGCATATGGTAAGAGTTTTACTATGCATTGATTTGAGAGTTTGATACTTTTCACCCTAAACACTTGAGTGTGTTGAGTGTAATCTTGGTGAGGGTGTAAAGGTTTATGGTTTTGATTTCAATGCGATTGTCGATGTAATTACTATTAATATTAACTTAAGAAGTTAATTTTATGATAATTTATTTCTAATTGTATGTTAATTTGATTCAATATGACATGATTAATGAAGGATGGATGTTATAAGATTTATAATTTTGATTATAGAATGCTCGAGGATAAACAAAAGATTAAGTGTTATAGATGCACATTTGAACATATTTGTACACTCTTATCATATGTATTTTTCTTGATATTTCATACTTTTATTGTGTATATTGTATTTAATTTGCTCCAAATGCATTTATAGGTTATAACTACCTTCATATACCAAAAGGAGAAGAATTTAGATGAAAACATGACATAAAATGAAGATTTGAAGGAAAATAGAGATACAAGGTCATGTTTGAGCCCATGTTCATCTCACAGTCAGTGTAGATTTGCAAATTTTGAAGATACTAGAATATACATGGTCTATTACACACCCATATATCTCATAGAATCCTAAATTTAATATAAAAAGATGTGAGCAGAGAGAAAATAAGGGAGCAGTCTTACAGAGGTGATTTTAGACATAGAGAATGTTCAGAACGGGTGATATTGATCTAGAGATATGGAAAACTTGAAGAAATCATCGACAAATCTAATAAATTACAACATCAAACCTCTACCTTGTAAGAATAGTCGATAGAAATCTTTGTTTTCTATTCGTTTTTCTTCCTGTTTATATTTGATTTTGTTTTCTATCATATGTAACTGAACATCTTCAGTGTCTAGGTGTGATGAACCCTAGTTTGTGCTACAATATGTTTTAATTTTTTTATTTAATGCAATTTTTTTTATTGATCTATTGTGATTCAATTATATGTTTAATATATGTTGTAATGGAATTGAAATATTGGTACATAATTTGATTTCATAGCATAAAGATTGAGAAATCCTATGTATGAATAAATTTACCATAATTGAAAGGAGTTTATTGCAAACTCATAGTAGGTCGATATAAATCCTTTAAATTAGGGTCAAACTTAATAACAGAATTCTCAAGTCGATAAATTATATCCTGAGTGATTTGGTTAATAAACCTAAGATTAGTTGTTATTAGTTTCAAGTGAGTTATTAGAATACGATAGGAATATTCATTGTTCGGTAGTCAATAAAACAATTGCATAATAAAAGGTTAATTATCTATTGATTTTAGGGTGATTCATCACCTAGGCACTAAATCTTGATATTGATTATTTTTTAACAGGGCAATTGGTTCATATGCGATAATGGTAATAGGAATGGAACTGACTATAAAGAGAAATGAGAATGGATATGATCATTATAGTTATGATAGTTGGATAGGACCGAGGAATGATTACCATTACCATTTATAGTGGTTGGTTTGTTAAAAATCTTAAGAAAAAATTTTGTTTTACATCAAATTTTAATATATTATAATTAATTATATTGCTTTTTAGAAAAGGAAAAATAAAATATTTTATATTAAATTTTAATATATAATTAATTAATTATATTAAATTTTCATATATTCTAATTAATTATAATTAATTAATTATATTGTTTTGTTAAAAAGAAAAAATAAAAATTTGTTAAATTTTGGTTTTATGTCAAATTTTTATATATTCTAATTAAGAAATAAAATTTTGTTAAATTTTTATATCAAATTTTAATATAATCTAATTAATTATATTTAATTAGTTATATTTTTTGCTAAAAATAAAATTGTTAAATTTTTTTACATCAAATTTTAATATATTTTAATTAATTATATTTAATTTTAATATATTCTTATTAATGATATTTAATTAATTATACTGTTTTGTTAAAAAAATTCAAATTTTTATATCAAATTTTAATATATTCTAATTAATTATATTTAATTTTAATATATTCTAATTAATTATATTATTTGCTATATAAAGGAAAAAAGAACAAAAGCAAAAATAAGTGTCATGCACTCCTGTTTCACGTTTGTGACACTTTTCTCATAGTTGTGACAGTGATCTGTCACGACTTTAATTCTTTTTATATTTGGGAGGTATGGAGGAATCCTTAAAACTTATATATCAAAATACTATTCATGCAATGGTAATATATAACCAACCGACTTTTTTCATTCCCAAACCCATTGATGTCTTCTAAACCCATGAAACAAGTATGCCCTAAGTGATTTTCTTTAATCTCTACTCATTATTGTTTCCTACTTTATTTGTTTGCTTAAGTATTATTTTTATTATAAAATAACACTCAAATCGTAGACTAGATAATAGGATAATGGTAATTACTAGTATTCATTATCTTCGTAGGATTCGATATGTAATTGTTTGTGCACTTGCGATTAATTCAATATTGACACACTAAACTAAGTCAATTAGCATCTAATTTGTTCTTCTATAGCCTTTGTGGGAATGGATTCTTTGGTGCATATAGGGGATGAGGAACATGAGGAGTATCCTTTTTCTTCTCTTCATCCTGTTCCTCTTTCTCTTACTCTTCTACGTGGTGAGATTCAACTTATTTTTTGGATGGTTCTTCCAGCTCTTTCCTATTCCTAAGTGTGATGGCTATTGGTTGCTCCCTTGGATTTGATTCTGTGTTGCTCAAAAGACTTCCACACTTTGTGTAGATAATGAATTGGCTAATTGGCCTACTTGAACCTCTATCTTGTGAATGGAAGATGCATGATTCTTTATAATTTAGTTGAACTTAGCTTCCATCCTCTTTTGTGTCTCATCTTGGCTCGTGAACTTGAAAATCAATACATTCCTTAACATCTATCTTTAGTTTGATTGAATCGCCCTATCATGTTGAAATCTTAGTAGGCTTGAGCTCTCATTTGATTTCTTGGACTCTCAGATCAAGAAAAATTCAGGTGGTTCTTCACCTAAGATTATAACTATTAGAGTAGAGATTATTACCTCCCTAACCATAGTATGCTCCTATAAAATCGAGTAACTCCATATTGTTGTTTTTCATTAGGAAGCAATCAGTTGTGATATGGATTTCTTGTCTGCATAGTCCACATCCATACTGAATTGCCTTGAGTGGACTAAATGATGTGACTTTCAAGTTGTTCAATTGTTTGGCAGGTTACTACTTCAGCCTATAATCTTGTCACTGAATCTATAACAAGCACTCCTTTTTGATCTCTAAAGGTGATTCTTGTTTACTTCTTTCCAATGTCTATAGACAACTATTATTTACCATCTCTTCTAACAGATCATATGATGCCTTAATCACTTTCCTCATTAAAGAGCCACTAACCGCTGTATCAATGGTGTCTCGCATGGATGGATTCAGTCCATTGTAAAATGTTTATAGAAGGGACTCCTTCAACAAGTTATGATATGGGTAGCAATTTTGCAATTCCTTGAATTGCTCTCATGCTTCATATAAAATGTCCCCTTTGTTTTGTTGGAAATTTGTGATTTCCTTTATGAGATTTGTATTCTTTGTTAAGGGGAGGTACTAGCAAGAAGGGTTGCATTAGTTGCTCCTATGATGTGATGTTCACTAGATTGAGTGAATTCAACCATACCTTGACACGATCCTTAAATGTAAACAAAAAAAGCCTCATCTTAGTTGCATCTTTCAAAAACCCATTGTATTTAAATGTGTCAAAAATATCCAAAAAGTTACCCAGATGAGCATTGGGATCCTTATTGGCTAGTCCATAACATTGCACGTTGGTTTGTAGCATATTCAACAGTGCTGGTCTAATTTCGAATGTATTAGCCTGCATTGATGGTCTCATTATCTCTTGTTGATTCGCATTGAACCCTATTCTCGTGAAATCCTTAAGGATCGTTTATTGTTCTCCTTGATTTCTTTCCTCTGCCATTAGTATTTCTAACATTTCTTGGTGTTTCACTTTGAATCTCCCTTTCTTGCTTTGTGATGTTAGAAACTTTTGTATTCATTACCTTGCTTGAACTACTTATAGACCTTGTGTTCACGCACCTACAATCACACAAGAAAAAGGTATCAAATAGCTTAAATTAAATGAATTCAAATTGAATAAGAAGCGAAAACTCAAACCTGGCAATGACGTCAAAAACTTCTTTGCTTTATTTTATGCTATATCACAAGTATACAAATCGTATATTGTAATATAGCTGATATTGATCCCATAAGGATTGGATATAGTTACCAATTTAAATGTACTTTGTTTAAGGTAATAAAAATTGAATTAACTTAAATTAAAATAAACTAATAAAATTTGATAATTGAACCAATTAAGATAATAATAAAATCAAAATTACTTAATGGTGGAAACTTAGGGATTATTATATCCTTATTTTGTCTTCCCATTACCTTGAAAATTCAATATGCTTATTCCTAGGTAACCAAAGATTTTGATTACCCTTTCTTAATATCTAGTCAAGTAATCCCAATTAAAATAGGTAATAGTTGAGTTAAAATCTCTCAATTCTTAAAACTAATCTTAACTACTCAATTGGATTTGAAAGAATCCTATGGATGATTAACTCATAATTAAGATCTCTCTTTAATTTTTATCAACATGATATTTGTAATTATATTAAGGTACCAACTCTTATTGCGTAACTTAACACAAATACCTTAATTCAATCTCTCAATTTTGTATCAAATATGAGCACAAAAATATCACAAATAGTAATATTACATTCAATAAGATAAAAGTTAAACAAAAAAGTTAAAGAATAAACCCTAATACAGATTTAGCAATCGATAATCATGTTCAAAACACAACCATTGAGATTTAGCATACAACGTAATGAAACAGAATAAGACAATAATAAATCAGCTTGAAAGCTTTGATTTGGAAGTTTTGGAAAGATGTAATTATCTCGATGTTTATAATTTTTGATCTTCTTTCTAATGATATGTAGCTTATTTTTGTGTTATTTTCTCTTCCTTTTTAGGTGACTTCGATGACTCTAGTTGCCTCTCTCTGAATTCAATTACTTAATTTCACACGGGTAGGAACTATGTCTTTAAAGGTCCATACCTTTACAATGACTTACACGATCATTATACAAGACTGTATATCTACAAAATTGCTCTAATTCTTCCATTCCATGCCACTATTCACCCGAGTGCTTCTCCTTTTGGTTTATGAAAGCAATTATCACCTAAAAACATACTTGAAGCAAAATAAGTGCTAAAACTACTATAAAACTCTTAAATAGCATGCAAAATGCATTAAATATGAGTATAAAAGTATAGAGAAGTAATTATCCATCTGTAATCTCTTGGCTTTACAAGTAACTACTCCTACACCTTGATTAGTTTGTCTTTATTACTTTACTAAACTTGGAAGGTACACTTGTTAATTCTCAGTTTAAACTGCTTCATCTCTTTCTTGATTAAATTTAATCTCTAAGCACAAATGTATGCTTTTCATCCCTCCATAGGTTTAGTTAGTCCTCTTGCCAATGCCTTAGAAAACCCTCTATATAAGTTATGAGATTATTAAATCTAAACAGGGATTAATCTTTTAATTAGGAACATATCCTGTATCAAAATGGGGGAATGATCAGAGAATAAAGGGCTTATAAACCTATCTTTGCTTTTAGGGAAACAAGAGAGCCACCTTTGATCCACTAAGGGTCTCCAATTTCTTATTGAGAGACAAAATGTCTATTTGTTACACCAAGTATAAAAGCAACCTTCAAATCTTAAATCTATAATTCTAAGATTTTTTCAACACAAACTTTGAAATCACCAGAGAACTTTCTACAGTTAAAGTGTTCCCTAGCTTATGAAATGTATAGGGTGCCATTGAAATCACCCAATATTATCCAAAGCTTAAAGGTATTTATTTGAATTTTTGTAATAACATCTATAGTTCCTTTCTTTGAAAAGCAAGGTTGGAGCCATAAATAAATTTTATTTCAATCTTAACATTCCCTATAATGGATAAAAATGATAAATGAATCAAGTGGTCACTAGTTTGTAAGACATTAATACTTACTAGCTTAGTGTCGTATCCCACTATTATACGACCATAATGGTCAAGGTCATGGTCACGATTTGAGACAAAAAAACCACTACTTTCCTACAAAATTCAACTTTAGGAGTTTCTCCATATTTTAGTTTCCAAAATACCAACTATCACAACTTTATGTTCTTACAAAAACTGCCTAAGGGACTATTATCTCTTTACATAGTTGATATCCCCGACATTCTAAAAGACTATGGATATAAGGGGATACCTTTTTGTTTGGTCCTTTTGGACTTATTTTTCCTAGCAGATTTCCTTCTATTATCCCTTTTGAATTCATAATGTTCCATACTTTCTAGTTGATTTATCTTTAAGGATTATATGGTACTCTTTTCTTGAGTTGATCCTCCCTTCATCCCTTGATCAACTTGTTGAGAGGTTTCATTTTCCACATCTTCAAAAACATTATCCTTCGTGTTACTAGATTCTGTCATGTTTTCGCTTGTCAAATTACCAGCTAGAGCCAGACTATAAATAAGCTCATTCAAAGTTTGATTGGCATTTTGTTGTTTTTGAAGATCTGATTTAGGAATATTAACTTGCTTCTTAAATTTAAGCTTTGTCAACCCCATAAGTTCCTTATAATCCCTTTTAACAATGGTTCTAATTATTAGTGTCCATTGTTTGCCTTAATTTGCTAGTGATTATTTCCATTAGCAAGATACCCTCACTGTGTCTTCAAAAAGCTCATCATTCTTCCCTAAGCTCATCAGTGGTATTACAACTAAAAGTTCCTTATCCCTTCCTATATTTACATAAAGCCTTACACAATAATCCTCCTTCTCAATAATGTATTTTCATCCATAGATATCGAGGGACCTATCAAGTTAGCAAGAAGACTGAGACCTTTAGTTGAATAATACTATAGTGGGATACTATGGATGTGGATCCATATTAGGATGCTTTTGTTTTTGATAATTTCTAGAGTTACAATTGATGAACATGGTTGTAGGAATAGTGGTGCATTTTGGAAATTCTAAGGACATGCTCCTAGCACCTTTTTTAAACTAACTTTAGTACGAAACCTAAATAACACCAATCTATCTTTAGACAACAACTCCCTTTTAGTTTTTGAAAGCCTAATTATTAATTAAAGAAAATTGTTGTCTCTTCCTAATAAAGAAACTAACTACTGTGGCTATCTACAAGCTTGCCCCTTCCTTAAAGCCACCAATTTGAGGGGCCATTATGCTTCTTCCCTCTGTAGTCTCTAAAAGGTAGTACTATAGTGAAGGCTTGAAGAGTCTCCCACCATATTCTTCCAGTTTAGCTTGGGGTTATAAAAAGTAGTACGGTTGGATAAGGTACCTTGTTTTGGAGGAGAAGGTGAGCTAGGTTTCTATAGGTTAAGTTCAAGGACTTTAGTGCTTGAAATTAGTTTAGGAGGGGAAGACATATAGAGGGTTGGAAAGTAACTAGGTCTAAAAAATTTTGACTCATTAGATTTAGGGAAGATTCCAATATCATAATGGAAAAAGCTGGGGCTTTTTTAATTAAGCAATGGTAGGAAAATTACAATTATGAAAAGACCTTCAAGTCTTTATGTAGCACATAGCAAAATCACAAAGATGGGAGTGAATGAGTCCCGTAGTTAAGACACGAAAGATATAAGGGGAAGGCTAGGACATTCAATAAAATTAGAAAGATACAAAATAATATTAGCATGCTATTGCATAAGCAAAGAGTTGTATCATAGTTAAATTGAAATTTATATTTAAAATTAAAATTTTCAGACAAAATAAATTTAAATAAAAATGTACTTATGTGTGATGAATACGAAAACCATATTCCTTAAAGTGGAACGATCAAATAAAAGATTCAAATGAATATATTCATAAAGAGTAAAAATGTGATTAGATATGAGTCCATATTTAGGTTGAGAACTTAATGAGTATGTGTAAAAATGTGATTAGACATGAGCCTTTAGTCACATTGAGAACTTATTGAGTATGAAGTTAGATGGCTTTCAAGTTGAAAAAGAAGATGAATATAGAAAGTGGAAGGAAATTTTTAAAAGGCTAATGGATAAATACTAGTGTGAAATATAAGAAAAAAGTTAACTTCAAAATTTTGAATTGGAGATGCAATATGAAGCTAGTACATATAACTCTTTTGAAAATAAAATTTACAAATCAACAAAACCAATGGTAGAGATTTAATTATGTGGCATTAATGTTATGAATTTCATACCATATTAGTAAAAAATGATAAAATTATTTTGCATTGTTCTGAATTATCATATTGAGTTATAGACAAAAATTTTAGTAGTAACGACTGTACTTAGGGACTATTAAACTAAAATACTAAAAAAAACAACAAGTACTTGATTGAATTTTTAAATTTAAAAAAAATAAAAGGGTTCATGTAAAAATATATATCATGACTAAATATGTTTAAATATAAAAATTTTAAAAATAGTTATTGTGTCTAAAAATAAAAATATTTTTTGTTAGTTCTAATAAATAGTTATTGAATCAAATTTGAAATATTTTTATCATAATATGAGATTAAATTTTAATTATATAAAAATTTAGTCTTTATATTACATGTCCATTAATAACTTTCTTCTAAACATTTTCTTTATATTTTTAATTTTAATATTTATAGTTTAATTTATTTTTCAATTATTTTATTTATATGTTTTAAGTACAAAAGATAAACATTTAGATTTAATGTAATTATAATAAACAAATAGAATAAAATATTTTTAATTATTGAAGGCCCACCCTTAATTTTAATTTCCTATTTTTACTTTAAATTGAATAAAGATATTTAATTAAAATTCTTAGTTTTTATAATATAATTTTATTGTTGAAAACACAAAAACTATTTCTATTCAATATTAACTACAATTAAAAAGTTTAATTTTAATTTTATAAGCGTCTAGAAATCCAATAGTATGTTATGTATCAAGAACTATTCGAATCATACGACGGAATGTGACCAAGATTTGTTATTATTTTCCCACCTTTTCAGCTATATGTTGTAGCGACTCATTTCCTGTGGTACATATTTGGACATCTTTTTTTAGACCAGCTCTTGAATTCAAGTTTTCTTTCGAGCAAGCTCCCTTGCGTGTTTTTTGGTTCCCTCGCTCTATTTTCGTGTTTTTAATTTATATATATAAAGGATATTTGGGGCTTGCTAAGCACGAGGACAAGGATGAGTATCTAATACCCTATTTTAATATTGTTTCGTGCTCAAAATAACATTATTTTAGGTCTAAACATATATAAAACGATGGCATTTTCAGCATAAAATAGAGTTGAAATAGATATTGAGTACAAAAGATTTGAGCTCAAAAAAGTGAGGTAATATTTTGAAACAAAAAACCTATTGGTACAAGCCAACTATTAGACCCTTAAGTTTTGGAGTACTTCTCAGCGACCTTTACGGAGGGCCTTAAAAGGAAGATTAACTGGATTCACGCATGAGGAAGGCATGCGAAAACACTAAGGCAAATACAGGCAAGTGCGATCAGACTTGGTACGAATTTTGGTATAGCCTCGGACCTTGTGGAGATTGACTCGATCTAGGCTAAGGACTTGATAGATTAAGGACTTGGTATAACACCCTACTCCCGCATGACCCGAACCCGACATCGATGGTGATATCCGAGTCCGTGCCCCGCGAGGGTGACGTGTTACATCACTTAGTACATTTTTTTTTAACACACACACACACACATTATAATTTATGCGAAAAACAATTGACATAAACAATTCAATGACCTCAGGGCCCTTTTCATAAATACAATCTATTTCAGTCTATTGCTCTTACAAATTGACTTAATCATTAATACAAAAATTCAGAAAATAAAATACACTAATGCAGACGCGAACTAATCCCGACCACTTCTCTACTTCATTAACTAGCAGATATCATACGCCCGTTGCCTAACGGGGTATTCTTCTGAGTCCTGAAAAATAATTGCAAATTTTGGGTGAGTTTTGCGAAC
>JANVCQ010000232.1:23276286-23294106 GCA_025531925.1 Erythroxylum plowmanianum | reverse complement strand
TCAAAAAAAATAAAGAAAGAGAGGTGAAAAAGTATACTGTGTTTTACCGACTGATGTAGTACGCCACCCTCGAGGGGTACGAACTCGGATATCACCAATGATATCGGATTCGGGTCACTCGGGAGTGGGGTGTTACACTACATGAAGGTGGAGAAGTGTGAGTTTGCTCAGTTAGAGATCAGATTCTTGGGTCACGTGGTGAGCAAGGGTTAGGTCAGAATGGATCCAAGAAAGGTGAAAGCAATATTTGAGTGGAAAGTTCCCATGACAGTATGAGAATTGTGGAGTTTTCTCGACCTGGCAAACTACTATAAGTGGTTTATTGTGGGATACTCCAAGAAAGCGGTGCCATTACCAGACTTGCTAAAGAAGAAGCAAGAGTGGTATTGGTCAAATGCACGTGAGGAAGCGTTCAGAGAACTTAAAGTCACTATCTCAACTGAACGCGTGCTGTAGTTGCCCGTGTTTAACCTTCCGTTTAAGGTAAATAATGATGCTTCAGACAAAGCCATTGGTAGAGTCCTTGTACAGAAGGGTCATCTGGTAGCATTTAAGAGCCGAAAGCTCAATGATACAGAGCAACATTACTCGACGCATGAGAAGGAGATGCTTATTGTAGTGCATTGCCTTAAGACATGGCAAGTATATTTGCTGGGAACCAGGTTTGTTGTCCTAACGAATAATGTAGCTAACACATTTTTCAGGACTCAAAAGAAGTTGTCCACAAAACAAACCCGATGGCAGGAGTTTCTTGTCGAATATGACTTTGTATGTAAGCATAAATTGGGGAGGCACAACAACGTGGCAAATGCCTTGAGTAGGAAGGAGGCATTTGTGGCCCTTTATTCGGTCACGAGGGTGGAGCCTAACCTGTTGAAACAAATCAAGGCGGCAGCTCCATTAGACACAATATACTATAAGTTGATTTCTCAAGTTAAGGAAGGTGTCGTACGCAAGTTTTGGCTTGATGATGATGGGATTTTGATGACTAAAAGTAGTCAAGTGTTTGTGTCGAGCTTTAGTGGATTGCGGAAACAATTGTTAAAGAAGACGCATGACTCGTAGTGGGTTAGAGACCCAAGAGTCCAATAAATGCTAGTGCTCCTGTCTCGTTTCTATTTTTGGTCGAAGATGGAGAATGGTGTAGAATGTTACGTCAAGACATGCCTCGTGTGTCAATTGGATAAGGTAGAGAGGAAGAAGGAAGTTGGTTTGCTATAACCCTTATCCATCCCTAAGAGATCGTGGATATCGGTTTTAATGGATTTCATTAGTAGGTTTCCAAAGGTGGACAACATGGCATCAATCATGGTAGTAGTTGACAGATTCTCTAAGTATGCAATCTTCAAACCGACTCCTATGACTTGTCCTTCGGATGTTGTGACTGAGTTGTTCTACAAGAACATGATCAAGTATTTCGAAGTTCCTGTGAATATTGTGAGCGACCGAGATGCCAGATTTACAGGTCAATTCTGGATGTCCCTTTTTAATATGATGGGTTGTGATTTGAAGTTTTCTACGGCGAATCACCTACAAACGGATGACCAAACAGAACGAATCAACGGTTTGTTGGAGGAGTACCTACGGCATTATGTAAGTGCAAGTCAACGTAATTGGTTAAGTTTACTTGATACTGCACAGTTTTGCTATAACTTGCATAGATCATCGACTACAAAGAAAAGTCCCTTTGAGATTGTGTTGGGGCAACAATCTCTTACACCATTGGAGATTGCTTAACAAAGGACAAGTGGCAAATGTCCTGTAGCGCATAAGTTTGCGATGGAGAAACAAGAATTGTTTGATGAGACAAGAGATTGTCTTCGTAAAGCTTCTCGACGGATGAAGAAGTAAGCGAATCTTTAGAGGAGACCGTTAGAGTTTGACGTAGGCAACAAAGTTTTGTTGATACTAACCCCACATATTTGGAAGAAGATCTCGAGTAAACAAGTTCATAGGGATTTACTGCCAAAGTATAATGGATCGTTTGAAGTACTACACAAAGTGAAAAACGTAGTGTACCGATTGAAGTTGCTTGAGCAGTTAAAGGTACACCTTATTTTTCATGTTAGTTTTCTCAAGCCTTACTATAAGGATTCATCAAATCTGAATAGGAGTCAGGTGAAGCGAGCTCCACCGGTTATGAGAAAATAGTTTGAGAATCAAGTGGAGAAGATCCTAGATCACTGAACGATGGGTCAGCATAAGAAGAACCAATGGACCGAGTTCTTAATCTAATGGAAAGGTAAACCTGTCGTGGAAGCTACGTGAGAGAAATTTATGACCTTGTGGCAATTCGAGGATCAGGTGAACATCTACCTTCAGATTAATCCGACAAGGGCATCAAATCCATCTGGTGGGGGTGGTTTGTTAGACCCTTAAGTTTCAAAGCACATTTCAGTAACCTTTGCGGAGGGCTTTAGGAGGAAGGTTAACTGGATTCACCATGAGGGAGGCATGCAAAAACACTAAGGCAAATGTGTGTGAGTGAGATCGAACTTAGTGCAAATTTTGGTAGAGATTCAGATCTTGTAGAGATTGACTCGACCCAGGTTAAGGACTTGACGGACTAAGGATTTGGCCCAGCTTGGATGAATGGACCACGACTAGTGGACTTATTGTGAGGAGCATTGGATCAGACTAATGTACTACGTAGGCTTCGGCGAAATCACACTGCATCATCAACGAATAGAGATCGTGAGGAGATCTTGGATGATGCAGCGATGATTGGGAGTTAGAGTTGCAGTGGAACTAGACATCTAAAGATAGTGGAGATCTTTGAGGATAAGGATGCTAATTTCTTAGTCAAATGTAAACTCTATCTTTCTGTTATCTTATCTTATCACTTAAAGTCCTATTTAGATAGAAGTGTCATCTAATTGGTCCACGTGATGTAATCTGATAAAGATAGACATGATCTTAGGTAGTTCAGATTTAGTGAGATTCTAAATGTAACTTGGCTTCTAAGTTAGAAAGCTTGTATATATAGCTTATTCAAACTTTACTCTTCTCATTCAATCAAAAAAAACATTCCTTGTATTTTTTTAAGGAAAAGTAATATAAAAGTTGATTTAACCGCATCTCTGTGCTTCCTTGTTACCTTTGTTTCTTATTGTTTTCGTAGCATAGTTTTTTCGAGTGTGTAAGGTAAACATTTTGAGAGTCGTTGAAGGCTTAGTCTTGCTTAAGTGAACTTAGGTGAGATTGCCGTGCAAAGAGTGTTGACAATCAACTTCAGTAAAAGTCTTGTCCCAAAGATGACTTTTGTATCACCAATTATTATGATAACCTAAGTACAAATGAATTTACATTATATAAGTTTTAAAAAAAATTAGATATACTTGCCAAAAATTGAATCAATTTAAAGCTATAATTGAGGTTTAATTTATTGCTTAAGACAATCAATAAATTACATATCCACGGATATAGTTGCATTCAATTCCCATTCCTTATGTTATATCCTTTTGCCTATCTCCTTCCATAATTGGTTTGTCTTCTGGGGATGGTTTTGTTGTGGCCTTGGTGCCTATTTAGGTTTCCAAACTTTAGGGGCACAATAGGCTCAAGATATTGTTTTCCTGGGAAGTTTCTCTTGTCTTTGGGCAGGTTCTGCAGTCGTGGTAACCAGAAGGATACATACTCTCCTTCAGGATCATACATTTGAGCCTGAAAAACATCAAGGGAAAATGTCTTAGGTTGAAATGTGTACCTGAAAAGAGCATTATTTTAATGTGCAATTGGTTGTTCTATTTACGATCACTATTATTGCAAAATAGTTTCTGTTCAAAAAGTTCAAAATGAATTTTCAGTTTTGATTCATATTGTAAAACGTTTAATCTCAACAGATAGAAAGCATTTGTACAGTTATAAGAAATCAAGTATTTGAAGTGGACTTACTTGCTTGGGGATGCTGAAGTAACGATCCTCCCTTGGATCATTCCCGACTCCTGCGGAGGAAGAGACAATGAATGTCAAAAGCACTGATGTACTATTCTATCAAGGCTTTCCGAAATTTCATAAAAAAGACAAATCTTTAATCATGCAGACAGAGAGAGACTCCCCCCTCTCTCTAAAAAACACCCCCTTGTTTTCCCGACTGAACCCTCGCTTTCCCGGTTCGGTTACTTCTTTTGGTAACTCGCTTATAACACTCTTTGTCCCACCCGCAACTTTACCCTGGCAGTTTACTGTTAATGGCAAACTACAGCCAGACTCCAAACTTACCCTCTCATGGAGTCCAACCTTCCCTCGTAACAGACCAGAAAAACCACACAAACTCATGCCTCCATGCAACTCCAAACACTCACCATACAAAGGAAGACTTCTCTCCGCTACCAGGAGCTCAGCCCAGGCAAACTCCAAACCAGACGCAAAAACTCTTATGGATTAAGGTTGCTGGAGACTCTGATGCAATTTGAAGGCTTCACTACATCCTGCCTTCTACCGGCCAAGTTGCACCACCGACATAAGTTCTTAACCAAGGAGCAAAAAATGGAATGCCTCTCCAATTGGAGGGTTTATGGACAAGAGACTGCCTTACCCAGTTGTTAATCACTAGGCTAACACAAATTGGAGGAAACTGGAAAATTGCCTCATCACTGAATATGAACTCTTCATTTTCATATTTGCCAATGTGAATATGACAAGAAGGATTCTTGACATGAGCACATCCAAAGAAGGCCAATGATAATTCGAAAATGGGAACCAAGTTTCCATCTTGAAAGATCTAAGCAGCACTCAATACAGATCGTACCGATACAAGCCTAAAGGAGAAGGAAAAGATGGAGTTATTTAATTATTATACAGCTAGAGGAATAAAACTCACAACTTAGGCAAAAGGCAAGAATACACTGGTTGAAACAAGGAGATAAGAACTACAAGTTCTTTCACAATATAATTATAGAAAAGAGCTACTGCTGATACTTAGAAATTATGGCAGATTCTTAGGAATTGATGAGTTGTAATTTACGCATAAATTACTCAACTCCATAAAATAGGAAAATTAGTTGTATGATATTTTTTTTTACTTTTTTAACATCTTGTACCGGCTATAAGATCTGTACATATACATTATTCAAAATATAGAATACTATTTTTTATCCATAGGGTATCAGAGCAGGAACTTAATTTCTAACACTCCCCCTTCTCGAAAAAATTCTTCCAGGACTTATTCTGTGGAAAGATTGAAACCCCAAACGCTCACAATGTCAAAAGTTACTTCTGAACCAACCCCTATTTCCTCTAGGGTTGCTGAAAATCGTAGCCTCACCTCTGACTCCCATTCTGTCCAGATAATCACCATAGGTCTCAATGAAGACAATTTCCTGCACTGGTCCCAATCAATGCGGATGTACATTCGGGGGAGAAGTAAGATTGGGTATTTGACTGGTGATAATAAGGCGCCAGATGTGAAGGACCCATCCTTTGCTACTTGGGATGCAGAAAATTCCATGGTTATGGCGTGACTTGTTAATTCCATGGATGAAGACATTGCTTCAACTTATATGTGTTATTCAACTGCCAAAGAACTCTGGGATAATACTCACTAGATGTATTCAGACATTGGTAATCAATCTCAGGTGTATGAATTGAAACTTAAACTTGGAGAAATTAAACAAGGGGGGAGGCAATGTCACCAAATACTTCAATATCTTGAAAAGACTATGGCAGGATCTACATGTTTTCAACGACTATGAAAGGAAATCTTCGGATGATTACAACCGCCACAGGAAAATGGTAGAAAATGATCGCATCTAAAAATTTCTTGCTGGGCTGAATATAGAATTTGACGAATTAAGGGGAAAGGCAAGTGGTCGTGATCCTCTTCCTTCACTTGGAGAAGTATTTGCTGAAGTCCGAAGGGACGAACGCCATCGGAGTTTTATGCTTGGTAAAGAAGGAGTCTGGGGCATCAATTGAAATTTCTGCCCTAGTTGTAGCAGATGCAAATGCAAGCAGAACAGCCCACAAGCATGAAACAACCAACAACTGGCATAGAGCAGAGGTATAGCCACGAGTATGGCGTGATTTTTGCAATAAACCTCGTCATACACGTGAGATTTTTTGGAGAGTTGATGGTAAACCTGCCAACTGGAAGAGTAACAAGTCTAGAAACAGAATTGCTCGTGCAAATGGGGCTGATTCAAGTCCCTTTAGTAAAGAACAGATGGTATGGATCATCTTCTTAGGCTGCTAAAGACCAATTCCCTTTCTAGTATTCCTAGTGTTTCTCTGGATCAAACAGGTTTAGAATCTAATGCCTTTTCCTGCCACTCCACTTCCCACCTTGGATTATTGATTTAGGTGCTTAAGACCACATGACAAACCTTTCTCATGTTTTTCTTTCGTACTCACCTTGCTCTAATGATAAAAAGGTCAGAATTGCAGTTGGAAATTTCTCATCTATTGCAGGGAAAGGATCTGTAAAAATTCTGAAAAAAATCACACTTAAATCTGTTATTTACGTCCCTAATCTTGCTTATAATCTCTTATCAGTGAGTCAACTATCTAAAGATTCTAATTGCTGTGTTATTTTTAAAAATTCTGACTCTGAATTTCAGGACCTGAACAGGGGGATGATGATTGGCAGTGCTAGAATGGTTGATGGTCTTTATTACTTTGATGAAAACCTTCTCAAGAATAAACAAGCTCAAGGCTTGAGTACTAGTATGAGTTCTCTTTCTACTCGTGAAAAAATTATGATTTGGCATATTATATTAGGACATCCTAGCTTTTCATATTTGAAATACTTGTTTCCAAATTTATTTTAAAACGTGGATCATTTATCTTTTAAATGTGAAAGTTGTCTTTTATCAAAAAGTCATCGTTCTACTTACAATCCAAAACCACATTGTGCCTTAAAACCATTTAGTTTGATTCATAGTGATGTATAGGGCCCTTCAAGAATTGCCACATATTCGGGGAAAAAATAGTTTGTAACTTTTATAGATGATCACACTCGATTGTGTTGGATATATTTGATGAATGATAAATGTGAAGTAAAAAATGTTTTTAAAAACTTTTTTAATATGGTTGAAAACCAATTTCAAACAAAAATAAAGATATTTCATTATGATAATGGAACATAATATTTCAATCATTTGTTGGGGAATTTTTTAAAAGAAAGAGGGATTCAACATCAATCTACTTGTATTGACACTCCTCAACAAAATGGCATTGCAGAAAGAAAAAATAAACACTTACTTGAAGTTGCACGTGTTATTATGTTTTCAATTAATGAACCTAAATACTTACAGGGAGATGCAATTTTAACAACATCATACTTGATAAATAGGATGCCTACTCGTGTATTAAAATATACAACACCTTTAGAGTGTTTTAAAAAATTTTATCCGAAAAGTAGACTCTTTTCTGATTTACCTTTAAAAATTTTTGGATGCAATAGCTAGCCAAATTCGATCTAAACTTGATCCGAGGGCAGGAAAATGTGTGTTTATTAGATATGCACCAAATAAAAAGGGATATAAGTGTTATAATCCTTGAACAAAAAGGATTTTTGTAAGTATGGATGACTCTTTTGTTGAAGGTCAATCATATTTTGAAAAAACTGTCTTCAGGGTGAGATAGGAAACGAAGATCAGTTTTGGAAAACATCTATTCCACTGCCTAACATCTTTTTTCCTAAACACAATAATGAACAAGAGGAAAATACTAATCTGCCAATGTCAAACATAGATGATTTACAAACAGGGGGGGAAATACTAGGATAGGAACATTTAATCGTAGCTCAGAGCTCCGTGTTTATGCCAGGAGATGTACTCATCAAAATAAAGATCTATCCACTACTCTAGTGCAAGACTAACCACTATCTTTGGGCAATGGTTCATTCAACACTTCAGGTAATTCTGATCCTCTTCCTTTGACAAATCCAATTCCTACTATTGTTGATCTTGGTCCCTATAACACTTAGAAAGGGAGTCTGAACCTGTACCAAACATCCCATTGCTAAATATGTGTCTTACCATCGATAATCTACTTCTCATAAAGCCTTTACCTCAAATATCTCTAATTTGTTTATCCCAAGATCCATTCAAGAAGCCTTAGATAGCTCGGATTGGAATTTAGCAGTTTTAGAAGAAATGGATGCTTTGGAAAGAATGGGACTTGGGGGATGGCAAAGGAGAAGAAAGTGGTAGGATGTAAATGGGTGTTTACAGTTAAGTGTGAAGCTGATGATAGTGCAAAGAGGTACAAGGTACGATTAGTGGCAAAAGGATTTACACAAACATATGGTATTGATTACCACGCGACCTTTGTCTTGGTTGCAAAAATTAAGTCAATCCGTGTTTTGCTTTCATTAGTTGTTAGCTTTGACTGGCTTTTACATCAATTAGATGTTTTAAAAAATGCATTCTTTAATGGGACTTGAAAGAGGAAGTTTTATTAGTCTACCACCTAGTCCTGAAAAAATTCTTGGTGAAGTGAAAGTGTGCAAGCTAAAGAAATCACTGTATGGACTCAAACAATCTGCTAGAGCATTGTTTGAGTGATTTGAAAAAGCTGTAAGGGCCTATGGATATACGCAAAGTCAAGCAGATCAAACGATGTTTTATAAACATTCAAAAGAAGGAAAAATTGCTATTTTGATCGTTTATGTTGATGACATTATTTTAATAGGTGATGACCTTGATGAACTCAAAAGACTCAAGAAGGCCCTTGTCGAAGACTTTGAGATCAAAGACTTGGGAGCTTTGAATTATCTTCTAGGAATGGAGTTTGCTTGATCTAAAAAAGGTATCTTTGTCTCTCAAAGGAAGTATGTACTAGATCTTCTTAAAGAGACAGGTCTACTCAGATGCAGGGCGGTTGAAATACCCATTGACCCCAATGTGAAACTTCAACATGCCAAACCAGAAGAAGTGAAGAATAGAGAACAATTTCAGAGATTAATTGGTAGACTAATTTATTTGTCACATACTCGTCTAGACCTAGCCTTTGCAGTGAGTATGGTAAGCCAATTTTTGCACTCTCCAAGTCCAAAACATTTTGAAGTTGCATACAGACTCCTCAGATATTTAAAAAGTGCACCAGGGAAGGGCTTACTATTCGGAAGGCATGGTCATCTACAAATTGAAGTATACACAGATGCAGATTGAGCTAGAAGTACAATTGACAAAAGGTCAACATCTGGATATTGTACTTTTGTTGGAGGTAATCTTGTTACTTGGCAAAGAAAAAAGCACAATGTGGTGGCAAGAAGCAGTACTGAAGCCGAATTTAGATCAATTGCTCGTGGAATTTGTGAAGTGTTGTGGATTAAAAGGATCTTAGCTGAATTGAAGTTCATAAGTACTTCTCCCATAAAGGTGTACTGCGATTATAAGGCTGCAATCTCAATAGATCATAATCATGTTCTCTATGATAGAACCAAGCATGTTGAGATAGACAAGCACTACATTAAAGAAAAGATAGAGAATGAACAGAATTGTATGACATATATATCTACTGATGAACAGGTTGCAGATGTTCTTATAAAAGGACTGCCTAAGAAACAATTTGAGAAGTTAATTGGCAAGCTGGCTATGGAAGACATCTTTAGACTAGCTAGAGGGGGAGCGCAGAAAAGATCGACTACTAATACTTAAAAATTACGACAGATACTTAAGGATTGATGAGTTGTAATTTATGCATAAATTATAGGCTTAGTCAACTCCATAAAATAGGAAAATTAGCTATATGATTTTTTCCTTTTTTAGCATCATGTACTACCTATGAGATTTGTACATTATTCAAAATATAGAATACTATTTTTTTCCGCAATAATCAGGGGCAAAAAGAATAAGACTAATATAGTATACCTAAGGACTCTAGATGGCTCATTAGTTAATGTCCATGAGGATCTAAAATCAATGGCTTAAATCTACCATGCAAATTTGCTTGTAATAAGTCCCAACGTTAATTCAATTCCATAAGACATTTGAGAATCCTTGAGGGAAACTATCACAATTCTACAAACTGTAGAACTAACAAGGAGAGTCACTCCATAAGAGATCAGATCCACTCTTTTTTCTTTCAACCCTAACAAAGCCCTAATTCCAGATGACTTCAACGTAAAATTATTTCAATCCTCTTGGAGCACTACTGGTCCTTTATTCATGAAAATAACAACAACAACAACCAGTATGAATCCCGCTGATACGTAGGGTCTAGGAAGGTCCAATAGTACGCAACCTTACCCCTAACTAATAGAGTTATTCATCAAAACAGTCCAAGAATTCTTTGATTCCAATTATATGTTTCTTGTGTTAAACAAAACATACACCAACCTGATTCCCAAAGTTTCTAATCCAAAAAATCTGAACGAATGCAAGCCAATTTCGTGTTGCAATGTCATTTACAAGGTAGTCTCCAAGGTTTTTAGCTAAGAAACTTAAGGAAACTCTCCAAAGTTTCATCAATCCAAGTCAGGGAGCATAAATAAAAGGTTAAAGCATTGGTGATAACATCTACCTAGCTCAAGAGCTCTTTAGGGGATATTCCAACAATAAACATATCAAAAGTTGTGCAATAAAATCGACTTCACCAAGGCATTTGATACAGTTAGTTAGGAATTTATACTGGATACTCTCCAAACTCTCGGATACCATCAAAGGTTTGTAGACTAGACCACTCAATGCCCAACAACAGTCTTCTATGCACTTGTCATTAATGTTGAACCATCCAATCTATTTAAAGTAGGAAGGGTACTAAGGTATGGGGCTCCCTTATCCCCATTCCTTTTCACTATTATAATGGAGATACTAAATAGAATTACCAGCTTTAAAAACAAGGGGGAATTTGAGTTTAAAGTTCCATTATAGATCTAAGGAACTCAAGATTTCGCAACTTGCTTTTGCTTATGATTTGCTAATGTTGTGTGGAGCAAATAAAAGTTAATTGACATAATGAAAAACTCCTTAAACTCCTCCAAAGAGATCTCCGGGTTGGAGTACAAACCCGGTAAGAGCTCAATTTATCTTTCATGCAATACAGGATTTCAGATTCTTGAAATTAGAAGCCGGAAGCTAGAATCACTTCCTTTCAAGTATCTAGGAGTTTCTATCTCCTCATTGAAAAATACTTCTAAGGATTCCAAGCCTCTTATCAATTCCATAGAAAGAAGAATCAATTCATGGAACAATAAATGGCTTTGCTATGGAGGAAGAATCCAATTATCACTCAATGTGCTTAATAGCTTAATTACATATTGGTTATCCCATGTGATTCTACCTAGAGTTGTGCTGAAAAGTATAGACAACCTGATAAGAGAATTCATATGCAAGGGCTCAACAAATTCTTCTAAAGTCCCTAATGTAAAGTGAAGCACATTTTGTCTTCCTAAGAAAAACCAGAACAAGATCCAAAACATTACTGGCTAAGAGACTTTAGCTCATCTGTAAAGCAAAAGACAACCTGTTGGTCAAGTGGATCAAATGAATATTACACAAGGAATGAAAGCATCTGGTCCCTCAAAGTGAAAACAAATATATCTCACACAGTTTAGGGAATCCTCACAACTAGAAGTTTTATGGAGGATCATGTTAAAAACAGCATTAGAGATGGTTTGGAAACAAGTTTTTGGTATGATAATTGACTCTTAATTGGCCCATTATACAAATTGCACAACCTTAGTAAGCTACAATCCATTATTCCTCCCTCAAATAAAGTAGCTCACATGATCTCTAATGGTAAGTGGCATTGGCCATTCTGTAGTTCTCAAGACTCTTCTAGAGTTACACTACTGCTGAATGAGTGCTCTCCCTACAAAAAGGGGAATAGTTGGATCATATGGACAAAGGACTCCACCAAGTTATTCACCACCCTTCATGTAGGAAACTCATACAGGATTATGGTCAGAGAATTAAATGGACAAATCTAGTATGGGATACAACAACTCCACCATCAATCTCCTTCCTCTTATGGCTTGCAGTGCTCCAGATACTTAACACTAGAGGCATCATTAAGTTTGAAACAGAAAACAGAATGTGTGTGTTGTGCAGACTATCTGAGGAAAACCATTACCACGTGTTACTTAAATGCTTTTACTCAAAATGTTTATGGCTCACCCATTTGGACCTGTTCAGTATTTCTTCACCATCTGTAGACTGCCCACAGATCATCAACTGGGCTATTGCACTCAAACTAGACACTAAATGGGAGAAGAAGGTGTTCATTCACAATTATACAGCTAATATGGAGGACCAAGAACAACATGATATGTAAACAGGAGCAACAAAAGTCAATAGATGAAGCAAAAGGTAAATGGTTCCATAAGATGAGACAATTGGTTACAACAAATGACTTGAGAGACATAATTTCGTTAAATGTAAAATTAAAGCTCTTTTAGATGATTTAGTGACTAGCATTCTGCTATTGGTTATCTAGATTCCTTTCCATTGTTATGTTTGGCAATTTGTATTACTTAGTCTACTTTAAATGAATTAATTACCTTCCAAAAAGAAAAATCTTTAATCATGCCTATATGTGCATGCAGGGTCATAAATTCAAGTCTAAATTTGAACTACATATACAATTCTTAAATAAGCATGAACAAACAACCATATGCATCACCTGCACCATAGGTCCAGTTCCCATAATTGGAACAAGGGTCATAATCCAAAAGGCATGTCTCAAACCATTCAGCTCCCATCCTCCAATCAATGCCCATATCTCGAACGAGAAAGGAGCAAACAATCTGTGAAATGTTAGAGAAGCATGTTCGTGGTAGATGATTAACGAACATAGTCACTTGTTGATAGCTAAGTTGTCCAGATAAAACATAATAGACCAGAATGCTGCACATGTTATTTGTGGATAGTCATGTATACCTGCCTTCCTCGATTAGACATGAAGCCAGTAGAGGCTAATTCTTTCATATTGGCATCTATGAGAGGGTACCTACAAGTTCAAAAAGCTGACCATATTTAGACAGCTTAGGAAAAGATCAGATTGTGCTATTGTAAATTCAAAGTTATATCTCTTTAAGGCAGTTGGATGTAAATAAGAATGTAAAGGAGAGTCAACAGATAACTAAGAATGTGATAAATCATACCCTGTACAGCCATCTCTCCAGGAGTCGAACAATTTCTGGTCTAGACTCCACGGACGTTCCACTTTTCTTGGTCCACCTACAGACAGAAATTGAATTCAGGAAATGAAATAGGTGAACTTCTGGATTCACTTTTATGCTATACGTTCTACTTCAATGCTTATCTGATCACTGCTTTTATTATTTTCAACAAGGCAAATTTAGTTTTTAGTTGAGGTTTTAATAATCCGTATGTGAATTGAATTCAAAGGAGAACTTGTACCTAAATAGAAAAGAGAATTCCTATATTTGACCGAGAGAAATCTGAAGTAATCCCTCCATATCAATTCAAACAAGACCCTGAAACATAAACTGATTTCAGACACTGTAAAACGATACAGTGTGATGATGGAGGGTGCCAGCAAACAAAAGAAAACAAATTTATGATTTCTGGAGATGAGAGATAAAAACCAGTATGTGGAGTCATTAGCATGCCTTTCTTTCTCGTATCTCCTTACCTAAAGAAAGTCAATCCAAAAATCTTATTAAACAATATACAGAATATAAAGGTAAAAGCTACTAAGCAGCAGTATGGATCAGAAGTCATGAACCTCTTCATATACAAAACGGGGCGAAAGGCTTCCTGAAGCCAACCATGGAGAAAATTTTGTCGAGTAATCAGGTCCCAACATCCCATTTCTTGTCTCCTTGTAAACCTTTAGCAAATCCTGTTACACGAATACAAGATTCTGGAAATTAAAGGAAAGTAAATACTACTCACCCTCAATGGTTGTCATCTAATCAAGCACTAAAAGAGATAGTAGTGAGTAATTTCCACTTTACCTTCTCCCAGAAGTACTCATATACTCTGCTCAGAGCCGCACTTTCGCCTCCCAAAAATTTCATTCCTCTGCTAACCTTTAAAAGGAGAAGCAAGATACGGAAAGAACTGAATCCCTTTCTATATATTTAAGATCCATATCACATTTGATCAACGTTGTAGATTTTGTTCATAAGTGTAAAGTAACCCTTGCCTTCTGAGGTTGAAGACCAAGCTGATCAACTGATGGAACACCTCCCCAGTCCTCAACAGGGGGAGGTGGTGCAAGACACACTGGAGCTTTAACACACCCTCGCGGAGCTCCTTTCGCTTCCACAGACTGCAAAGTTTGGTAAGGTAGCACCATCCATAAACTAAATATAAAGAGTAAAGACCTTCGAAGAAAAGTTGAAATCGAATTAGAAGAGGCATGCCTTACGAAACTGAGTATACACATCAGGTACATTCTTGGCGCTGAATGGAAGGTCATCTATGTGGTACATTGTGCTGCCCCACACCAGCTGAAGTATAGGAATCCTTGTGCCAGTCTGACTGCTTGACTTCTCTGGAATAGGTGGTAAATGTACTCGTTGAAGTGCTTTATTCACCAATTTCTCGACCATTAGCTCTTCACTACACGTTTCTTTTTGCGCAAACACCTAAATAGATTGTACGTTGTGTATCAAATAACAGAGTTATGGATGCAGTAACATAAAATTCATATAAAGGAATACATTAACAGATTGATGAAACAACACATGTATTGAACTGCTCAACTGTGTGGGCTGCAAAAGCTTTGGCAAGAGAAGGGAGGACTTCCTCTGGTTTTCCTTGTTGAATGAGCAGGTTGAGTCCTTTCTTTATCAGATTCTTCCTCAAATCAGCTAAACTCTCGATGAGAAACTGTGCTCGCAAAGCTGTTCAACCATGAAAGCAGAACGTCACACTTAAGATAGTGCTCGCCCAATTACAAGAAAACCAAATCCGAAATTCAAACAGAGCAGGGACAGCCACATTTCATTCTTATAAAAGTCAAAACCCATCCCGCCGAGAAGATCTAAATACAGTAAAAACAGGTTTAGTGTGCATGCGAATGTCATGCGTATACCTCCTGTTTTAGGGAATCCAAAATGGTAAGTAGTTTGGAAAAGTCGAGGGTCTACACAGTAAACAGGTAAAACCATCTCAGATGAAACCCAAGCCTTGTACAAAGCCTCATTGTCCAATACTCTCAAATCATTCCTGAACCAGACAATGGTAGTCCCTACACCATTCCTCTTCATCGTCTTTGATGTGTATCTTTCAAAGGTTTGTTCAACAACATGGTCTATCTCTTCAACGTCTAGCCCCGGTACCTCATACATTACGGCACCAGATGATGTAGAAACCAAGCTCATGATCTTGAAGCAAGCACAAGGCTTGTATTGGGTAAGGAACAAAAGCGTTAAAGCGCGGTTAGAAGGCTGTAATAGCTTTTCCCCACGAAGAGAAAAGGAAAATGAAGAGAGACTGGCCATTCTTCCAAGTTGTTAAGAGTCCAGAGATATAAGCAGTTGGGAAGATGACACGTGGCATATGTTTGTTGGTGATGACGTGGCTTATTCATAGCCCTTTAGGTAGGGGTTGGGTGGGATGGGCCTCGTGTCCTTTCGTTACCTCAGTCTCTAGCAGACAGCAACATAAAAAGTACAAAGTGGATATGAAAACAAAAAGAAAATAGGTATGTCATTGATTAAATTTGACAAGGGACAATAATTATAGAGTTATTATTTGATTACTCATTTTTTGTAATATCCCATTCTTTTTTTAATATAGAGGAGTGGATATAATTGTTATGTAAGGATGTGTTTGTTACAATTAATTAAAATATATTTAATTAAAATATAATTATTAATTAATTAAAATATTGTAATTAATTAATTATAATATAATTAATTAAAATATTGTAATTAAAATATTATTAATTAATTACAATATAAGTAACTAAAATATAATTATTCATTAATTAAAATATTGTAATTAAAATATTATTAATTAGTTACAATATAATTAATTAAAATATAATTTATTCGTTAATAAATTATCATTAATTAAAATTTAATTAATTAATTAATTATAATAAATTTTTATTTCTTAGTATTTTTACAAACTAATCACTATCAATGGTAACAGTAATCATTTCTTTCCCTTAACCAACCATCATAATTATAACGACAATATTCATTCTCATTTCTTACTATATTCATTTCCATTCTTATTACCATTCTCCTGTACGAATCAACCGCCCCCTCAAATTGATTCCAACTCATGAAAATTTTCTCAAATTATAACATTACTACCTCTGTACCATAATACTAACATCTTCAATTTTAAGGTTTTGAGTTATGATGATATAATGAAGAACTTTCCTCTCTCTCTGTATGTCTGTATCTCTCTTCTTCTTCTTCTTATCTAATATATCAATCCTTTGATTGTTTTGATATACTTTCTTTTTTATAAAAAAGCTATGAATAATTAAATTAAGTCATAATAGTCAACCAAAAGTGAGTTCTAGTACATCACAACTTGTAAAATATAAGAGAAACAACTAACCACATGCTGAAGTTTAATTATAATGGTGATGAGGTACTTGTGTTTTGATCACGTGTGAGAGAGAATTTTTCTTCAATCTTAAGTGGTGAACCCGAAAGACATCTTCTGTAGGTTTATTCCTCCTTTTGAATTCTTTTGATGGTTTCTTTTTTTGGGTTAATATTGATGAATTTTTTTGTTACTAAAGAGTATATCTTTTCTTTCATCTTTTTGTTTTAATTTCTTTTTTGTGATTTTTACTTCCCTTTCAAAGTTTTCACTTGGATGATATATTTCCTTTCATTTGATAATAATGACTTCTATTTCTTGTATTCCTCTCTTTCGATTTTAAAATAAAGATTCTCATATCTTTATTCCTTTAGTTTCTATTTGTTTACGATAAAACTTGAGAAAATCATAAATGAAAAGGTCATGCTTTTGTGATTTTTATATAGTTATGGTGATGATGAAGAAGGTATTGAGTTAATTTGTGTTGGAATTTTCAAACCAAGCCTAGCACAATTGGGCTTTAAAATAGGAGTAACTTATTTAAGCTTAGGCTCGAGCAAATTTATTTGTTCCTAGTTGGATTTTAGTCTATCCAAAGTCATATTAGGCTTGGACTTAGTCTCAGGTCGCATAAATTAGGCTCGATTACTTAAATAAAAAATTATGGGTGAAGCTTAAGTCTTAGACAACCCAAACCTAACCCAACTTATTGCTAACCCTAATCTCAGTTCTCACATCAACTTCTAGATAATTCTTCACTTCTTTTAAAATCTCTGTTGATCGTAGAACTAATAATTCATGAACTTGTAGTTTTTGCAAATATTTAGTTGATACTCATATTATTATTTATGCATAGGATCATAATACAAGTAAATGGCCTTTATAAAAATAGTTTTGGAATTGGATGGTGATCTTCCATAATTGAAGCCAATTCTATTCCTATCAGTAGAGCGTTTTTGGGCTCTAAGTATGCTAATTAATTTTTCACTTCCTATAGTAGACTTAGATAATGATTCTTTGAGGATGTTGATATCCTTCTTTAATGCATCATTTATACAATAAATCATTCACTTTATTATTGGTAATAATCACACTTTTAGATTATATCATGTCATGCATATCACATTTCAAATTTTGGTTCAAATCATAGACGCATCTAAGAGTTTTTTTTGGCCTTTTTATACTTAAAAGATACTATTTTCCTTTTCATACTTATGGCCTCTAAAATTTCAACTAAATCATCATCTAAAGATCAACATTATAATCATTGTTATCAATATAGTGTTGGAAAATCCCGGTGTGAGCATCACATGTCCACGGTGCGGAAAAACAAAAATTTTTATTCCGGGACCTTCCCGAAAGCCAGGATCCATGTGACTATATAACAAAGTCAAAC
>JANVCQ010000232.1:23242274-23269246 GCA_025531925.1 Erythroxylum plowmanianum | reverse complement strand
GTGATATTGTTCAATTGCGACATATGCATTCCATGCATGAATGCATGATCAGTTAATGACAGTTGTGACCGGAGCAGTCACCGAGAGCTAAAAGCTCAATGTATTAGGGCCTCGAGCTCCCAGTGATTCAGAGCCTCAGGCTCAACGATTAATGCCCCCTTATTGGGATAGTTTAGGCGCTCGGTCACAACACCGTAATAAATAGAAAAAGTGTCACATACGCATTACATATGCATTTGAGTGAATTTTTTGATTCAGTGAAAAGGCAAAATGCCTTATATTTATGTGATACCAATCATGTGGTACTTCCGAATGTGAAGTTATAAATCAACTGTGTTATGCTTGAGTGTTGCGTGAATTCATTTGGTTATGTTTGTCCAATCGAATGAAATGTATAAATTGTCTATGCTTAAGTGAAATTGTGAAAGGTGATCAAACATGCAACAATGTGAATGTATGTTATGTGAAGTGATGTGTTGCATGAATTGAGTGAACCATCGATGATGATCACTCACTGAGTTCGTAAAACTCACCCAAAATTTACAATTATTTTTCATGACCGAGAAGAATAACCCATTAGGCAACGGGCGTATAGCATCTGCTTGTGAGTGAGACAAATGGTCGGGATCAGTTCGCGTCTGCTTTAGTGTCTGATAAAATTGTATTTTCTGAATTTTTGTATTACTGATTAGGTCAATTTGTAAAGTCAACAAACTGAAATAAATTGTATTTATGAAAAGGGCCCTCGTGGCCATTGTATTTACCGATGAGCGTGTATGTTAATTGTTTTCCCGCATAGTGCATGTTTGTCCTTCAAAAAAAAATTTATACTGAGTTTTGACTGAATGATGTAGCACGCCACCCTCACAGGGCACAGACTCAGATATCACCATCGATATCGGGTTCGGGTCATACGAGAGTGGGGTGTTACAAATTATGACTGGTAATTTTGAGTTTCAACTACAAAAGTGTACTATAGTGCACTTTTAACATCTTTAGCTCCAACTATAGTGGTTCCTTAATTGATGACTTTACTCCATACTCCTTTGGTCTTTCTATCACTTTAAACTTCTTTTCTATTTGAGCAGGCTCATTAGTCTCTAAGGATCTCAAATACTCCCCTAGGAAAGGGCTAAACCTGTTCTCATGTTTTCCTTGTATGATATAACTTCCTAATGGATCTTATGAAACTCCTCGGATCTTTAATCTTTTAAGAGAAATTAGGTTGAAAGATGACAAAGTATTCCTCACTTATAGTGACAATTGGAAACTCCTCGAATTTTTTTTCTTAAAAGTTGAGCTTTTAGGAACTTGGAATTGTATATTGTTGTAGGGCTTTTGAGGTTGATTCCTAAAAATTCAACTTGCTTCAATTGACATCCCTTATTATAATTTGTTTGACACTCATGATTGGGGTGTCTCCCACCACAAATGTTACAACTAATGATATGTATTGACTATATTGCCACACTCATTTGGTTAATCGTCTTACTAAGAGCTTCTAGCTTTGCCTATAATGATGCCACCATATCGACACTGTAGATGTTACTTGCATAAGGCTTAGGTCCTAAATTCCTCCACTGTTAGTTGTTTATGAATATGTTTTGGATAAGCTTTCGCAATTTGTTAGGGGTCTTAAAGATGGTGGTCCTATATGAAGATGTAGCTATTAACTATTTAGTTGGGTAGCTCAATTTGCTATAGAATGTGTGAATCTACATTCCTAAATTAAGACCATAGTATAGGAACTTTCACAGTAACTCCTTCCATCTCTCTCAAGTTTCATATAAGGTTTCATCATTTAGATTTTAGAAAGATAAAATATCACTCATTAGGATTGCTATACAAATTGGAGGAAAGTATTTGGCCAAAATGTTTTCATTAAGCTCGTTCCATATAATGATAGATCCTGAATGTAATTAATTCATCCATGATTTAGCTTTTTCCGTTAAGGTGAAACGGAAAAATCTTAATTAGATGGCATCCTCTAAAATTTGTGACAAAAATTTGTTAAGCTTGAATGTGTCACAAATTTTCATAAAGTTGACAATATGTGTATTGGTATATTCATCTAATAGACCTCAAATTGTACCAACTATTGAACCATTTAAATCATGTTGGATATAATCTTAAAATTATTTGCTTCAATTCTTAGTCTAGTAATGATAGACTCAAGCCTAGTTAGTAATAGTCTAGCATAATATCTTATTATATTACTCCTTAATTGACCTGTCAATGTGGCTGGTAATTGCACTTAAACTCTCAAGGTTCTTTATCTTAGTTTTTAAAGTAATGTGCACTCAATATTTAGATTTGGCTTAATTGGTACTCTAGGACTACTCTTAGTTATACAACAAAGAACCTATACCTATAATATAGCCATACCCATAAGATCAAGAAAAGACTGTTCTAGAATAAAAAAACAAATACAAAAACAAACAAAAAGATGATTAGATTAATAAAAGTAAAGCTTTCCTAATAGCTTAGTCCCTGATAATGGTGCCAAAAGCTTAATATTTGATATATATAACTCAAAATAAAACAAAAAAATCACACAATTAAATGCACTTATCATTTCCTATAGTATAGATTAGTAAGTCAAGTTTTAACCCTATAAAGATTGTAATTACTGGTATTGATTGTCTTCCTATTATGTAATCTAATAAAACTAGTGATTGATTTAGAGAAAATAAACAAAAGTAACTTAGATCACTAAATTAAATCAATGAATAAGAGTAAAGCAATCAATACATAAGTAACATCTAAGTATAATTCCCCTATAACCTTCCCAATGTCTAGAATTCATCTTGTCATAATGATTGATCTTTGTTCCTTGCACTAATAGGAATTTTAACTTTACAACTACATTCTCTTTTGATAAATATAGCTCACATTTTTAACTTAATTGTCTAAAATATCTTTCTAATCAAAATCTAAAAAAATATGTTACTTCACTGTGTGAATTCCCATGATAGGTTTGACCTTAATCCAATAGACTTTTGTGGGCTTATCTTTAAGTTTATGTAACTCTTATTGTTCATGATGTGATCTATTCATACAATTAATCTCTCAACCTAATGTACAAAATCTAAATTTGAATTACAATGCCTGTGGATTTCAATTTAACATAATATGTTCATGAACAATTCTCAAGAAAGTAAGATCTTTTATTAAATCCTAAATCCAAGAGTAAATTCTCCATCCCACATAAGTTTATCTCCGGATTAGTTCATAATAAAATAAAGAAAACTCATGAGCAAGAAAGAACACAAGAAACTTGTTTGAATTCTTATAAGTTAATGAATCTTGATAAATCTTCTTATTTTCCTCTCCAAGATTGCCTTTTCCTTAATTTCAGTTGCTTCAATTGGTCCTATTTAATTTTTACCTCCAAAGCTAATATCTAAAAAGTCTCTTCTATTTTCCACCTTCCCTCTCTTCAAACATGAAATCTTAGAATTTTTGTATGCGTTAGAATTTTTGCATGATACAATTTAAATATGGGACAGTGATGGGCTCCTTTTTTGCTTAAGATTCCTCTTATCTTCTTTTGTATGACAAAATATTGCCAACACAAGTTCACGTTTCAATTGCATTGGTGAACATGTCCAGGACATGGTAGGATGTTACAAACACCTAAAGAAACAAAAAGATCCTTTATTGGACGTAGGTAGAACATAGGTCCATGTTAGTTTCTTATTAATCATGTTAAACTTTTATAGGAGCAAAATATGGTATGAATGAACAATGGGAGTAACACGACACTATATTTGCACCATATTCGAAGTCATTTTCCAAAAGTTCATAAAAATAACTTAAACCTGACTCAAATCTTCCCAAATCCATTCATTTTGCTTTGAAGGACTAAAATAAAACTTGAAATAAAATATAAGTCATTTTAAGTACCAAATCCATTGAAAAAAATTAAATCACAAGCATAGTTCTCTCCAAGTTTATATTAAAACTATAGTACATTCAACACCTATCAAGTATACATTTTAGAAATAGGCTCATTTTTATCATATGAAATAACTTATATTAGTGCATTAATAAACTTAGTTTGCTCTCGCTTTTGCTTAAGTAATGCCCTTATGTGTGATTTCAAGTGTGTTTAGTGTCTTATAGGTAGATACTTTATTGACTTCGTTTATATCAAGAGCACAACATAAAATATGCACCACTTTGTTATTTAACATAATAAGTCTCTTATTATTAACACTCCACTCACTTTTATCCTTTGTATCTTAGTCTCCACTTTAAACTATTGCTCTCATTGGGACTTATAATTCTCTACAATTCCCCAAATATTAACCATTTCGGATAAAAGAAAGTGTTTCATCGTAGTAATTGTCACTTTTAAACAAAGGAGGTTTACCTATACATTGACTATCTTGACGAAAAAGTGAATCAAATTATGTCATAAAGATCTTTACTCAAAATTTGCTAAAAACATAAATGAAGTGAATGAGTCTTGCTTTAATACCAAGTATTGGTCCTAGATGGAAAAAAGAAAACGATAAATTATGTGCATTGACTTTTTCTAATTTTTAAACTAATGAATAATTATGGCAAATTCGTGTATGAGAAGTGGAAAGTAAGTTGTGGACACTTGAGAGGTTAGAGAGTGCTTGTATGCATTATAAAACATATAATAAGCTTTTGATTATTGGTATAAGCAAGAGAAGGAGCTTTTGAGTTATATAATTATTATAATTAAGGAAATTGCTTAAGGTACACTTTGAGAGGGTTCTTTTTAACCTTAAAAAAACTTGTAAATGTTTAATCTTTACCTTTGGCAAAGCAAAACCATTGTAAACATTTCTCTAGATCCATTACAAAGAAGATGTCATAAAAAGGGTTGTTTTTAACCTATTAAAGGAAGGAGATAATGAATTTCCAAATGAAGCTTGAAGAGTGGAGATATGCCAAATAGTATTTGGTTGAACCATATATATTTGTTTTTTTCCTCTTTCCTTATTCTATTTTATTTATTATGGTGATTGCTTTGTGATTATCATATGTGAATTTGATCCATTAGTTTATAACTAGAAAAAAGAAGTGAATACATATAATTCACCTTTGTTAGGTGTATCATTTGAAGACCAATAATATTAATGTAAAGTAAAACTTGATAATTATTAATTGTTTCGACATATAAATGAATGAACTAACATTTGCAAGCATTAACACACTTTACTACTAAATAAAACGATGAAATCCCAAACAATGTCCTCATCTATTAGTAGTATTCAATATAGAAAATTAAATTGTTTGTTAGCTTTTTCAATTCTTTATTGTAATATAGAGAAGAGGAGAGAAGACATAACATTACTTACAATTGGTTATCGGGCTAAGAGATTGATGATAAAGATTATAATAGATCTTTCTATGTTAAATTTAATGCATGCCTTCCTTTTGATTCTATTTGGTTTCCCGTAACTCCATGTTGTCTTGATCTCTTTTGGATGTCAAATATACTCTTAACCTCTATTTGATATTTATGCTCAAATTCAAGGGATGGACTTAAATAAATCAATTAAATATAGGAAATTTCTATGATAGATTAAATATTTTTATGCTTACGTGTCAAAAATAACATAAATAACTTGTCATGTAAGGGAACTTAACGATGAGTTATTGATATGTGTCTAAATTTTGATTCATTTGGTATGCTACACTTAGTGATTAATGCCTTAGAAATGCTTAAGATACTCACTTTGACTCATATATGATTTTAGGCACAATTCAAAAGTAAAGAAGTTAAAGTGAGTCGAAAGCATAATATTTAAGCCATTTTCTGAAGATTAATATTCACTTGTCTTCATGGAGCAAGAGGAAGAAAATTAAAAGATAAGAGGAAGACAGAAAAAATGGAACACAAAGAAGAAGAATCATAGAAAGCAATGCGCATGTGCATGTTTTTGCCATGCAAAAACATCAATTTAATGGAGCATAAAATAGCAACAAATTGAGCATGAAACGAAGACAATTGGTGAGGGGAAAAGGGCCAAAATGACGTTGGCGAGGAGAATAAAATGCATGCAGCAAACGTTGGGGCTGAAACGTAGACCACACCTATGTTTAATGCAGGCATCTATCTTTAAACATAGACAACGTCTACATTCAACCTAGACATTGTACGATAAAGGCAGACGTTTGCGTGGCATGAGATGTGTTTTAATTAAAATGCACAATAATAAGGTAGGGATGTGAACAATAGGGTGGACCAAAAACTAAATAAAAAGAGAGAGTAGTGCAGAAAATAGAAGGGGGAGAGGCTGCAATTCTTTCTTCATTTTTTTCACCACCGAAGCATCTATGGAGAAGATGATTGATGCTTGGAGCATAAAAATGGAGATAGAAGGCTAGATTCTCGACGTTGGTTCAACAAGGGTGTCGACGTCAAGTCACGATATTTTATCATTTTAATGTTGTAATTTCTTTTCAGATTGTTGTGTTGTTGGTGTTGATTTGATCGAGTTTTGGGATGAATGATCTTAATACGTTATTTACATTGTTCTATTTTGAACCTATTGATAAAACATTGAATGTAATTTGTAATCGTTACTTTTGATGTTTGTGAGTAGCATCTAATGATCTTGTATCATTAAGAACAACATAACTTAGATTAGATAACCCAAATGTATGAGGTTACTGCTTATATTGATCATTTTTCACATCGTAATGTAGCTATTAAATTAAATCTAGAGATTGTATTCTAGATTATTCAATAGTTAGGTTTAATTAATGACAGTATCTTGATTAAATAAAACCTAACAAAGATTTGGGATTAGTAGAGTATCATATTAGTCTCGATAGTTCGAAAACAGTTGTGAAGACATTAGGATAATGAAATATATTTGATTGTGTTTAGGCCGATATTGAACCTAAAACCCAAACTTACGTATATTCGATAATTTAATCATTTTCGATCGCTTGTTTTAATTTGTTTTCAATAGTTACTTTTATTTTATTTTTTAAATTGGTAAAAAAACCCAAAAAAAAAACCCTTTTATATTTTTCTGACATCAATTAATTTCATTACAGAAATTAACTGAACATTCCTTATAGATTCGATCCCGACTTACCATAATTACAAATTTTAGTGTGCAGAGTCAGGTAAATTTTGCAGTAAACTCGATACGCGTTGTCAGTTATAACTGGGCTTAACAATGTATTATTTTTGATAGAAATGAGGGTTATGTATTAAAGGATTAAAAATACAGTTTAGATTAATTTTACAATTTTACCTAAAATTATGAAATAAAATGTCAAATTATGAAATAAAATTTTCCGAGTGATTCTCTTTGTGTGCCCTTTATTTCAACTAGGTAGGTATTTTTCAAGTACAAGTCATTTATCCAAACTTTAGCCTGCTTTATATATATATATATATATATATATATAATTTCTATATTGAAAATTTTTTATGATTTATGGAATTTTTTGTTTACTTATCCATTAATGCAATTAAAATAGGATTACAAAAGAATCAATTTATAATTACATGTACTCAAAACTTTTCTATATTCAGCAATGCCACTAATTAAAAGTGACCAGTTTGGTCCTTAAAAAATAGATTTGTATTCTTCATAGTACAATAATTTTCTAGAATTATAAAGAAAATCATAAAATTCAATAAAGATGACACAGCTTTGCAAAATCCGAGACTGAAACCTGTGGTGGTATATTCAAAAGACTATATATATTTACTGTCAAACACATCAGTTTTCTAATTTCATTTTAAAATAAGGCCCACCGGAGATAGTGCAAAATCGTGAGCTATTAGAGCTCAACGGAATGAGCCAGGTGTCAGACGACGCGCGTTTCCAAATCAAATCTAAAGACACTTACTATTTGCTAATCATAAATTAACCGAAAAAGAGCGAGTGTGTGATGTGATGTGATGTCATAAAAAGCAGAACAACAACAAATACTCAACACGTAGTATTCTTTTGCAACAGTTTTGGTAGTTATCAACATTCATCACATACCTTCCAATTCTTGCACTTTCCCATTCCAGATTTCTAACTCTCTGTCATTGCCTGCCAAAAGGTACATTCTTTTACTCCTTTTAAAAACTTCTTCAATTGTTTGGAGACAGAGACACCTACAAATTTCTTGTCATTAGTGTCTTGATGGTCTATGATCTCCTGATAATAAGTCTTTTGATCGCTTGGCTCAGTTATGACTGACACTCCGGTGTTTTTGCATGGAAAGCATCAATCTTTTGAGTAAATTTTGTCTCCCACAACGAAACCAACGCACCATTTTTTGTTTCAAACTGGATCCAATTTTGCTAAAGCCATGAAAATCACTCTGCCAATTATTATATTCGGTTTTCCTCCGATTCTCACTAGTGAGTGATGAAATTGAGTTTCTGTTTTAACTTTTAACCACTTAATGTAAAGCTTTTAACAATGCTCTTGTGATATATAATAGCTACACTTTTTTGTCAGGTTCGTGCATGTTTCAAATTCGAGAATAGTGATTCAGTAGTTAAAATGAAAATTAAGGTTAAACTGATTCTTTGATGTCTCCAACCTTAATGAAGCCAGCTCGTGAATGGCAGCTCGGCATGGGGGACATTTTGATCATGTCTAGGTCGACCAGACAACGATCTCAGTTACAAAGACCAACATGGATCGTTGCAGTGGTTTCTTTGGTGACTATTTTTTTTATTCTTGCCCATGTTTACCGGCAAGGAAGCTCCTGCTACATATTTTCTTCTGGCGGTTGTTTTCTGCTAGGGCCACATGATCTTGTTCCTTACAGAGAATTAACTGATGACGAGACAATAGCTCGTGTGGTAATGAAAGAAATCCTTAAGACACCTCCAATTCAACCAAAGAAACCCAAAATTGCTTTTATGTTTTTGACTCCTGGGTCGTTGCCTTTTGAGAGGCTCTGGGAGAAGTTCTTTCAAGTATGTGTTTGATTCTTCTCAGTTACATGTTTTTTCCTTTGCCGTTCTTTCAAGATGTGTTTGATTCTTCACAGTTACATGTTTTGTTCTTTGGTTTCTGTAGTAAGTGAATGTTCTGTTTCATATGATCATGGTGTTGGGAGTCTTTAGTTTTATTCATGTTAGAGGACGGTGCATGGTTGCTTATGCAGAAAAGGAAAGATTTACGAATAGCGAAGTAACATTCTTTGGTTGGTTGTTTCATGTCAATGGAACATTAGAGCTTGCAGTGCTAACATGTTTTTGCACATCAAGGTAGCCACACAAGTAATAATGCTTCTCACTCCTTGTTTAGAGATATATATTATGGATCAAAACAATATTGTGACAATGAGCTAAAGATGACCATACTCTGATTCCTGAAATAGCATAGTTCTCAACTTATAACAACAATCTACCGTGGTCAGTAAGTCCAGTCGCGAGCCATTTTCTTAATTTCTACCCTCGTTGTGCTCTGGCAGGGCCATGAGGACAGATTCTCCATTTATGTTCATTCATCTCGGGAGAGGCCTGTTCATGTGAGTAGTTATTTTCATGGTCGAGATATTCGCAGTCACAAGGTATGCCAGCTACTTTAAGTTGTATAATTAACGCAAATTGCTTCTTTTATTGTCACGTTACCGAACTGCCATTTGCGCTCGTAAGTTGAAACAAAAGACTTTGTGATTATCATTGCATCTTCATTGATACTTCTCTTTGAAGGGTTCTCAAACTTTCTTTGTATAACAACATGATGTCTAACTCGGTGTTTAAACAATAGGGTGGTAAAACACTAAATCATTAATTGTGGAAATTAGTTAACAATCGAAGCTCCAATTCCGCTGCTGAATTTGTTTTAGAGATATTTCTAGGCCTTATCTGGCTTTAGTATAAATATTCTCTTGCATGCATAAGCAACACCAAGCAAGACTACAAGTTTAGCATTTTTCTTATGGAAATTAGTTTTCTCCCTTATTTATTGATTTGTTGAATAAGTTGGCATGTATTTGAACTTTGCCCTCTTTCACTCGGGAAATCTTCCATTGCATCTAGTATCATATGGTACCGAGAGACTTTTGTGAACCCATGAAACTATAAACTATAGGTGGAGTGGGGAAAAGTTTCCATGCTCGATGCAGAGAAGAGGCTACTGGCTTATGCACTCTATGACCCTAATAACCAACAATTTGTCTTACTGTCAGACAGGTATGGTAGAAACTTTTTTCATAGTTAATCCATGCCATCATCTTCTTTGACCTTGTTCTTTCCTTTTCAGCTGTGTGCCGCTACATAACTTTGACTATGTCTATAACTACCTGGTGTTCACAAATATCAGCCATATTGATTGGTAAGATCTTTTGCTTTTCTGAAAGGTACACAGTATGCTCTTCAGTTCCTTCCCAGAAGCCTTCAAAGGTACTCATCTCTGATCATCTCTCTCTCTCTCTAGCTTTGAGGATCCAGGTCCACATGGTAGTGGCAGGTATTCAGAGCATATGTTACCTGAAGTTCAAAAGGATGATTTTCGGAAAGGTTCTCAGGTATATTGCTTTTAGTTCCAAAATGTTAGTAGATGGACATTTTGAAGCTTACTCATCTTCATTGATTAGCGATCAATTGACAAACAGATCTTGCAAACAACTAACTCAAGATATATAACTTACAGCTATTGACAATTGATGATAGATCCTGGATTTATAATATGTGTTACTTTCCCACGTAAACATAGAACAGAAACTAGTTGAGCCTGCCAAAATTTTTGATCGACCAAATGTTTGCCAATACCACGTTAGAGATTGCAACATCACAGATCTATTACTTAAACTTATTTCAATTGTCTGATACTGGATTTTAGGGAAAGATAATATACTGGAAGAGGTAAATATGGAATGGCTTTTAGAAAATATTTTAATCATTATGGGTAAAACATTTTTCCAGTATGGTGTTGATTCTTATTGTTATTTCAGTGGTTCGCCATGAAGCGGCAACATGCTTTAATAGTAATGGCAGACAGCTTATACTACACGAAATTTAAGCTTTACTGTAAGGTACATATTTTTAAATGAAGCAATTGCACTTTGTATTGTTAAATGATTTGATTCATGATCCATATCTCTTCTCTCTTTGGGTGTCAGCCAAATATGGATGGTCGTAACTGCTATGCTGATGAGCATTATTTGCCAACTCTTTTCAATGTCAGTACACAAATTTTGTTTCCAGTTCCTGCAATGAAACTTCTTTCAAACATTGTCATATTGATCCTGTTCGCTTTCCTACGTCAGATGATTGACCCTGGCGGGATTGCAAATTGGTCAGTAACACATGTTGATTGGTCAGAAGGAAAATGGCATCCTAAAGCGTATAGGACTATGGACGTTACTTATGAGCTTATTAAAAACATAACGGTGCGTACGTGTTGGTAGCTTTTGCTTCAATTTAATTTTACAAGGGTTACATATTATTGACTTGGTGCGATTCGTTTTCCTGATCTACTACTAGTCCGTTGACGAGACCATGCATGTTACAAGTGATCCGCAGGTATGGAGGTCGTTCTTTAAAGTTACGAATTGACCAATTCATTCGACTTATTTCCATGGCATACTCTTATTTTTCATGTCTTAGACTACTGAAAATCTTCACTCCAACTGCAGAAGACGGTGATGACTAGAAGTTGCATGTGGAATAGAATAAGGCGACCTTGTTACCTATTTGCAAGAAAGTTCTACCCTGAAACACTCGATAGATTGCTGTTCCTTTTCTCAAATTATACAACAATATAGGCTTTTGCTGGCATTCTTTTAGGTTGGTCCGCACATTCTTCTGTACTCAACCTTCAACTTAATTATACTAGATAGGTATGTCTTAGACTTCCCTTCCACATCTCTCCATACATTTCCCAGTTGAAGGAGATGACGAAGAATCGGGATTGATCAGATTGCATTCATGTTCACAATGCTGTCAGTTTGGCTGCTGCCCTTCTGCAATGGCCAATTCATTGTTTTCTACAGAAATTTTGGTTACAACTCTAGTAATGTATTTACATATTCATGTAACGAACATTTGGGAAATGTTGACATCTTTGAGAGTGTGTAATATTTGCTTTGAGATTGCAAACTGATAATATCAATTTATTCCTGGTATTGGAGTTGATGTTAACTGGATGACCAATTGGAAAATTTAATTTTCACGTTCTTCCTTTCGATGTTATAGTGGCGGCGAACGCACGAGGAGGAAAAGCATTTCAAGTTCGTTTATGATGGCGTTATAAAACGGAAAATCGTCATACATATACGTTAGAGTTCTACATCAAAAACTGCGCTAAATATTTTATTTCTACCTTATAAAATAAGTTATAAGTAGTCGATCTCAACGATTAAGGTACGAAAATATTTAAATAAGTGTGTCCTTAGGTCATGAGATCTTCTCAATAAAATTTATAAGCAATAGTTATTGATTCGTCTAAATTGGGTGATTTTAAAGGAATGCCTAGTTTTATTCTTGTATTAAATTTAATTTTTCCTAAGGCTAAATTTCCATTCATCATACCTATTACTTGATCATTTAAATTTGTCATGCTTTCATCAATAATAGCCATTCTAATAGGTGAATATATTCCTTCTTGGAACGTTGATTTTAATAAAATCTTAATAGTAGATAAGTGTATATAACCAATTTTATGTCGATTGGTTTTAGGGATTTTTTGTAATTGTTTACTAATTTGGGCTTGATTATCAAACTTATTTGAATATGTCCATTACATTGATCCATTCGTATTGGGTTTCATGTATAATGATTTTATTTAGGATAAAAAGACAGTACAAAATACATCTTATGAAATTAAAGGTCTTATTAAGTCTAAATAAAAACTTCTCATCCTGCTGAGATCTTTTCTATATTCGTCTGCTATACTTATGAGTCTTGTTGTTTCTTCCATCATATGTAAATCAGCATTGTCATGAGCTTTTTCATTATGGGCAATATATTTGATCTTTTGTTCGTCCAACCAATCATCGCGTGCATCAGTTGTTTGAATTAAGGTTTTCATAAATCTTTTTCGGTCAAAGTAGGTTCTATTATTTTCCATTTTCAGATCTGAATAAAAAGAAGTGAGATAAAAGATTTATTCAAGATTATGGTAATCAATATCTGGATCAAATATTTTTTCTAATAAAAGTTGAAATAATAATGGTGGAAAATTATAGGTTAAACAACTATGTAAATAATCAGTTAGTTGGACCGTAGGGAATGCAATGGTGCATGAAGACAGAAAGAATGATAAATAATGAATATATGAGGTACGAATATAAATAAAAATCATAAAACTCATGAATATAATCATATAACCTAATTGAATTGAAAACATTAGTAAAGAATGATTTGAATCTAATTGATGATGAAACAAAAACACTTAACGTTCATACCTTCTTCTATGTTTGCACGATCGCCAAACGCAGGCTTGAAAGCAAGAGAGAAGAGTGATAAGAACAGAAAAGGGAATTTATTTCATGGGAGCTCGAAGGCTCGAAGTGTTACATTATATAGAACTCGCTAGGATAAAAGGGCAAAACATAAGTGGCCAACAAAACGAAAAGAAAAGTTGACATAAAGAAAAGGTGACATAAAGTAAAAGAACGATATAACTTAAAGCAAAGAAAAGACGAAAGGTAAAGTAGGATATGACTAAAAGAAATGTAAAAAGTAAAAAGGTGGAGAATCTACACTGTACAATTTGTCGGTTATGCCTACATTATTTACATTTTGGATCCTTCTGCCGACACTCTGAGTGCTTGTCACATGCTTCCTAGCTTTCTTCAATTATTGTGTCGTCTGAATCTTCTTCTTCTTTCTTTGTGGTAGTGGTTGTGCAGTATTGGCATTGATGCTCTGTATAGTCTCTGAGTTGTTTACAAATGGCTATTTTCCATGATTCTGATAAATTGTTGAAATTTCCGTTCATATGACTAAATGGTTGGGCAAACTGTTGAATAATTTGTATTGCATCGACGGTAATAGGATTTTTGTAAGATGAAACCATAATCATGTTAGGTCCTTTGTAATTAATCTTAATCATTGATTCATTGGTGAGACGGTTGCATTGGTTAAACACTCTTTTAAGGCAATGGATGTTAAACTGATTAATAGTGCCCCAAAGGAAATCATACTGAGTAGGTGTATCAATTGGTGGGTAAATGTCGTTGCTAATACCAATCTGTATATAAGCAATTCTTGATAACTTAATTTCCGCATCCTTAATTGCTTCCTCAGTGGTTGTTTCCTTGAAAATTGGATAACTGTTATAAATTTTCAGGAATATTTCTCTATCTTTCGCGAATCTTTCCTTATAGGTCTTGACTGCTTGAATGAATCCTAAGGGAAAATCTGATAAAATGGATAGATCTGTGAGGTAAATTGTATCTATTAATCCACTTTGAAATAATAAATAAGTGGTGAGTGGCTCAGCTCCTAGGAAGATGATTGCTTTTGGTCCAAATATGCCTCGATTCTGTGGATAATATTGAAATATTTTCATGTCGTCGGTCCAATTATTAAGTGCCTGAAAGTATTCAATAAACATTTCTGATGTCAATCTTCTGGCTTCTTACTGGATATTTTTGGCTGGTAGGAGGTTGATTCTTTCAAGATCAATTGCTTTTCCTAATTTTGTCATATTGAGAGGAATAGATGGTGATGTCTGAAGAACTTGGCTATATTGTGGTCTAAGTGGTGGATTTCTGAATTCACTTAAAGATTTTTCTGCTTCTTGTCTAGTTGCAAAACTTTTATAAACGATTCCTTTCTTGCCTGTAATATGTATTACTGCCTTGTGCCATTCTTCATAAATATCGACCATGGGTCCATTGTATATTACATATACTTTGGATTCTGAGTGGTCTTGGGTTTTTTGTGACATAGTTGGGGTAAAATGTTGTGGAGTTACTAAAGGGATAGATGTAGGTTGAGGTGTATCTGGTTTTTTTGGGTTGTTCAGGTGCTTTAGTAGAAAAACTGGGTAGATTTGGCTGAATTTGTTTTTTTAAAATAATCAATGGTATTTCTTAGATGGGTCATTTCCTGAATGGTTTTCTGTGATTGTTCCTGCAATTTTTGAATCTGTGTTTGTAACTCTGTATAATCCCCTTCTTTTTGAATTAACGCTTCTTCCATAGACTTTAGAGCTGCTTCCATTCACGTGTGAGACTGTCTGCAACACAATTGTTAGTAGAAGATATATATTTGATTGTATACTGATATTGACTTAATTCCAGTTGCCAACAGATTAACTGTCCTTGATTATAATTGGTTTGAATGATGTATCTTTTGAATCCACATAAATACTTTGAATCCGTCTGAATTTCAAATTCAACGGGTAATAAATCTATTCACCATTTTCTCAATGTTTTGAGACAGGTTAATGTTTCCTTTTCATATATTGGATACTTCATTTCAATGGGATTGAATGTCCGATTTATATACTTGCAAAGTAAATACTTTTTGGTGTTGGATGGTTGTGTCAAGAGGCAGCCAGCCCATGTATCTATACTTGCGTCGGTTTGTACCAACAATGAATCATTCGGAAGATAATTATATAAAAGTGGTAAATCCTTGCATAAAGAATTTAATTTTTTAACTGTTTTAGTATCTTGATCAATCCAATGCCATTGATTTTTAGTACTACATTTTAATTGTAATATTTTTCGTTCCTTTGCTAATTCTTTTAAAAATCCTTGATCAGATATATAATTAAGAAGTCCTAAAAATTGTTGTACTTGGGTGTTATTATTAAGTTGATCTGAAAACTGATGTAGTTTGGTTAATATATTAGGTTGCAATTTTAAATATCCATTATTAAACTCAATTCCTAGATATTCAATATTTTGTTGAGCTAATTTTGCTTTCTGTTTACTTAAGATTAATCCTTTGTTTCTACACCTTTCGAGAACTATTTTTACTTTCTTTAAATGATCTAATTTATCCTGATTAGAATAAATAATGATATCATCAATATATACAAATGTAAACTGTTCCAATCCATCTAAATTATTATCCATAAAGCATTGATAAATACCAGGTGCTTGTTTTAATCCAAATAGAAGTACATTCCATTGATAATGTTTTTGAGGTGGACAAGAAAATGCAGTTAAATCCTTAGTGTTAGCATGTAATCTAAGTTGTCAATAACCTGATTTTGCATCTAAAGTTGTAAACCATTTATGTCCTTTTAATTTGTTAATAATGTAATTTTTCTAGGTCATTTATATGCATCACCTATAGTTACTTCATTTAATTTCTTATAATTAATAACCATATGTCGTTTACCTCGTTTTTGTTCAGATGAATTATTAACATAAAAAGCTGGTGCTGAATGTTTACTATAACTAGGAGAAATTAATCCTTTTTCTAATAATTCAGAACATTCACTAATAAATTCTTGTACATCTTGTTGAGTATAAGGAATGTTATTTTTAATATTAATCTCTTGGGTAGGATCCTTTAATCTGATTTCAACAAGTTATTGATTTTGATTTTTAATAGGGTCTAGAGGATTTTCACAACATACGTGATCTAACAAAATTTCAATTTCTTGTTGTAAAGAGGTATTATTAAGTAAATAAAATTGAAGAGAATCAAGTTTTGTAGTTAGCATATGTAATTTTTGAAAATAAGAAGTATGATAAATAGGAATTTTTAGTATAATAGATTTTTGATTTAATGTTTTGATATAGGGAGTTTTAACAGTGATGTAATGTAAATACTAACAAAATGGGTTATATAATTTAAGGAAATTATTTCCAATAATAAAAGGTAATCCAGATTCTTGTTGATATATTGAAGGGACTGCAAAAGTATATTTTTCGATAATAATGTTATTATAATAGCTTGCATACCAAATATATTTAAAGCTTCCATCTGCAATACGTATTTGTAAAGGTTTTTCTAATTTTTTCCAAGTGTTTAATAAATGTTTAGAAGCAATACATATAATTGCTCCTGTATCTATGTAGGCATTTACTTTTTTATTCTGTATCACTACTTGAATAAATGTTGTATTGGGATTCAGCTGATGATTCTAATGACTCAGTTTTTTATTCATAATAATATAATGAAGAAATAGTAGAATCAGTATCATGCTCAGATTCAATTGGCTCTAATTGATGTTTGGCCGATTGTAAAATATTGACTTTATTTTGATATTTTGGTTGTTGTTTTTGTGGACATTTGTTTGCATAATGACCTTCTTCTTTACAGATCCAACATCTACAAGATTTTTTCTTTTGGGGACAATCTGATTGTTTTGGTTTAACAGGTCTAGGTCGATATTTTCTATAACCTTTTCGTCTAAATTTCTTTTTAAAAAAATAGGGATTTTGACTATATCTTTGCTTTTTAAATGAATAACGTTTCCATTTATAGGGTTTGTATTTGTAACGTTTTCTTCTTTTTCTATAGCTGGTTAGTTCACAGCCATATTGTTGGGGTACTTTAACATTTTTGTCACAACATAATTGAAGTTCTTTATGCTTTAAAGTTTTTCTCAATTTTGTTTCAAAACATTGTTCTGCTAATAATTCTTGTGTAGTTAATATTGCTCCTCCTAAATTGTAAGCAACTTGATACTTATCTCGTTTTTCTTGAAATCGGGCTTCTACTTTTTGATTCAGAGGATAAGGTAATTTTTGAATAAAAATATGAATATACATTTCCTGTTCTGCTCTGTTAATTTGTAATAATATGTTTTACATTCACATATAAAGTGTTCAATATAGCATAAATCACAAATTCTTATGTTGTTTAAATGCCATAATGCTTGTAATCGATTTTGAGCTATAGTTTCTTGTTGATGTAATACAATATCCTTTCCTAGAAATTCTTTATATATTTCTCCTGAAACAATTCTAACAATATCAATTTCAATTTGAGCATTTACATATTGAGGGGTATTTTTCAATGCTTGTTCATTGTCTGTTAAGAATTGTTGTACTACTCCAGTTATTTTATAAGTAATAAAATTCCAAAATTGATCTTTGTTTAGCATTGTTCCAAATGGTGTTTCTATTTATAATAGAAGTTGTAGTTTATTTGACCAATCAAAAATTACTTGTTTGGCATTAATTACACAATCTAAGTTTAGAGTTCCATCTGGTCCTAATGATATATGTTTTGGAGTATATTCTATTGGGTATTTCCAAACCTTAGATCCTTTTTAATAATATCCTTGTTTATGTTTTGTATGACACTTGCATATCCTCCCATAGCGTATGTGGGTCTTACATTGTTTGGTATCAGAGCATAGTTTAGGTGATTCTGGTTTAACCAACGCTTAAATATTGCTTGTATTTGGATATAAGAGTTGTATTCATGGTTATATTAAGGAATATGAGATTAGTATTATACTGTGGTTGTATACCTTTAAATTGATGCGGAAGTAAATATATTTTTGTGGATTTGACGAAATAAAGAATAAGATGTAAGTAAAAATGATGGGATTTAAAGTGTGTAAGCAAAGTTAAAAGAAAACTAAAATTTCTATTACCTTGAAAGGTTGAACTTGGTACTAGAATGGTTAGTTAGGTATCATGTTGAAAGTTTGTGATTCAATATAAGGTTATAACATTTGGTTTGATATTAGCATTTCATGATGGTTATGCATCTTGTATTTTTGAATTGATTGAGAACATATGTAAGTATGATGAAATAAAAGGTAGTGATATATATGGAAGTCCTTAAGATTAAGTTGATCAGTTATTGTGAGTGTATATATGATAATGTGGTTGATTTAGCGAATGATGTTATGGTGTTCATATGTATTATATGCTTGGATATGATAGTAATTGAGGTCAAGGTATCATCAGTTTAAGTTAGTAATTGGTGACCTTTTGAAAATAAATCTTTAGATAAGATGTAACGATCATGATGGTATATAGAACATTCTAATTATATGAGATATGATAGTAATGATCTTATTGAAATAATATGAATAGTTGAAGAGCAACGACAAATATAATTGACTGATAAGGATTTTGTGAACCGTATCGATAATTGAGAAAATAAATCTCTTGTATTCATTCAATTGTATTATATAGATCAAATGTTCCATTTCTAGGAACGAATGAGTAATGAATGAATCAGATGTGAATATTTATGAGACTCAGGCACAAGAAGCTGAATATACTATGGAGAGTGCATGTGCTTTGTTTGTTGTAAAGTATCCAAACTATGCTAGGAATCTTGACTATGAGATGACACTATTTCTATTGTTAGAAAGACTTAGATCCACAAGGTATTCTATGCCACAATGTTCAGGAGGTACAAGTCAGATTCGATATATGTGTATAACAGTTATCAAACTAGTATGATAACTTATCAGTTAGCTGGAGAATTAGTTTAGTTATATGATGTGTTTCATGATTATATGTTGAGAAGATATCAATCTGATGATATACATTAGATTCCTGTGTATGAAATTCAAGTACAACTGGAATCAACTATGAGGGCTTAGTATCCTCAGCTATTCTTATTAGGTATGAATTTCGAGGACGAAATTCTTTTAAGGGAGAAAGAATTGTAAGGCCTCAAATTGTACCCTAGGTGGAATACTACATGTTTATAAAAGTATATGTATGAAAGATGTTAAAAATTGTGAGATGATTGAAAATTGCATATGACTTGAATTTTGGTTTAATTGATCATACTTAATGATTTGGAATTAATTGATACCATTAGAAAATTGATGTATTAAAATGTACATTTGGACAAGAAAATGTCAAGTGACAAGACAAGTTGGTACATAAAAATTGGATGACTAAGCCTATACGTTTAGTGACATTTGGCATAGCTAATGCATTGATATTTATAAGTAAATAAGGAATGACATTTGGCAGCATTGACTAAGTGATAAATGGCCTAATAGGTGTGTGACGTTTGGTAGCTTAAAGGGAGGACAAATGTGATACATGCATTGGTGACATGTGCTCGTCTAAGATTAAGACACCTAACAACTTAGGTGTTAAACTTGCAAGAAGTTTCTGTAGCCTTCATTGAAGCATCTCCATCGAAATCATTCACCTCTGTTATATGAGGAGGGTTGTATGCATTATATGTTTTTTATGAATGCGAACTTTGCATGTTGTATGTTAATTTTGTTTAGGATTGCATAATGTGATTCATGTAAATATGTCAATGGCGAGGACTTAACGGAATCGATTTAGCTTTAAACATAGTCTTTTAGGTTGTTAAACTTTATTAGCTTGAGAAATTAGTGTTCTAGGTCGCTTCGGTTAAATATGCATGTTAATTAAGATATGATGTTGGTTCGTTTACTTTAGGAATTTACCATATTCATTTATAATTTTAGGCCAATCGAAAAAGTAACATCGTTAGTCCTTTTCATAAAAATGATTAGCTTAAGAAATGAGGTAGGCAAGAATACATATAAAAAAGTGTGTAATTCTTAAACAAATAACTATTATACTGGCCCTTTTTGAAACAAATAGGGTTATGAATAGAGCTAGTAGCCAGTTGAGAATGTGATGTAGTTGAGTAATCACAAATGTTTCTTCGCGTTAAAAGGCTTGGTTTATGTTAATAAATTAACAAAAACAGTGTGTTGTTTAATAAATCCTACTAATCTTATGAATAGGATGATTCTTATAAAAAGCCACTTAAGGATAGTTACAATTTTGAGTGACCAAATAATTATCAATGTGTGTAAGTGATAGGAGTGAATGAATGTGACATTAAGTCCTGATTAGTATGTATATTTAGTCCAAAGCACTTAGACATAGATTTCAAAAGTTAATAAAAATAATAACTTGAGAGATTGTGTTTGTAGTTAAATTTATTTCATGAAGTTTACTGTCATTGACCCATTATTACATATATGTGTGTTTTGTTGATAATTATGTTTGGTGTGTTTTTGTTTTGCTTGAAGACAAGTAAAAGTTTAAGTATGGGGATATTAATAGTGGTAGGTTGCATAATGTTTTAGTTGGTTGTTTAGTATGTGTTTAGTGGTTAAATTAAATGATTAGTGCATGTTTAGGTTAGGATTGTATTATTTAGTTAGACATTTGTGTTTTGAGTGTTTTATAGTTAGAGCATGCTATTGAGCTTAAATGTTGTTTATTTGAGATCCTTGATGTGTTTGTTAGTGTTTTAAATTAAATATCGAAGAACGGAGAGAATTTGAAGGAAGTTTGGAGCAAGGCCTAGGTCCATGATCGTGACAAAAGCATGGAGGGTCTACCACGATCATGACAAAGAGCACAATGTCACGATCATGGTCTACACGACAGACAATGCGGACAACATCTCGAATGCAACTTACTTAGGGACATTTGAGACTTTTTGGACTCGAGAAAACCCTAACGTTTATTTAAAAAGAAAAAGACTATATAAAGAAAGAGAAAGAACCCTAGGGAGAGCTCTAACTTTTGCCACTTTGGGAAAACTCCAAGAAGAAAGAAGAAGAAGAGAGAGAAGAGGAGAGAGGAGTGGGCTTCTACTACTACTGCTTTCTCGAGCCATCACGATCTTATCCAAATGACATTTCCTTTTCATCTTTGTCATTTTCTTTTCTGAATGTGTAAGATGGATATGATGGTGTTGATGGATTTGGGATTGATGAAGTTGTTCTAACTTTTCTTTAGGGATTTAAACTTGATTAAATGTTACTTAGTTGTGTTTGTGTTAATTCATTTGGGTGTTGTGATTATTTGTTGTAACATGCTTCAGTAATAAATCGAGAGAGTGAACTGAATGCAAAATGATTGGGTTGGTTAATGAGAGTTAATTGACCTAATAGATCACGCAAATAATCAAATTGGTAGTTATATGGAGAGAGATCTCATTTAAGGTCCCGATTGTTTAATAGAAAACTTAAAATATAATTAGGTTAGGGGTTGATTGTTAATCGAGAGATTACATGTTCGGTAACGTGACTTAATTAGGGTTTATCAATTAGGGCTTAGTGATTATAACTTAAAAGAGAGTAATCCACCTTTCAATAGTCTAGAGCTGACACCATATTAACACAAAAGTGATTAGATAAGCATTGATGATAGGATAAATCCCTTTTTCAGAATTTGGTAATTTTTCTTGTGTGATTTTCCATTGTAAATTTGGTATTGCTCAATATTCAATTTCGTTTGTGTTAATTCTACAAATTAATTTTCTGCCAATCATCTTCACATATTTACTTTTCATTTTGTTTTTATTTTCATTTTAATAATTCTCTAGGCCTTAGATAACTCAACTCCTCGAGGGATCGACACCTTACATACTACACCCAGTACCTATGCACTTGCAGAATATTAAGGGTTTTAAATAGATTAAAACTTACCTCAATATTGGGCATATGTTCAAGCACTTCTGGAAGTGAAAAACTTAAATGTAGTTTCTTAAGATTTTCCAAAACTTTTGCAAACTGGGTCTCCGTAGGGTTTTGCCTTAATCTCTACATAAATTGTAACTTGGATACATACGATGCAAGTGGAATGTAGGAGGTTTCCTCATCTTTTGTGACCTTATGTTTTCCTTTCTCTAGACTTGTCTCAACCTAATATTTGGCTTCCTTCTAAACTGATTATACCAACTCCTTACCATTTCTCAAATGCATTGCTTTCACTTGCTCCTTAAGGTTGAATTCAGTAGTACTAGGAAGGAGACCTGAGTTTTTGAATGTCAATGCAGTTGCAAGTTGCCCCCCTATACTTCTAGATTATGAATGGAAGACATATGATTTTTGAGCATTAGGTCAGTCCTTACTTATGTCTTCTTCTATTCTTCATCCATACTATTAACCTTGGAGCCTATCGAGCCTATCTTACAAAATGGGATTCCATATTTGAATTGAGGCTTTTGTACTTTGACTCCTAATTTCCTGACTTGTCTTAGAATCTTGACGATCTTTGTGATCTCAAATTTGCACCTACATTATTAGTCTAGGAAAAATTTAGGTGGTTTTTCCACCCAGAGGTATAAGTATTCGAGAAAGCATTATTAACTGACCGTTGTGGCACACCCAGATAATTTGCTTATTTTGTCGCATCATTATTCATCAAATAACATTCTATTGACGTATGGTCATATTATCCACATATTTCATAAGCCTATCGCATTGGTTTACCGAACTGGATGAGGCATTGATATTGTTGAGCTCTCTAGTTAATGCTACTATCTATGCCTGTATGGTTGAAGTTGACTTTGTTGCCTTGATTCCTTTGTGTTCCTTCACACTGTATGGTATACTTCTTTCAATTGACCTCAAACGGTTGTTAGTAGCCATATGCTTAATCAGATCCTATGCAACATCGATAGTTTTTCTCATCAACGAGCCTCCAACTGCTGCATCAATTGTACTTCTGGTCTTTGTATTAAATCCATTATAAAATATTTGCAATAACAATTCTCTTGGCAGGTTATGATGAGAATAACTTCTCTGTAGTTCCTTGAATCTCTCCTATGCCTCATAGAGGGATTCTCCATCATACTGCTTAAAGGTTGTGATCTCCTTGACAATCCTGGTCATCATTGTTAATGGAAAGTATTTAGCTAGGAAAGCTTGCACTAATTAGTCCTATGTAGTTACATACTCCATATTAAGAGAACTTAGTCATGCCTTTGCTCGATCTTTCAGTGTGAAGGAAAAGAGTCTCATCATTGTTGCCTCCTTTAATAATCCATTATACTTAAATGTACTACAAATTTCTAAAAAATTAGCAAGGTGAGCATTTGGATCCTCATATGGTAAACCATAGAATTGAACATAAGTTTATAAAATATTCAATAAATCAAGCTTAACTTCAAAATTGTTCACATTAGCAGGTGGCGTGACGATCCCCTGCTAGTACATATTAAACCTAAGCTGCATAAAATCCATTAATGTTCTTTGATTGCTACCTTGATCTCCTTAATATGCCATTATCTTTTCTATTTCATCTTAATGACTGACTTTTCTCAATCCCCTTTCAAGTTTGGTAAATATCAAGTCTGCTTAATTTGCTCACACTTCTAGAACTTCTCATACGCATACACCTATTACACACAAGAAAAGAATATCAAAGAAAAAATAAAATGAAAGCTCAAATCAAAACAATTCAAATCACACTTGATGTTAGGTGCAATCCCTGGCAATGACGCTAAAAACTTAATAGCTTCTTCGTGTTTAGCTCAAAGTTTTAAAATTAATTGAAGTTGTCATACTGTAAGTATTCATCTCGTATAAAAGAGTATAACAAGGTATCATTCCCTTGAGGATTGGTTAGTCACCTTGTAATTTAAATTGAATTTGTTTAAGTAAACCTAATAATGAGATATTAAAATTGCAAAAATTCACAATTTAAAGGCTAACAAACACACTTCAAAATGTCACAAAAATAAGAACATAATTTTGGTTTAGAGAATCAAATTATAAAGGTTAAGGTCATTCTCTCCATACCATGTAATCCCTCACTTTGGTAATGTAATCATGCTTAGTCCTAGGTATTCTAATGTATTGGGCCTTTCTCTTTTAATACCTAAACATTGACATATAACCATGCAAAACGTATGTACACCAAAACGCATGAAAAACATGCAAAACCTAAGTTAAAAACCTTCAATTTATAACCTAACATGCAATTTATCATATACAATCACATACATATGCAAGCTATATGAAAATAACACAAAACCTAGGCTAAATGTCTTAGTTTGTATACTAAACATACACATTATCACATAAAATGACTTAGACAATATCAAATATCACTTATCATTGGTGAAATAGAAGTTTCAATTTTTGGTACAATATAACTTATAAATTTAGCACCCAACTCTATACATTTGTATTATTCCTCACATCTAGTGTTTTTGGAAAGCTTGATTAAAATAATAAGAAGATGTCATGTGTTTTATGTTGTTAGGAGCTATCATAAGGAAATCTATTGCCAATGTGAAATGAAGTGATGTGTGTATGCTTAAGGAGGAAAGGGGATTAGGGATTGTTCCCATAACACTCACTAATAAGGTTTTAATGCTCAAAAGAATACGAATAATTTTGATGGATAAAGAAACCTTATAGGTCAAATAGTTCTATACTCAATACTTAAGGAGGAATAACTTTTACAATTTCAATTCAAAAACTAACCCCTCTTAGACTATGCTTCATTTTCTAAAGCTAAAGAAGCAAGTGACATTAGAGTTTAAGCACAGGCTTAGAGATGGTTCCGCCACATGGTTTTGGTTTGATAATTAAAGCAACATTAAGACACTATATGAAATCAGTAAATTCTCAACTCTTAGAGATTCAATTCAAGATAATCCAATAGTTAAAGAAGTCTTAAGATACAATCAAAAGTGGATTAATAAAAGGATTTGGTCTTATTTAATGGAAATTGAACAAAATTACAATCCAAACTCAAACAAAGAGGATTCTTTACAGTGGTTAAGGCGCTCTTCTCATAATTTCTCTAATAAATCTTATAAACAACTACTAAGAACTAGAGCTCCAAAAGTTCATTAGCATAAAATGGTGTGGAAAGCAGGCAATTTCAAAGATTTCATTCATCTTATGACTTGCTATCAAGAAGTGACTAACCATGATGGATAGACTATTTGGCAACTCCAATTTAATCAACTATTATACACTATGTAATTAAGAGTCTAAATTTATAAATCATCTATTATTCCTTTTAATTTCTTTTCATACTTGAGGGAGGAGATTCCATAGCTTTGTATTCTTACTTGTCTAAAGTTATATTGGTTTGATGCCATTTATTAGATTAGTCAAAGCCAATAGAGATGCAAAGATGATTTTCTTGTCTTTAAAATATCATTTAGGATGACGATTTATAATATAGTCGGGAATAACCTCTATATTATGTAAGGATAAAGTTGCTTACTATCAGATCTCTTTAAATCCCGCGCCTTAGTGGGACTTCAACTAGATGTTGATGATGATGATGATTTATATAATATAGAGGGAAGGAATAAAAAAATATATCAAGAAAAATTTACTCAAAAGCAACTATTTTGTAGGAGTTAAAAAGTTTAATAATAGGGTAACGTATAACTCTTCAAGTACATCTATAATGTAGCAATATTATGATGGCAAGTTAGTGGTATTTCTATGTGAGAATTATGTTTGAGAATATTGGGGTGCTACATACTAAGGAGGAACAATTCTCTCCGTAACAATAATGAGATCTAAGTTATAGAATTGTAACTTCTTGGTAAAATAACACTTCTATATCGTAATTCAGGTATATGTAAAGAACATTAGCTACATTTGAATGACCTCTAATACAAAGCTATGAAGAATCAAAACTAGGAATTAGGATGCAAGGTATCTCCTTGATTATATACCTAACAAATGTAATTTTCATTACGTTTTACCAAAACAATATCAACAATTCTTAGTATGAATATCGCTGAAGCACGAAGTTTAAGGAATTTCAGTAAGACACACCCTTACTCTTACTCAATAAAGAGACTGTTTCTATTGTCATTGTTTTTTAACCTATTCTTATAAATTTCAAGGGACTCCTTATTTATTCAAATAATCTTTTATTTTCTAAAAAATTGATAACTCACGTCTTTTGTTAGAAATATTAGATCAATAATTAAGTATAAAATATTAAATAATTTTTAAAATCAAAAATAATAAAAGTAGTTATACTGTAAAAGGTCTTATGTGTTTTATCTCTCATAAATATACACATCGTTTTACTACCGAAAGTTTTTTTATGAAGGCATTTCATTTTTTTAGCATTTGCTTCTTTAAATTATACTTTTATAAATATGCTTTATATTGTCGTTTACTCCAATATTAAAAAAAAGAGAGTTGTGTATTATCATCACGGTTATGAATTCCATTCTGAAAATTTTCAAATTTTGGGGGACTTTTTTGCAAAATTTGCAAAATCTCCCTCCCTCCCTCCCTCTCCTTCCTTCTTTTTTTTCTTCAAAGTTTTTAAAATAATAATAAATATTTTATTACTAATAGTAATTATAAATTAAATAAAACTTAAAAATAATTTTTTTATTTTAA
>JANVCQ010000232.1:23179670-23204921 GCA_025531925.1 Erythroxylum plowmanianum | reverse complement strand
TTTTCATTTATTTTTATGTGTTTTGAATTGTTTCTGTTACCTGCATCATTATTCTATTGTCTCATTTGCATGTGGGTTCATCGGAAACAGCCTCTCTATTATGTAGGGATAAAGCTGCGTACTATCGGACCTCCCCAGACCCTGCTTTATTAAGATTTCGGACTGAGTGATGATGATGATGATGAAGGTTCAAATAGACCGAAACCTGGACAATTTAGGTCTAGATTTAATTTTAAAAAAAAGATATTTTATACTTTTAATTTTAAAAAAAGTTATTTTAAAAAGATTTGCAGGGTTAGCCTATAGACCAGACCATTGTCATCCCTACAAGCATTTATGAAAATTAGCAGTTTAAAATAAAACGATTTCCTATATGACATTATTGTATGGTAATCCAAGTGTATTTCTTAAGGGGCATCTATTTGACATGTAAGTTGTCGTGTGTTATTTGATCTGAATGCAATATCCATTACAACAAAAGGGACCTTTACTCATCGGATATGGAATTTTATACCTTGAAAAATAGCTTCATTAAATCCTTCCAATTCTGTAAGAAAGTTGTGAAATCTAAATGGAATCATTCTCTTAAAAGCTCTGTAGATTTCTTGTATAAGAATAGGTGAATGATTATGGAATCTTGGTTCCATAAAACGTGCTCCACTCTCGATGAATCTTGACAACTATTCATTATTAACTAGGACTAATCTAGTTTCTTGCTTATTAATCGTCTGAACTTTGCTTATTTACTCTATTAACAAAGCCATCCTTTAAACTTCATATTAGTTACCACCTCCTTTTTTTTTTAAACAGTCTCTAAAATCTTCCGTATGGTTTCTGTCACACACATTTCCTTCAGCTTTAGATATGTAAATGCTGCTATTGAAGTACCCAATCATAATCCCAGGATCCTGGATTGTTGCTTGTAAGCTTGAGATGCTTCCCCATAATAGTTTCCTTTGGAAGTTGTAGTTAGCCATACACAGGGGTAACTGCTATCTTGATGTTCTCCTGGATAAACTCAAAACCGTTGGGTGAACCAATTAATCACCTAGTCTAAATTACTTACTCTTACTGTACTGGTATCATAGGCTATGATTATTCGACCCCAATGATAGCGTCAATGATTAAAAAATGAACACACTTATTGCCTTAGTACTTCAGCTTAATCATATTTTCCCGGCTTAATTTTGTTTTCAGAAAACCTACTATAGCAGGTTTGACTTCCAATACAAAATCTCCTAACAATCATCAATGTTTCTTTGGACAACTAATGCCCCTTAGATACCAGGCTACTGTTGATATGGAATCCCTCTCAAAGACTTCCTTTTATTAAGCTTTTAAGTCATCCTCTTTTGGTACCAGACCTGATCCATTCGAGGTAACATTTGGGGTTCATATTGTTTTGGAATAACATTTGACAGTTTCTTGCTCCACTGGCCTTGTCTCTTTACTGTTGAGAGGTTTTTCTCCTACATCTTCTTAAGCTGCTGACTCCTCCATTGCTGGCTCAGTAATCCCTCGGTTTTCAACAAATCTTCTTAAACTACTGACTCCATTGCTGGCTCAATAATCATCTCAATAATCCCCTTCTCCTATCAAAGTTCCTCTCCTTTCCTCCTCATTAGCCCTGTTTCTTTGACCATCTCCTTTTCATTGCTCTCTCTCCCAATCAATTCTTTGAAATCACCTCTATCAAATTTTCTGCCTGTTGGCCTCCACTGTTTCCCCCTGCTAATTCAAGGAAGGTTTCTATGATAGAAAGCTATACTCTTCAAACATTGTATAAATCCTTCTCCAGCTAACACACACATTCTTGCATACTCCACCCCCTTTCTTTTTGTAGTAGTTTCGTTACTTATGAAAACTTGCAACATTAGTTGACCAATATTCCAAAGCCACGTTATGTAAATTTATCCAAATTGGAACACTCCAATTTGACATTTTTCAGGCTTATCCCTGCTTTCCATTGGGGGTTAAAAAAAAACTCGTTGCTATACTCGACTTCAGCTTGCAAAGCAACGAATATGGTTCTAAGAACGCAGTTTTCAAAAGAAGTTCAAAAGCAGAGGGCAAAGAGAGGACAGACGCCAGACAAAATGAACAAAATTGCAGGAAAAACAAACTATTGTTGAAACGAACAATTTCGGTGTAAAAAAGGCACAAGAAATATGGCTCTAGTAACTTTTTTGATGAATCAAAAAGAAAATTGGTCTAGCAGTGGCCTTAGCATATAATTTATGGTTCATGGTCTACTTCAAATTTGAATTGTGATAAACAAAAGATAAACTAGATTACTACTCGTAACTACTTTGTAACAGAATGCTCTTCATACCATCTAAAAGTCAGGGTGTCTAACTCAGCAGCGTGAAAAAGTTCTTCTATTTCACATAGACCAAAACATTTTTTTAAAAAAAATGGGTGTGCCAAAGCTTCATGAACAACAACGAAGAGACCTGAACCTGAGTGGGACTTCCGAGCCCCAAAAGCCAAGCAAAGAACACTAGTAATATCTGCAAGAAATAGAAACAAACATTTGTGTGGAATTAATATTTAGCCAGCAACAGAACCTAACGTGTAAATAGAACGACCATATGAGCTAATACTGGCACAACCTTTGCATTGCACTGCAGTTTACATGCTTAATAGAAAGAAGTGAAAAACCAAACTGCAGGACAGTTCACGAGAACACCAGTCCCTCCATCTTGACCATTCTTAGCCTGCTTGGTTAGTGCACCTTTTCCTTCTTAATTTGTTATTGCCATTTTCATCAAACATTTCAAAGAAAACCCCATGGAAGCTTAATCAGATAATGCAAGTTAATACACTTCCACATGAAAACTAACAAATTAGTAGTTCGTCAAAGAGGTTCAATTTTTCAAATAAACTGCTCATTCGCAGAGGGTATCAAAGCTTGCTCTATAAAGGTGATGCATGAAAGTAATAATTGCATTTATAAGATTATGAAGCATACCTCAAATATTTTCTAAAAGAAATGGGAGCAGCAGACAATCTCATGGCATCTTACTTTTCCAGATGACCCCGTTTAGCCTTGCGACGTGAGTGGTTATTAGCATTTCGTGTGGGTCTCTTTGCCTTTTTGCTGGACCAGAAGAAAACCATACAAATGAAAGCATGAATGAAAACACATATTTTGTGGAAGTATAGTTTCCGTAAAATGTGGAGGGAATTTCTCATTAAATTTGATAATTCCTAGGAATACTGACCAGAAAATAGCTGAACAAATTCTAGACAAAATGATCACAGGTAAGGCTAATAAAGCAGAAGCCTGTAGAATTCAAAAATCAAAAAGTTAAAAATTCTATAATATATATGTTTGTTTCCGTACAAGTAAACTGGTAAAATAGACAACAAAGTAAACCTACCGCAAACCAAACAAACTCTTTAGTTGCAAATGCTCTTGTAAGCTCGTGTCTTTTCAGTGTTTCTTGAACAGTACCTTGCATCTTAGCCAAAATTGTAGATGATAAGGTCTTTAGCAGCAAAGTAAAGTTCTTCAAATACAGAATTAAGATTACTTCTCATAACAAAGAAACAAAGTAAACAATTCAAGTTATCAATATGATCGTATTGAATATTGCATCACAGCAATGTCATGAACCAGAATTGATACCTGATGGTGGTACATGGTTGCAGATTCTAGAAATTTCCCATAAGCACGAATTACCTCCTTTGTGTAGGGCTTCAATGCCACTCTAACCTTATCAACATGAGGTTTTGTCACTGTGGCAACCTGATCAATGTATGGCTTACTGAACTTTTTAGCTTCCTGTAATAGTATAAGATTTTCAGAAGAATATTAAACAACCAATGAAAAGGTGCAGAACCTTACAACAATCAGATTACCTGAAAGTAAGGATCAACTACTTCGTGTGCTCTAATAACATGAGGAGTTATGGCAGTTTTTGAGGCCTCGTATGTTTCAAATGTTTTTGTTTTAAGTGAATGCACATGTGGCTTAACATGAGTTGATACCACCAGCCATTGCTCTTTTGCAGCAGGGATCCATCTCTTCAGAAAAAGAACAACGACCAAATAGAAGCAGTTTTCCAAAAATTTTAGAGCATTAAGCAAGATAACAATGATCAATTTGAAACCAAAATGTGTGGATAGAAATCCTGCTGTACTAATAGTCCATAACCACAAATCCACTCAAAGAATAAATTTCATTAAGACTATCCCCCTTAATATATTTGGGCTTAAATCTCTACCCAGTTGCATGAAAAAGTGTATATAGATATGTAGATAGCCATATAAAAAATAGGCCTTACCTTTTAATAAAGTAACTAAGCCACATAACTTGAAGTAGGGAAAGGAGAAAGCGAACTTACACTTTTGATTGTTTCCACATGTGGCTCAGCCCACTTTTCAGCTTGGGCCTTCTTCTCCAGGGCCTAAAACAAATTCAAACATGGTGCTTTTACTACTAAATCACTTTTTATGGCTAGAAGAGAAAGGTGTGATCCAAAACATCTAGCATTCATCATACATCAATGCTCTAGAAGTAAAGAGAGTCTCTAGGAAGAGCCACTGAAAAAGAACAGAAAGAAAATACCTTTTGCATCACCAACTCCATGGCAGGTTTTCCATGCATATGCCAATGTAACTGTGCTGAAGACTGCAAATTTAATATGAATAAAATAAGTTTTTTTTTTTTTTTGGAGAAAAGATACCAATTCTCCTAATCATATTACCTGCAAGTAAAGCAGTCTGACAGCAAGCCAAGGTGGGAGCCATGCACCATGAACCTGACAATATAACAATACTGAATCAGAACCTAATATCTAATCTGTTAATTAATCAAGAAAAAAGATAAACATGATATCTGATCTTTTGTTGAATCCCAACCGATCTGTTACCACAGTTATATAAATAAAAGGGGGCACAACGAAGGACAAATCCTATGAAACTTATAAAGAGCAATACAAGAAGCAAAGTATATGAAACGTCCTTAGATGAAGCCACTACCACAATTATCAAGGCTAAACTGGAAGTTCTGGATTTCATTTGATGTCTTAAGAAAGCTTCATTTGTTGTTAAAGAGTGTCAAATCCAACTTTTAATTCAATATAGAGTTAACAAGGCAATAAACAGTCCAAATTGCTGAAGTGAGTTGCCTACTCAATCTATTAGCTATAAAATACTAACTCTTATGTGTATCCCTAGCTCTAAGTGTGATTTGTATACTTCCTTGGTATTTTCATATATGAACCAGATCTTTCAAATGCTAGATCATAGCTAAAAAGAAATATAAAAAACATAAATGAGAACTGCTTCAGAATGAAATACATAAATAATTACCTCCATTAACTCTTTAGTTTTTGAAGTTGCCTCAAACTTTGCCTTCATCATTTCTTCCTAAAGAAGCAGATGATCAAGAAAAAAAAAACTACATACTTGAACCATAAATCTCAGAATCAGTGTAAAATGATGTTTGCAAGTTAACAAATACCTCAGCATCCTTAAGAGCACGCTCAGTTTTACGAAGTTTGCTCTTCTGTTCCTCGTTAGTCTCTTGAAGCTGTAAAAAGTACATAATCACATCATTACATGTCTTCTAAGTATCACATTGTTCAACCATTACAAACAAGAAAAAATAGAAATGCACGCGACCTAGCCTGAGCAGAATGTAGTACTGCCAAAATCAATCACTAAGTCATAAGATTGAAAAAAATCAGAAAAGAAGACATGAACACAGCCCAAGCGCAAAGTTAAAAGGTTCATTTGCCTTGGGGTTCACCAATTACACGCTACTTCATAAATGGTCAACAAGTAATTTGAAAAGTCCTGTCCACGAATCCATCAGCTGATGGAAGATATACTTGATCAGGAAAATATTAATAATAGAAACTAAAAGAAATTAATTTTAGTTCTCCCTGATTTCTCGTAGGTTATTGGGCTTACACGGTCAATTTTTAAGAGCAATATATCTACTTTCTTCTCAGCTGCAAGAATCCGGGATTCCACTGCTTCTTTCTCCCTTTGATGTGTTTCCACTTCCTTTTTAAGTTTATCAATCTGCATGGAGAAGTGGCATAAGAAAGCTGCATAGTTCTTCCAAAATCGAAAGATCACCATGCTAGATGTGTCATAACCTGCTTCTCTAGTTCACCAGCCCTGGCATGTGCTTTTCCAACCTGCTCTGCAGCATCTAGCTTCCCCTTTTTCTGCTTCATAACAGGAACCGACATCATTTCATATTTAATAAGAAAGTTGAGACAAGGCTCTTCACACATGCAAATTCAAATACCAGACCTGTAGTGATGACACCTCATCTTGCAAGGATGCAATGGTATCCAGCTTATCTTGAATGATTTTCTCTTTCTGTGCTATCGCCTCATCTTTGCTTTTCAGTTCTTTGGCTTTGTTATCAATGCTGGATTCTTCATCCCACAAACAATACCAAACACATGATAAAATCAGTGGCCTTTCCCAAAAAGTAAAATAAAATTGGTAATCAGTGTATAATTCAAATAAAAGTGAGGGTAAATCGATAAGGCACGATCAGTTCCCACCAACAGAGCAGATATGAGTTTCTCTGCTCTATCAAAAGCAAATGCTTTCTTGATTAGTTGACTTTCAATAAGTTGCTCAACATAAGCACTAAACTGACGAATTTACAGATATGCAACTTCAGATTAATGCAATTCAATCTGTAACAGATTAAACAGGACCAGATATTCAATTTCGGATTCATAAACTACATATTAACAACGACCAAGCTAGAAGCATATGTTTGGGATCAATAAATACAGTTTCAACAACACTAAGAAGTATAATTTGGAAAACTTTAAACTTTGCTTGAGCAACTCAATTTTCAACGCCCCATAGGTCCAATCTAAAGTTGAAACGCAAAACAGAAAAGGAGGAATTCAAGATTTGGATAACTTTCTAAGTCAAGGCCGAACTATTTTAGCCAAACACAAAGTAAAAAGAGCAAACTTGAGAAAATTAACCTAGGACATGGATCTTAGACTTGAGTTGCTCAAGTTCGATCTTCAAGACCGAGGTATCGACGCCGTCAGGAACACCGACTTGCAAAGCCGGTTCATCGTGAGAGCCGTCAACTGCAACGTCAGCCCTCACGACAGTTAAAATTAGCGCAAGAAGGAGAGAGAAGACCGCGAGCTTCGAGGTCGCCATGGAAAGCACCGAAACTCTCAAAGCGGCAGAAGGAGAGGGGTTTATGATCTTTACTTGAATATGATATTTTTTCTGATTCAAGACGTGGAAGGGAAGTGGGTGATTATTCGTTATTTTTTCAATACATATATATAGATTTGATCTCGGGAGATACAGATACAGACACGTGTCTAGGATGGATGAATGTAATGGGACAGGGACTAGGACTAGGACTAGGTGTGGAGTGGACAGACAGCAGTTTTGCAGAGATTGGTGCACAACTCGAGACGGGTTGGGTAAGTGGTTTGGGAGTAAGAAACGTAGAAAATGGAATTTGATATTAGTAAAACAATTAGAGGACAGGTGGCTCGACCAGGACACACTTATTCTAGCGAATACACGGTCATATTTTCTAGAATAACCTTCTCGGTTGAACCGCAAGCTAAAATTGAAAAACATATGCATACTTTTGGTGTTTGTAGTGGACTGGAATCGTTATAAGCACAAGTTGGAATTGCTATCTTTCTTTCCTTTTAAAAATTAATTGAAGACAGAAATAAAAAAGGGGGAAGATATGAATACGATAGAATGTTATTGGATCTGTCCATAATTATGACGTCAATATTTGATTTATTTTATTGGGAATTCCAAAAAAGTGAAAATCTCCATGGGAAGTTTTGAAAGACTTCAGAGATCCTGGGGAAAAGATGTGTTTCATCAATTCATTCCAACCAAAAGAGAAATTCACTTAGAGTGAATAAGTTTGAGAAGAATATCTCTCAAACTTGAGTGTACGTGCTTCATGAAATTATGTATAAGAGAGATTCTCATTATAATCCAACTTTCTACTGTCAAAAGTTTTATCACACCTTTAGTCATGATTTTTCACTTAAAAAGTGCTAGTATTATATCTTTATTCTAAAGAAGTCATTTTCTTATATGATTTAAGAAGGATTCAGTCACTCATGACAATAACTTGTTCAAACTGGCATAAATCTATTCATGTTGGAAATCAATGATGGATGATTATGTGGATTGTAAAGATTTATATGGGCCAATTACTAATTCTAGTAATCTAGAGAGAAAGAATGATAGTGAATGAAAACTATTGAATCAAAAGTCATGGCTATGGTCCAAACTATATACATTGAAGTTTGTTCAAATATATGTCAAATATGGTTAAAGCTTGACTCAATAATTTAAAAGAAAATGCTATGAAATAAGGCTCATCTGGTGAGACGATTGGTGAAGTTAGAATACAAGGATGACCAAAATACGATAGAGCAGTTGGATAGTTTCAAGATACTTGTTAACAAGTTATCAAAGGTAGAAATAACAACTAATGATGAGTTGCAAGGACTATTTCTTCTCAATTCATTACTTCAGAGTTAGTTCACTTGCAATAACTCCATTTCAGATGGAGGCTAAAAGAATAGATATTTAAGTGATATTCTTTTGAATGAAGAAGCCAGAAGAAAAGAAAGTGATTGCATAGGCCATTTAAAGGTAAATATCATTGAAAATCGAGGAAGAAGTGAGAAATGAGGAAGAAATAAAGCTCAAGATCAATCAAGAGGAAGATTAAAGTCCCATTCCAAACTTTTTTGATATTATTGTGAAAAACTAGGCCATGAGAAAATTGAATGTCAAATTTGTAAGAGAGATCAAAAGGCAGGAAAATAAAGCCAAATCAGTTGAACAAAGGAAGGAAAAAGATAGAAATATCATCACAATGGCTACACAAGAATATATTTTCTTCATTAATATTGATAATGATCTCAATCTGACCTATAATGATGATCCATGGATTATTGATTTTGATGCCTCCAGTTATGTCAACCTATATAAAAGTTTCTTCTCATCCTAGAGATTTTCATATTGCCAAGATAGGAAATGAAGAAAAAATGTCGTATTGTTAACATAGGTGATGCCATCTTAACAATAAGTTTGGATTTTGAGCTTATCTAAAGGATATGATGCATGTTCTAGATATACGCCTTAATCTTATCTTAGTAGGAAAACTCAATGATGATAGTTTTGAGCGTTACTATAGAAATGACAAATGGAAGCTCAGTGAAGTTAATTGTGATCGTGGCTTGAGGAAGAAAAGAAAGATCTTTGTATGTGATGTGAGGAAAATTATGTAGAAAGGAGACAAATGTTGATTATAAAGATTTGGAGTTATAGCATAAAAGTCTTAGACATATAAGTGAAAAGAGATTACAAATCCTTGCTTAAAAGTAACATCTCCTTAATAATAGAGGAAAAAATTTTGATCCTTGCACTAGTTTTTAAACTAGAAAATAGCATAAAGTTTTATTTTGTAAACTTGTACAACTCACTAAGAGAAAATGTATTCTTGATTTAGTTCATGTAGAAGTTTGTTCAATGAATGAAAATTTATTTGGTGATGTATTATACTTCGTTACTTTTATTGATGAATTCTTAAGAAAATTCTAGGCATTTTTATTAAAATAAAAAAACCTAGTAACTGAAGCGTTCTAGGAGTTCTATGCTAGAGTGGAATGAGCGGCTAGATAGAAATTAAAGTGTGTATAAGCTGATAATGGTGGATAGTATCAAAGTTACAAAAATTTGTTAAATGAATGAAAAATTACTTAGTGATGCATTATAATTTGTTATTTTATTGATGAATTTTTTTAGAAGAGTCTAGGCCTTTTTATTGAAATTAAAAGATCAGGCAACTGAAGCATTAAAGGAGTTACATTCTGGAGTGGAATGAGAGACAGGTTACACATTAAAGCGTGTATAAACTGACAATGATAGAGAGTATCAAAGTCCCTTTAAGGAATATTGTAAATCCTATGGTATCAAACTTTAAAAGACACCACCAAGGACATTAGTATTATCAAAAGAATGAACCATGCCATTAAAGAAAGGGTTTGATGTATGCTTTCTCATGCTAAGCTATTCCATTCATTCTAGTGAGGTCGTATTGACTACCATCAACATTGTCAATTTTTCACCATCATTCTTTTTTAATGGAGTTTACCCCAGAGGAAGTTTGGTTTTGGAAAGAGGATTTCCTATAATCATTTAAAAGCATTTGGGTGTTAGACATTTGTTTATATTCATAAGGATGAATGAGCCATGCTAAATGTAAAGACCAAGTAGTGATTTACCTTGGGATTCTAAAATATAAATGTGTTTTTAAATGATTTTTCACTATTGGATTATGAATATTATCCTTAGATAAGATTTAACTGACTTTTGCAGGCTATATAGGTACCAATATATCCAACACAAATTTATGTTTACCTTATCTTACAAACACTCCTACATGCGACAATAGACACATAAATAGAGTGAGCCAACAACTAAGGAGCTAATAGTTACTGATTAATAATTAATAATTATTAGTGACATTTGATAAGTCTTGATGTATGTTATCGTTATCGGAGTGTTAATTATCCTAATTTTCTTATTTTTTTCTTATTTTTCTAGTTTTCATTATTTTTGTATGTTGTATATATTGAGGATAATGTAGAACTTAAGTGTGAGGGAGTGATTACCTTAAGCCTTAGTTTATTTATAAGCATTCAATCTAATCACATTTAGCTTAGTAAGTGAAAATTCTAGGAAATTAGGCAAGCAAATTGAGGTGACTGAGTTAATCTATTATAAGTGATATTATCTTATGAATTGATTACATTAGTTTAATAGATGTGATTACTAGTGATTAGTTTAGTGAAACTTATTAAATAGTCTTGATAATGATGCTCAAGTTAAATAATGAGTTGGATGTCTAATGTTTGACACATTTTGAATTTTTTGAGTTTGGGTTCATGAGTGGCTAATTAGTCCATTCAATTGTGAATTACTAAAAAAAAATGCGTAAATAAATTCTACTCCACTAATTTTGATATAATTAATGGGACAAAGTTATAAGTGATGGCAAAAGGCATTGATAATTAGGTGTTTACCGTCTCATACAAAGATTTGGATGAAATTTTATCCAAGCCCATCATACTCATTAAAAAAATTCAAATAAAATTGATTAAATTTTTTTACTATGACTTATCAAATACTTCTTCTCTTAAACTTTTTTTTTTCTCTTTTTATGTCTACTTTGTATAGGTGACGTTATTTGAATTAAGTATTCGAAAGATTATTTAGTTAGATTAAAACATAATATGTATTCTTATGTTTTCAAGATAAACCCATATACTTAAAGGATCAGCAATGTACAGTTTAGTCATCAAATAGTTAAATGGCATGGGTGCAATATAAATATGTGTTGGGATTCATGTTACCAGTGATTTTTACAAAGTTCAAATATCTTTTTTGCATAATTAAAAGTGTAGGGCACTATTATGATTACAATTTTTAATATAACAAAGACAAATTAGAGCAATTTGAGACAAAAAGGGGTTTCCATTCAGATTAAATTCAAGAACTTCAACATTTGAAGATTTATAAGAATGAGCTCTTTTAATTTGTATCCTTTCTTGATTTTTGTTAGTTTCTTTATCTTTATATGAACTAAATTATGATATATCTAGATACGATGAATCTTCAAATGACTCAAGTTCTCTTCCGAACTATTCATGACTATTTCTTGTGTTTTAATTAAAATTGCTATCATTTTGATTCAATTTCATATTTCATATATAAAAGTTGAGAAATTATATGTAAGAATAGATATTGGCATGAACAATATGAGTTGCATGAAATTCTATAGATATGATCACCTAAATCTTTTGCATTAGAGTCAAATCTAATAAAGAAATTCGTAAAACAAGTTAATGTATTATTAAGAGTGTTGAATATAAAGAGATTGAAATCAATCAAATTAAAAGCAGTGTATGTATTTCTTGACACAAATGTGGCTGTAGCATTGGGATCTCTATTGGTTTAAAAACCTAAGCTCAATAATTGAATCAATATAAATTTAAACATATAAAAGTTTTAGGGGGATTCTATATTTGAATCTTGATTGTCATTTGATTGTTTTGTTCCTGTTATTTTCTTTAATTTTTTGTAGATATTTTTAAGTCAATCATTTGTTTTATTAGATTAGATAATTAAAAAATAGTTATTCCTAGTATTGGTAGTCCTTGTAAGAATGATACTTGTATTCACTAGATTATATTATAAGAACAATAGATATACGTGCTTTATTGGTCTTTAGTATTGTTTAGTTTGTAAATATTAATTGTCAATATCTCTTAAACTTGAGCGTGTATGTTTTACAAAATTATATGTATGAGAGAGATTCTCATTATAATCCTACATTGATATAGTAGAAATTCTATCAAACTTATAATCCCATAAATTTTTTCCTTCATTTTGAGGAATTTTTCAAGTAAAAATGATGATGTCCTTCTACTTCCTTAATTACTTTCATATTATTTTAAGAGTCCATTTTAATCATATAAAGAGGAAAAGTTATACCTTTCACATTATCATGTTTTTCCTAACATATATAACTTATGTTAATATATTTTAAAATTGAAATTATATCTTGAAAAATATATCAAAAATAATTTGTTATAAAATTTTGACACATTGATGCGAGCCTTAATCTAAATTTCAAAAATTACATTTTTAAGGTTAAGCTTAATAAATAATAATTGAAATTGTCTCCAACTTTTTAAAAATAAAATAAAAATAATTATAAAATAAGAACATTGTTGTATATTTGACTCAAAGTTTAAAAATAGAAGCTTACATTATAAACATGTTTAGTCACTTCAGTTAGCAATTTTAAAGTTTTAGAATATCATACTAATTCAATTGAAAATACTTAAATCAAATTACATCTCTCACATTAACCAAATAATTAGAAAGATATTATTAATTGAAAATTTTGTTTCAACTAATTTAATGCTCGAGCCAATTAGTGTTTACGATATACAATTTATGTAACTAATATATTTTAGAATTAATGTAAAAATAAGAATAATTACAATGTAAATTTGTCTTTTATTGATTTAAATGATATAATTTGGTTTCAAACTTTTATTTATACTTTGCAATTTTCAATAATTCTCTCCAATCAATTCTTTTACCTTAAAAATTAATATTTCATAATTACTTCCTTTTACATCACACTTTTATAAAAGATCTAACACCTTGAGAGTAAAATTATATGGTAAAGTTTAGTATTGATAATAGAAGTAAATTATAAAATCAAGCTATTATCATAGAGCAAAAGCACTTCTTTTAATAAACTACTGTAGTGCTATCCCAATTTAAAGTTCTTATACAGGATTCTTTTATGATTTACTTTTAAATAAAACATAAAATTATTGACGATAAGCTAAAAAAACTATTTGAAAACAGATTAGCATTGTCTCCTTTGTTGTGTGCAAGGAAACTACTAAACAGGAAAGCTTCAAGGGACGATTATCAAGTGAGTTTCTGCTAATTGGAAAGTGGGCACTCGTTAATACTAGAGACATACGTGAGATATCCGTATAAGTAGTATAATATTTTCTTTAGTAGACACAATTCTAGTTCGCAACGAGAGGAGGGCAGAATGGAAGTATTCACTCGTATATCGATAAAGGCAGTTTCCAGTACTCTTCTTTTTCTTTGTTAACATATGTTTTGAAAACTATTTGTCATTTTGAAGGAATAATATGATGGCCCGTCTTTTCATGATCCACAAAAAAAGGTAAATTTATAATATGAAATAATATAAAAACGAGCCCCATTCGTAAAAAATTATTCCCTTAAAAAAGCCATGTTAGCTAGTCTTTCTTTTTTCACGTTTCATATAAATTAAATAGATTTCATTCCGTCAAAGATCTCTTTTTTTAGTAGTTTTTTTTCCTTTTAGGTTGTTTTGTTAGAAACCAACCGTGATTTAATCACAGAAGCAACGAAAAAAATAAAATTTTGAAGATTTTTTGTCAGATCTCTCGATAATTGAATAACCTGAATAATTAAATTGAATCATAAAATAAGAAATCATATCTTAATCATTTTTTTTTGTTGAAATCTTTCGAAAAATTTCGATATGTCAACTACGAACTGTTCATCTGTCTAACCTCTACCAGCATTCATAAAGCAATTTCTCAACCTTTGGAAAGAAAAAGCAAGAGTGCTAGCTTCCTTATGCAAATTCCTTATTTATTGGAAGAGCATCAAAATTTTAATTTTTATTTAAATTAAATACCTCAATTATAATTAAAGACAAACTCTAATTATAATTAATTTAATTTTAATAAAATTAAATATCTCATATTTGATCTCTAAAGTTTGAGAATTAAATCAATTTCTGTTAAATTTAAATACATCAATTATAATTAAAGTCTAACTCTAATTATAATTAATTTAATTATAATAAAATCAAATATCTCATATTTGATCCCTAAAGTTTCTTAAACTTTATAATTAAATTCAACTTAATTGAAATTGAATTTTCTTTTTTAAACTACAATATATGTGAAATAATTTATAATCATATATCAATATTGACGTCTAGCAACATGTCATGACTACCCAAATATCAAGAATGTCAAAGTAGTTTGATTTAACTCATCCATGCATAGTTATGATGTATAATTTAAACCTTTTATCATCCAATGTTCCAATTGAACAGAGTATGGATGTAGTGTTAACTACTTTGTATCTAATCATATTCATTCTTGTTAATTCATAATTGATATTCGAAAATACCTTTTTAAATGTCAATTCACTCTTACTAGAAAATTCTATAAATCACTATTAATAACAAACATTAGAAAATTATCTCTAACTACTTTAAACTGACGAATCCTTTATTGACTGACATGCAACGCGTCGTAACACTGCTACAAAATAAACTAAACTTATTACTATAGTAGTGGTGAGTCTAGGTCGATCTCACAGAGAGTGTTTGGTTAGCTTTTGAGATGAAACTAATTGGTGTTTAGGTTTTAGGGGGGTTTGGTTTGTTTTAAAATAAAAAAATAAAATAAAACTAAACTAGCAAAAGCAAATTGAAGAAAACATATGAAAAATGATGAAAGTGATGAATTCGTCAGGGACCCGATTCTTTGGTTCAATCTTGGTCTACACCCTAATTAAACAAATATCAATGATTTGTTATTCTTAAACATCTTCTAGAAACTATTAATCGTAGATTAATCTATTAACCTGAGTTTTTTTCTCTTAGGTATTATTTAATTAAGATAAGTTCGTTAATTAACCTAGCTACTGAATAACCTAAGATACGATCTCTAGATTCAATTAGGTAATTGCATTACAACTTAGGAAAACTAATTAATCAAGGCAATAACTACATAAGATGCATCATTTAACCTAGGTTCTATTATTCCTAATAATTACGAACCATTAGTCGCTACAAATATATTTCAACATAACAATTACGAATTACATTGAATATTCTAGTGATGGATTTGTAATAAAATGATCTAATGACCACATTAAAGTCATCTTTTCATAATAACCAAGTCCATACAGATCAGATAACATAATCAATTTTTAAAGGGAGAAAGAAAACACCAAATACAAAGAGAAATACACTTAACTAGGTCGTCAATGTTGATGTCACCTCCAAATTGGTGTCGGGAAAGGTACTCCTCTATAGGTCTCTCCATATGTGAGAGCTTCATCACCATCTCTTCTTCAGTTCCTGAGAGTTCCTCTCCTTTTTTCCCAGCCGAAAACACACCTATTCTTTTATAACCTCACGAATGTCTCCATCTGGGCACTCTCCCTGAATGAAAACACCAATCATTTCATGACTTGCCATCACCCAACTTCTATCTATTTATATTAAAGAGCTACGTAAAGGAGGGACACCTGGATTTGTCACGGGTGTGACATGTCTTGTCACACTCGTGAGTAATTTGCCCATAAATTATATCGTGACCCCTTTGTTTCCAGCCTTCCCACATGTGTGGCTGTCCACCTTTTCGATTTTTGTCCAATGTCCCAACCATCACATGCTTTTTATTCTCCCTTTTTTGGCAGATGGTGTGTGTGGCATCTCACTCATGCGAGACACCTTGCATGCAAATCTATCACTCACAACTGTGCAATAATTTCAGCTTTGTCGTGAATAGTTCCAACCCTCTTTTATTTTATTCTCCATCCGAAGTATAGACCCACTCTACACATGTTTCTTATATTTAATAGTTAGGTTTTAATGCATGGGACAACTGGCTCCTTTGGTAGCATGAGTTGTCTTCATCTTGTAATCTATGGCTGTTGTAATTCACTCACCACTGTGACAAAATTCTAGTAAGCTGTGAGTGATCTTTATGCTCTTCATTCTTCATCTTTCGTGGTAATTTCTTGTCTTCTTCTTATTTTAATCTTCCTCATTCTAGTTCCATGAAGACAAGTGGATATGAATATAAAAAATACGACTTAAATACAGTGCTTTCAACTCACTTTAACTCCTTTGCTTCCGAATTGTGCCTAAAACCACATATGAGTCAAAGTGAGTTTCTTAAGTAATTTTATGTTGTTAATTACTTATTTTTATGGAATAATTATATAATAAATTAAGCAAATATCATTGACTTACTCATCTATCTTCATATAGTTCATACTACATTCAAGTACTACCGACTAAATTATCTTAAGATAGTTCATAAGTAGCATCAAAACACAATAATTCCTATATGAGATACCTTGATAATCTCAACTCTAATGATTAATCATACAACTATCATTATAAGAAAATTCATAAACACATAAGTAATATGCAATTTGGGATCCGTATAGTTAGGTCAGTTTAGTGAACTTATTCTTTAATTGTTGGATCGAAAACAAAAACATGTAAGATTTGGCTAAAATGGTAGATTTCAAAACTTTTTTCGAAATCAAAACGCAGCGGAAATAACATAACCAAATCAACTTATTTCATCCATACATGATACGATATAAGGAAAATAATTTACATAAGAATAAGGTGGTAGAAATATACTGACTCCTTGCTACAGCTTTGACTCCTCGCTTTTGTATCCTCTCCGAAACCTTGCTATAGCTTTGACTCTTTTGTATCCTTTTCTTTGTCAATGTTTCCTCTTCTTGTTGTATCCTCGACCAACCCGATCTACCGCTTATTCTTCTTGGACAACTTGGTTAACAAGATCCTTTGGTGGGAAAGGAGAAGAAATAATTTGAGGATTTTTTTTAGAAGAAAAAAGCCAAAAATAAGACTATTCTCATTCAAGTTTCAGCTATGCATGCATGAGAGGAGAGATCGAGTCAAAAATGTAAGAACACTTCTTACTCTCCTTGTCAATTTCGGTTATCATGAAAGAAAGAAGTGATGTGCATTCAATGAATCACTTCATTCTTTAATCAATCATAAAGAAGCCAATAAATGAGACTCTTCTCATTTATTTAAGATGGCTATATGAAAAGACCAATAAACTAAATGAGACCTTCTCATTTTCGGTTATGGATGAAAGAAGGAAGAGAGCGTACATTAACTGTACCTCTTCCTTTTTTTAATCAAATGAATGCTAAAAGGTTACATTACATGCCATCAATAAAAGACAATCATTAAATTATTTAATGATAAGATCATGACTCCATTTAATGATGATAAAGTATGATAAAAACCATTTTTAATTTAGCAATTCAATGCTAAATGTGTAGGTGCACATTTAGGTATAAAAAAAACCAAAATATGCCCTCCTTCTTTCTTTAATAACTTTGTTTCAATTTAATTAATCTAATTAATCAAATCAAACCAAAGTCAAGCCCAATATTAAATGTTCATTTGGACTTCTAATTAAAGTAAGCCCAACATTCAATCATGGGCTTTAAAATCTCTATTTATATTTCTTACTTTACTTGATAACCTTCTTAGAAGCCAAATGGAGAATCTAATTGGACTTATATAATTCAAGCTCTAATAAGCCCATAATTAATTCCAGCTTATTAACCAAATACCATTCTACTGAAGAAAGTTGGCTGAACTCTTGAATTACTAAATATTATGATAATACATGTTTCAAATAAGATGTCCAATTGCAAACTTTATTATGAATCATATTATAGTCATCCACACAATAAAGGGTAAAATTACCGTTTTGCCGTTATGTTGATTTTTCTTCTAGATCTCCTATTTTACTCTATATGGTAATTAACACGCAAGATCTCATCTTGGTGTTAATACTTGATGGATAGCTAGTCTATCAAACTACTGGCGCTAGTTTAATCACCAATCTTCGTAAAACATCTAGAAGTGATGATATTACTATAAACTCTTTATTTGAGTGAATGTTCCCTGATACATGTTTCAATTAATAATTCAACATACAGATACTGAATTGATACTCTGTAAAAATCCATTTCGATCATATCAAGAATTATAATGAAACATATATGAGTTTATCATTCATTGAGATTATGGTTCGTAATAAAAGAATGCTAAGGTATATATTTTAAGATTAAATTAACGACCTACTTTATTCTTTAAAAACATACTTGATTCCAGATTCATTTAATAGTGCCATTAATAGTCAACTATTATCATGATATGAAACTCATCATTCCCTTGAAGTAAACTCTTTTACTTACATAGAGATAAATCACAACACTACAGTCTAAACCATAATTAAGCGACCAACTTAATTATTCAACTGTGAATCAACTAATTTAGATTCTAATAATATACATGTTTCCTATACATCTTCATGTATATGTATATTACTTACAAAAGGATCTTGTGCCTTATGACTAGATATATAATGCTCATACAAATAGAACCAAACTCTTTTGTTTTATTAATAATAAATATTTTCATTACAAAAGTAACTAGAAGAACATTAAGTTAAATGTAAATACACTTGCTTCCATGGCACTATATTTACATAACTCCAACAAAAACACCCACATTAGTTTAAATATCATCATACTTTAATTTATGAGATCAATTACTGTCTTCATAAAAAAGAAACATAATGGTGTGCCAGTTTGACTATTTCATCAATATCCTGTCTTGCTAAAACTACAACTACGAATATTTCAAAATAATACATAAATATAAACTAAATCTCATTATTATGATCTCATCATAATTTCAATTACATAGTAATTATTCCAGGGATTTTACCTTTAGTATTAAACATCAAATGTAATTAATTTAATACATAAAAATAAAGAATGCCTTTTATTAATTAAAAAGTAATGTCGTACTTCAAATTGCAATTAACCGATTGATTACAAGGGCACAAACTAATAAGTTCATCTATTAGAATAAAAATAAAGAAGGGAGTATAAAGATTGAGGATAGGATTGAAAACTGATTGAAAAGAGCCTAGTATCATTAGCTTTCTCAATAACCTAAAGTTTTCGTGTTACAAAAAGTAAGAGTTTTTTTTAATTAAAAGAATTGGATTCATTTCAATTCTGTGGAAGAAATGTAACAAAGTTTTACAATACAAGGATTACATGAGTACCATAGTCTCATTATCAAAAAACACACTAAGATTGTACACAAAAAGAGAGCAGCTACGACACACCATGTGTCATTCATCTACTACCCTCACCACGAGATCGTAAATAACCAATTTTTCATAACTTTAATTAAATGCCCTATCACCACTGTTTCACTTGAGAAACTTTTGGATATGGAAAAAGACTATTGTTGTATTATCTCCATCTGTGTAAATTCATTTGAGTTTACTTAACATGCATTTTGTATGCAAAAAGGTAGTGGATTATCAACCCGTTGCAAGATTAGGTTCTTTATGAGAAAAAGACATTCCTCGAGAAAACCAGGTAATTTTGCATGTTGCTACTTCATTCAAGAGCTGAAGCTTATACACTTTAGTGCATATCGAATCTTTCTCTATTAGATCAATAGATACTCTAGGAGTTGGCAACATCATGGGACATGTGGTATTTACCACTGAAGAGAGCAATATGTAATATGATTTTTTGACATATTTGCTTGCAAAATTGTTGTGTACCTAGAAAATGTGCCATTATGTTGACATCCCCAAAATGCCTTACATTTAGGTAAAAATTTCAACAACTCTGTTATGTCTTTTTTGTGATTTTGATCATTCTACACCATTTTATAGTTGGATTTCATATTGTGATTGTATGGGAAAATAATTGAAGTTGTATGAAGGGATAAAAATGGAGAAAATGTGGCTGGAAAATGATAAAAGAAGAGGAGATAGGAGAAGAGGAAAGGGTAAAGAAGATGACTCTTTTGAAAATTTAATTTGCATGTAGGGGCAGAATAGGAAATGTAAAAAGTGATGGGGTAGATTTGGAATTTACTTCCAAAGGGCATTTTTGGTATTAATTGAAATGGATGAGGGTAAAATAGGATTTTTAATTAGTTAAGGGTATTTTAGTAATTAGGTTAGTAAGAATATTATTTATATAATTAAGAATAAAGTGGAAAAGGGAATAATGTTGAATTATTAAATGTATTTGACTTGAAATTTTTCATAAATTAGTTTAATAGAATTTTGTAATGTCTTGGTCTGAAGGTCTAATTAAGGAGTAAATTGGATTATAAGTTAGTTGAGTTCGAAATTGAGGTAAGACTGACCTTGGACTTTACTTTTAAAATAGAATACTGTTTTGTTATTAATAAATTATATTTTGTATTAGTCATTAATTAAATTAATGATTGATAATTATATACATAAATTATTTTCATTTTATTTCACTAATAATTAACAAAATCAAGGTGTTTCATGTTTATATTTTTATATTTTGTTACATTTTATACGATGAATTGTTTATTAATTTGACATAAAATGTGTTAATTAAATAGAGATTTGTTGATAATATGTTGTGAATAATTGGTAAAATTGAGAATCGGTGGCTTACCTAGGATAGGCCATAGTTGATGGTTTTAGATGGATAGATCGTGTTGAATGAATGAGTGGTGGGTAGGTAGCTATCCGTGGACTAAATAACATAGCATGCTGAGTCCCGAGGATGTCCTGTGCTAATGGCTAGCTACCAGAGTGGTACAAGGATATCCAGAGTCTTAGGGATATCTTGTGCTGATGGCTAAGTACTAGAGTGGTACTGGAGTACCAAAAGTGATTGAGATACCCTATGTCAATATTTATAGATTTGATTTGTTTCCATTTGGTGAGAGATTTTAATGAGATGAGAATCGACAAATCATTGAACGTACCTACTAGGTTAAGTAGGGGCCTGGAAGTTTAGTTAATTATGGGAGAATTTATATATGACATTTATATATTAATATTTGTGTTAATCATTGTTTGGTAAATTTTTGATATGATAGTAATTGTTTGGATTAGACTATGTAATGCTACGTATCTTCGTATTATATGTATGTTTTAAATTTCTTGAATGAGTTTTATAATTGTTTATTGAGTTATTTAATTTTAAGGATACAATCGGTTACCTTTACTGAGTAGGTAGCTCACCTTTGCCATTATTTTTTTTAGGAGATCAAGTGATTATCGATAACTACAGTGTACGGGACTGACAGAGCGAAGATTGGGTGAGGCTAGTAGATTAATTAAGTAAAGTAATTTGATTGTATATATATTTGAATGTGACAGTTTGGTTAGTAATGTTGTATAAAATATTTTTATATTTGACAAACAATCCTCTCTTTTGGAACTAATGAGGAATTTGATGATTAATTGTATGTTATGAGAACTAAGTGAATAATTATGGTTTAAGAATTTTGGGAGTGTCACATTAAGTGATATCAGATTGAGTTTACGTTTATTGGGATATGTTGAGTGGAAAAGAAGAAAAACAAACCAATGACATGTTCTTATTTTATCTAAGATGGTTCAGAAGATGATAATGCTAGCCCCGAGCTACTTAGGGAATCGGGAATTTTGATTTATGCTCTGGATGTGTCAGATTAGGGGGATGCCTAAAAGATTAGGGTAAGATAAGAGGTGCCAGTCCTAACAAAGATGATGTAATTCTCTTAGATAATACAATAGGCTATTACTGCGGCTCCAACCTGAGGTGATTCTAGGGTGGATCGTAACTATGAGTAGATCTACAAGATGGGTGCAGTAGAGTTTCGAGTTACTACTGATCCTAAGGAGGCTAAGGCATGGTGGGAGTAGATAAAGATAATTTTAGACCACCTAAAATGAACTTTGGAAAGAAGGTTGTAGTACATTGTTTCCTTATTTTAGGGCAATGCATTGACTTGGTGGAAGTCAGTGAAGAGATCTTGTTAAACCCCGATTTCGGAGCCCAACATTCGGAACCATAAAATGTGAGCTTATACTAATAAAATATCCTTAACCATGTATGGCTATTCTAATTAACCCTCATTATTCATCCTCGATTCATCTTCATTCTCTGATACTGTAAGTGTCGGGCCCTATTTTTCGAATCATTCTTATACTGAAGCAAATATTCTATGCTCAACTTCCATCCAGATATTAAAAGTCTTAGGGACTGAATTAAAATTTTGTTCCTCCAGATAATTGGAAGCTCCATGTCTCTAGTTTATTTAGAAATAAAAATAATCTCATTCACATTTCTTCAACTTCAGAACATATTTTGGGAAACCTCAAACTAGAATCACAATTTGACTTCTTCAGAAAATTGGTTTCCCACTGTCTTAAGTTTCTAATGAATACCCAACTTTCATCCAGAAATTGAACATCTTAAAGGGTGAATCAGAATTTGACTTCTTCATATAATTTGTAAACCTATGTCTCTAGTTTACTCCACATTGAAAATCATCTCAATTGGAATCCTACAAATCTAGATATATTCAGAATGCCGAAGCATGTTCAGTAAAATAACACTAGTTCATACTATTCCAACAAATTCCCTCACTTTCCTTCAATCAAACCTTTTTCTAATCAATTAGGAAAATTTTTGTGGAGAGATAGCACAATGTGTTAGAAATCTATTGTCTTAAGGATCATTTCGTTTAGAGGTCAGATAACAAAGACTGGGCTGAAGGAATCAAACACGACTCCGTCCTTAATCATATTGAACCTGTTCAGGACAAATGACATAACTTTCTCTAGAGATATCAGATCAAGGTCATTCTTAGAGGGTTAGAAAGAAGACTTCAATATCTACAACTTTCATGAAGACATAAAAATAATATTTTGTCATCTAAAGGGTTAGAATTGGATCGGACAATACAAGATAAATAGTGACCAGAAGAAGAAGGTTATGAACAGTACACATAAGATATCTTGCAATTGGCATAACTTTCTCTAGAGATATAAGATCAAGGTCATGCTTATAGGGTTAGAAATAGGATTTCAATATCTACAATTTTAATGAAGACATAGAAGTGAGATTTTGTCATATAAAGAGTCAAAATTGGACCAGACGATACAAGATGAACAGTAACCAGAAGAAGGTTATGAATAGTACACAGAAGATATCTTGCAATTCGAATAACTTTCTCTAAAGACATCAGATCAAGGTCATTCTTAGATGGTTAGAAATAGGACTTCAAGATATACAACTTTCATGAGGATATCAAGGTAAGATTTTGTCAAATAAAGGGTCAGAATTGGACCAGACAATACAAGATGAACAGTGACCAAAAGAAAGTTATGAACGGTACACAAAAGATGTCTTGCAATTAGCATAACTTTCTCTAGAGACATCAGATAAAGGTTATTATTAAAGATTTAGAAAGATGAATTCAATATCTACAACTTTCATGAAGACATAAAAGTGAGATTTTGCCATCTAAAAGGTCAGAATTGGACCAGACGATACAAGATGAATAGTGACCAGAAGAAGGTTATGAACATTACACAGAAGATGTCTTGCAATTAGCATAACTTTCTCTAGAGAAATCGGATCAAGGTCATTCTTGAGGTTTCTAAAGAGAACTTCATTATCTACAACTTTTATGAAGACATAAAAGTAAGATTTTGTCATATAAAGGGTCAAAATTGGACCAGATGATACAAGATGAACAGTGACCAGAAGAAGGTTATAAATGGTACACAGAAGATGTCTTGCAATTAGCAAAACTTTCTCTATAGACATTAGATCAAGGTAATTATCAAAGGTTTAGAAAGAATACTTCAATATCTACAACTTTTATGAATACATGAAATGAGATTTTGCCATCTAAAGGGTCAAAATTGGAACAGATGATACAAGATGAACAGTGACCAGAAGAAGGTTATGAACAGTATACAGAAGATTTCTTGCAATTGGCATAACTTTCTCTAGAGACATTGGATCAAGGTCATTCTTAGAGTATTCGAAATAGGACTTAAATATCTACAACTTTTATAAAGACATCAAAGTGAGATTTTGTCATCTAAAGTGTCAGAATTGGACCAGAAGTTATAAGATGAATAGTGCCTAGAAGAAGGTTATGAGTAGTATACAAAAGGTGTCTTGCAATTAGCATAACTTTCTCTAGAGACATTGGATCAAGGTCATTCTTAGATGATTCGAAAGAGGACTTCAAGATCTACAACTTTCTAGGAGACAACATTGCCTAATTCAACCTAGATTAATCCAGATTTTTTCCTGAACTCAGAACATGAATTTTTCCCTATGGAAGACTTGAAATTTTGCACTGTGCAAACTTGGAACGTCCTGAACATAACCATTCAGCAACCAAATTGACTTCATTAAACTCTCAAATCTCAACTCATCTGTCTCATTACATTCAGCTACATCTGATCAGTCATAATTCCTATCTTTCTTTTCCATAACATCTCACTTATGTATATATATATATGTGTGTGTGTGTATGTGGTATATATATATATATATATATATATATATGTTGTGCGCTGCTGTTGGAGTAGTCTTTATGGGAGATATCGTAACTGATGAATGTATCTTTTGACCGTCATATATGCGAAATCCTTTTTTGAAACTGGCTTCCATGCTTTAAAGAACTATTCTTATCCCAATTGCTCTTCTGTAGTGAATATCTTTTTCTTCAAATTTAATAAAATCTTTAGATTTATTCTTATTTACAGATATCGAAAAAGAATATGCTTTTCCCTAAAATCTTAACTTATTGATTATTCTGTTTATGCTATCCTTAGTGGACAAATCTAGTCGAACTACATGCTTGCCATAAGCTTCAACGTTCACGCTAGATGAAAGAGTATTCTTCTAGTTATTCTATACTCATAGCATAAACAAAATAGAAGAGGGTCTAACATGCTCCCTTACCTGGCTTGGGTTTGT
>JANVCQ010000232.1:23135270-23148196 GCA_025531925.1 Erythroxylum plowmanianum | reverse complement strand
TCCAATATCAAAATCATCTATAACACAAATTATATACCAAAAACACTCATTTACTTTCATTTTCATATTTCTAATTTTCATTCAAAGTTCGAGGTCCAACATTTTAAGAACTAATATTAAAGTATAGATTTTACATGCATGAAGTTGTCTGCATCGAGTGTTGACGAAGGTCATACCATCATACTTCTTGATGCGAGTGTGCAGAAAGAGTTGACATGGTGTGGCTTATTGCTCATAGACTTTTCCTGCATTAGAATAAATTGTTATAATTGAACTATAATTTACAAAATTTTTAGTAGAATTTTCTCTATTTTTATGATATTTACGCCCTGTTAAACACAAAAATTTAACTCAACAATACAACCATTAATGACACCAAACATTTATAACATTATTATTCTCCATAATGCACATATATTTTCATTTTAAATTTCATACATCAAATTATATTGAAATCAAATTTCATATGTTAAAATACACAAATCAGAATATAAGTGTAAAGTTTTGATACTTATAAGTTGAAGTGCATACTCCTAGTGGGTCAAAGATTCTCCAATGTATACAGGTAGACTCTTTCTGCTCGGTTCTCCACGTCTGTTAGCATAATTATGCTCTAAAATGGATATTGTCTTGAGTGATGCTCAATACTGTTGCTAACGACTCCATATTTCTTTAGATATATATGGTGGTCGTACACTATTCTCGTGTATCAAAGCAAGAAAGTATCTATAACATGTATGAGCTCGCCTCTCTCATACATTATAAATTACAACATGAAATTTTGAATCTAAAAAAAATTCTTTTTTAAAAAAGAAAAATATACTATAAGTACTTATAAACGACAATATTTATCTAATTAATGTATAAAATTAGAAAAATAAACAAGTTTAAAGAATATATTTTGTGTACCTCAAACTCTTGATAATAAAAATCATTTGTCGTCTAAGAGATATTCTTCCATATACAACCCTCAAGATTTATCCTCTCCTTGAAATTGGATGAGATATTTCTTGAGCACGTCCTAGATGGAACCAATCTAATATATAAGTTATTTTAGATAATTTTCAATTAAAAACTATAACTTCAGTATAATCCTATGGTGTTATCATGTATTACGAGGTAAGTTCTCCCATCAACTCCCATCAAAATCATCATCATCTTCAAACCTCTCACCCTCCTCATCCTCTCTAAAAGAAATTTAAACATATTCATTACTTAGATCATTTAAAGGTTCATTATCATCATATGTTACATATACATTTACTTCATAAACATCTTCCTGAAACACTTCACTTTCAATTCTCTTATTTTTTTTCCTTTTCCATGTAATTCAAGAACACCTCGTGGTTTTACTTTGCGTACGACCAACTAATCTGACTTATCTCGTTGTAAGCTAGGAGAAGGGACATAATACACTTGGATTGTATCGATTATGTATTTTTATTCCAACATTAAGAGTTGCATCAAACCATTCATACTTAAATATCACACTCTGTTTTATTGGCAATGCAGGGTACACAATTTCAAGTTTCTCAATAATTTTACCATAGTAATCCATTAACTCTCCTTTTATGCAAACAACATTATTTACTTTTTTCATATTATGACCATGATATTTTGTATGAATTTTGTATCCATTAACAAAATACACCAGATACGATTTAACAGTTCACAAAGGTCCTTTCATAAGATCACGTATGAACTCGTTCTCTATTGGATTTTTTTAGGCCTACGCTAACAAAATTTATAATATTAAATAGTATAATGTCATCTAATCACTTTGATATGATAATTCAACCATTTCAATTATTCCAAGTGAAAATTTACATATTTCTCGAACCATCAAGGAAAGTGTCTTTTAACTTCTTTATTGGCATCATCCTGTGTTATTTCAGGCATTAGCTCACGTAACCATTCCTCGTATAATCAAAAATCATTATTATGTATTTTAGTTGTGAAGAATAGTAACTTCGAAAACTCAAATAATCTATTTCAAAATCAGCTTAAACTTACTGCACAAAAGGTTGAACCTCTTGATAATTCAATAAAATGTAACCATGGGCAGCCTCTATTTCTTTTGTTGTTAACATTCTTCTTGTTGAACATCCATATGTTCATCCTGGATATGTGAAAATGGATAAGTTACCATCAATATCACCTGTTTCTCCCCCATCGTCATTACGAGAAACGTTTCTTTCTCTTGTGTGCACATATGACTCAAAATAATGAGAACAAAATGTACTTACTTCCTCTATTAAATAAGAATTACATATTGAACCTTCAACACTAGCCTTGTTTTTGACGTTTTTCTTCAAATGATGTCATAAGTGCTTAATTGATTATGAAATTATTCCATAACACTTAGTGATTATTAACATGAAATTGCTTAAGATATTCACTTTAACTCACATGTGATTTTAGTCACAATTCGAAAGCAAAGAAGTTAAAGTGAGTCGAAAGCTCTATATCTTGGCCATTTTTTGAAGATTAATTTATACTTGTCTTCATAGAGCAAGAAGCAGAAAATTAAAAGAAAAGAAGAAAAAAATACAAAGAAGGTTTAAAGTTGGTCATGGCTATGCATGTCCAATGCAATAATGTGAGTTCAAATTTAATAGAAAGCATTTGGATTAATTGGTAGAGCAGCATGAAGGAGAAGTCCATGCTAGAAGAAAATGCAGCAAACACACAGAAGAAGCAAATGGCCAAAATGACGTAGGAATAAAGACCCAAAACATACCAAAAATGATAGTAGCATAATGGATGTCAGCACGTGCATGTTTTGCATGCAAAGGACATGGATCATGAAATGCAGCGTAGCAGGTGGAAACATGGAGAGAAAATGATAATGTAGTAGTAGGAGAAGAAGAGCAAAAAATGCCAGCATATGGGATGAAGGAACGACGACACACAATCAAGGAAGGAGTAGAAAACGTCGCGCATCACTGTCAAAGAAAAGAAGAACAAAACACAACAGAGGCAAGACTGAAATGCAAAAACAAGAGCGAGTGTAGGTTTTAAAGAAATGAATAGTCAAGTAGACTAGAAAATAAATGAGATAAATAGAGAACAGTAGCATAGAAGAGGGGGGTGCAGAAGCAAGAGCAAAGAAGGGCTTTAAGGTGGGACATTATTTCTTGGGGATGAAGTAATTCTTTTTGGGAGCTCTTGATTTTAATAAAGATAAGGGATAAAACTCTCAATCGGGAGAGACCTATGAAGGGCTAGATGTCTCAACACTGATTTAGAGGTGACATCGATGCTGACGATCTGGGTTAAGTGTATTTCACTATTTTGTTGTTTCTTTCTCTTATTAGAAATTGATTTTATCTTATGTTAGTTGATTTAGGTTTTGCGTATGGATAATCATATTCGCATTATTGTTCAGTTATTTATGTATGAACCCATTGGGTATTATGAAAAAATGATTTTAATGCGTTCATTGAATCGTTTATTTGCAAACTCATTGCTAGAATTCCGATATAATCCATAATTGTTAGGTTTATATTCATGTGTAGCGACTAATGATTCGTAATCATTAGGGATAACATAACCTAGGTTAAATGACGCATCGTATGTGGTTATTACCTTTATTAATCAATTTTCTTAATTCGTAAACATACTACCTAATTAAATCTAGAGATCATATCCTTGGTTATTCGGTAGTTAGGTTTAATTAACAATGTATCTTGATTAAACACTACTTAAGAGAAAATTTGGGTTAATTATTAACTCATGATTAATAGTTGCTAAGAGAGGTTTGAGAACAACAAATCAATGAGATATGTTTAATTAAGGTGTAGGCAGAGATTGAACTAAAGAACTAGGTCTCTATCGAATTTTCATCTTTTGTCATTTTTCGCATGTGTTTCCTGAATTTGTTTTTATTAGTCTAGTTTTATTTTATTTTCATATTTCCAAAATCCCCTTTAACCTCAACATCGATTAATTTCATTTCAACAACTTTATACTCTCTCTTTGTGGGATCGACCTAGACTCACCACTGCTATAGTAATACTCTAGTTTTTATTTTGACTAGCCTTATGGCACGCTGTCATGATGCAAATACCTACATTACAAATAGAGTTATTACAATTTTGTGATTAAAACATGTTATAAGTTTTATTTAAATATTAACTATAATTACCTCTTAAACCGATACATCCATCAATATTGAACTAGACCAATAAGTTTAACTTCGTGTGTTAAATGTACGAATAGATGCCCCATACAGTCAAAGAAGCTTAGAGAGAAAATCCCTTCCAATTTGCACAAGGTAACTGAAAATTCCCTTTCTAGTTCTTCCACTTTAGCCAACTTTATTTCAGATGATGTTGAAAAAAACTTAATTCTGTTATAGCTTCCCAAGCCTTATTCAGTAGCAACTCCCAAAATGCAATTGGAATTAGCTTTTTGATAAACACATGACAATCATGACTTTTCATCCCAAATAATTTGTACTTCCTCATATCCACACACCTTGCCAAGTTCAAAACTTAACCATAGGGAAACTGTAAACTTTTCAACCATTCACACAAAATTTTCTTTCGGTTTTATCCAAAGTGTTACATGCTTTTAGATATTTATCGGTGTGAAGATATTTATCTAACTCATTCCTTCTATATAAAAGTTTCAAATCAGCTTGTGATTTTATATTGTCCTTTGTCCTCCCTTAAATGTTTATTATGGTATTGAACAAATTGTCAAAAATATTTTTTTCAATATGCATCACATCTAGATTATGATGTATCAAATTACTTTTCCAATGTGATAAATCCTAAAAGGTACTTCGTTTTCTCCAACCAAAGTTTTTACTAATGCTTCTATTAACTTCTTCAACTTTAAGTTATATAACTTTCAGCAACCCTAATTCATCAATCTCCTACAATATCTCTTCACCAGCATTGTAAGGGGGAGGAGGTGTTTATACCATCCTATTCTTAATGAACTTTTGTTTATTGTATCAAAATGGATGATATGGAGGAAGAAATTTCCTGTAGTTGTCAAACCAAGATTTTTTAAACCCCATTAGGAGGATAATACACATCATAATCATTTCTATCGTAAGGATAAGCCAATTTTCCTGCTGTACTCCATCTAGACAACATAGCATATGCAGGAAATCACTAATAGTCCATATCAAAACTGTTCTCAACAAAAAGTTTTGTTTAAGAGACACATCATATGTCTCCACACCAAAATCCCAAAGATGATACAATTCATATACCAATGGTTGTAAGAATATATTAATTTTTTCCTTTGGATTCATAGGCTCTAACATAATCACCGTCAAGAGCATAAATGTCTCATTCATACACATTCATGGAGGCAAATTATGAGGAGTAATTATGGATGGCCATGAAGAATATTATTGGTCGGATTGATCAAAAGGTTAGAATCTGTCCGTTGACAATCCTAACCTAACATTTAGACTTTCAACTGCAAACTTAAAATGGGTGTTATTGATATGTTTCCATGAGAGTGCATTCGATGGATGGCTCATTATTCCGTCTTCATATTCATGTTCATTATGCCATCTCATGTGAAATGCAGTAACATCAGAGGCATATAGGCTTTGAAATCTTAGAGTTAGAAGGAAATAACACATTTGCGTACAAGGTACTAATTTCTGTTTCATAAAACACTTTCTAGGTTTGAACATAGATTGACCATAAAATTTGAAATCTTGTAATTCCATATTATCTCTCTAAAATAACATACATCCAAAATTGCAACAATCAATTTTTTCAACTAGAAAACCAAGTTCTTCATATTGTAGAAATTATCAACTATTGTATAATCAATAGGCAATGATTCATTATACTAAGAAAGAATTTTATCCAAACTTTGATTAGAAATATGCCCTTTAGACTTTATGTTCAATATTCGAACAATTGAAAATAATTGAGTCATGGTCTCACAATTTGGCCATAATTCTTGGTCAGCTGATTTTAGTAAGTTAAAAAACTTTTTTGTGTATGGGTTTGGTTCTTCTTCAAGATTTTCAATATTTGTCTAAAAGATATAACTGGTTGCATCATAAACCATTTGGGTGTAAGGATTTTCAGTTGCACCCACATTATTTGTTATAAATCCAGTCTCCCTCCAAACTCATCCACATTTATTGACGAGTTTACTTCATTACCCCTTGAGGTGCTACAAATTATTGGCCCCGTATTATGTCCACTCAAAATAATTTAGAACAAACTCTTTTCTTAACAAATGGAGATTCACTTCATTAATATGAAGAAAATGAATATATTTGCACTTTTTACATAGACGTCTAATCTTTGAACCACCCATATATGCAGGTTGAGGACATGTGTAGGGTCCGTGATCTCTAGCCACGCGATCACTACACTATGGTACCGTGAACTCTGGCCGCGCGTACCTCGGTATTGTCCTCTTTGGTCTATGCGTGAGTCACCACTCGAATGCATGACCTCAAGGTTTTGTTGCACTTAAGTGCAACAAAACCTTGAGGTCATGCATTCGAGTGGTGACTCACGCATAGACCAAAGAGGACAATACCGAGGTACGCGCGGCCAGAGTTCACGGTACCATAGTGTAGTGATCGCGTGGCTAGAGATCACGGACCCTACACATGTCCTCAACCTGCATATATGGGTGGTTCAAAGATTAGACGTCTATGTAAAAAGTGCAAATATATTCATTTTCTTCATATTAATGAAGTGAATCTCCATTTGTTAAGAAAAGAGTTTGTTCTAAATTATTTTGAGTGGACATAATACGGGGCCAATAATTTGTAGCACCTCAAGGGGTAATGAAGTAAACTCGTCAATAAATGTGGATGAGTTTGGAGGGAGACTGGATTTATAACAAATAATGTGGGTGCAACTGAAAATCCTTACACCCAAATGGTTTATGATGCAACCAGTTATATCTTTTAGACAAATATTGAAAATCTTGAAGAAGAACCAAACCCATACACAAAAAAGTTTTTTAACTTACTAAAATCAGCTGACCAAGAATTATGGCCAAATTGTGAGACCATGACTCAATTATTTTCAATTGTTCGAATATTGAACATAAAGTCTAAAGGGCATATTTCTAATCAAAGTTTGGATAAAATTCTTTCTTAGTATAATGAATCATTGCCTATTGATTATACAATAGTTGATAATTTCTACAATATGAAGAACTTGGTTTTCTAGTTGAAAAAATTGATTGTTGCAATTTTGGATGTATGTTATTTTAGAGAGATAATATGGAATTACAAGATTTCAAATTTTATGGTCAATCTATGTTCAAACCTAGAAAGTGTTTTATGAAACAGAAATTAGTACCTTGTACGCAAATGTGTTATTTCCTTCTAACTCTAAGATTTCAAAGCCTATATGCCTCTGATGTTACTGCATTTCACATGAGATGGCATAATGAACATGAATATGAAGACGGAATAATGAGCCATCCATCGAATGCACTCTCATGGAAACATATCAATAACACCCATTTTAAGTTTGCAGTTGAAAGTCTAAATGTTAGGTTAGGATTGTCAACGGACAGATTCTAACCTTTTGATCAATCCGACCAATAATATTCTTCATGGCCATCCATAATTACTCCTCATAATTTGCCTCCATGAATGTGTATGAATGAGACATTTATGCTCTTGACGGTGATTATGTTAGAGCCTATGAATCCAAAGGAAAAAATTAATATATTCTTACAACCATTGGTATATGAATTGTATCATCTTTGGGATTTTGGTGTGGAGACATATGATGTGTCTCTTAAACAAAACTTTTTGTTGAGAACAGTTTTGATATGGACTATTAGTGATTTCCTGCATATGCTATGTTGTCTAGATGGAGTACAGCAGGAAAATTGGCTTATCCTTACGATAGAAATGATTATGATGTGTATTATCCTCCTAATGGGGTTTAAAAAATCTTGGTTTGACAACTACAGGAAATTTCTTCCTCCATATCATCCATTTTGATACAATAAACAAAAGTTCATTAAGAATAGGATGGTATAAACACCTCCTCCCCCTTACAATGCTGGTGAAGAGATATTGTAGGAGATTGATGAATTAGGGTTGCTGAAAGTTATATAACTTAAAGTTGAAGAAGTTAATAGAAGCATTAGTAAAAACTTTGGTTGGAGAAAACGAAGTACCTTTTAGGATTTATCACATTGGAAAAGTAATTTGATACATCATAATCTAGATGTGATGCATATTGAAAAAAATATTTTTGACAATTTGTTCAATACCATAATAAACATTTAAGGGAGGACAAAGGACAATATAAAATCACAAGCTGATTTGAAACTTTTATATAGAAGGAATGAGTTAGATAAATATCTTCACACCGATAAATATCTAAAAGCATGTAACACTTTGGATAAAACCGAAAGAAAATTTTGTGTGAATGGTTGAAAAGTTTACAGTTTCCCTATGGTTAAGTTTTGAACTTGGCAAGGTGTGTGGATATGAGGAAGTACAAATTATTTGGGATGAAAAGTCATGATTGTCATGTGTTTATCAAAAAGCTAATTCCAATTGCATTTTGGGAGTTGCTACTGAATAAGGCTTGGGAAGCTATAACAGAATTAAGTTTTTTTCAACATCATCTGAAATAAAGTTGGCTAAAGTGGAAGAACTAGAAAGGGAATTTTCAGTTACCTTGTGCAAATTGGAAGGGATTTTCTCTCTAAGCTTCTTTGACTGTATGGGGCATCTATTCGTACATTTAACACACGAAGTTAAACTTATTGGTCTAGTTCAATATTGATGGATGTATCGGTTTAAGAGGTAATTATAGTTAATATTTAAATAAAACTTATAACATGTTTTAATCACAAAATTGTAATAACTCTATTTGTAATGTAGGTATTTGCATCATGACAGCGTGCCATAAGGCTAGTCAAAATAAAAACTAGAGTATTACTATAGCAGTGGTGAGTCTAGGTCGATCCCACAAAGAGAGAGTATAAAGTTGTTGAAATGAAATTAATCGATGTTGAGGTTAAAGGGGATTTTGGAAATATGAAAATAAAATAAAACTAGACTAATAAAAACAAATTCAGGAAACACATGCGAAAAATGACAAAAGATGAAAATTCGATAGAGACCTAGTTCTTTAGTTCAATCTCTGCCTACACCTTAATTAAACATATCTCATTGATTTGTTGTTCTCAAACCTCTCTTAGCAACTATTAATCATGAGTTAATAATTAACCCAAATTTTCTCTTAAGTAGTGTTTAATCAAGATACATTGTTAATTAAACCTAACTACCGAATAACCAAGGATATGATCTCTAGATTTAATTAGGTAGTATGTTTACGAATTAAGAAAATTGATTAATAAAGGTAATAACCACATACGATGCGTCATTTAACCTAGGTTATGTTATCCCTAATGATTACGAATCATTAGTCGCTACACATGAATATAAACCTAACAATTATGGATTATATCGGAATTCTAGCAATGAGTTTGCAAATAAACGATTCAATGAACGCATTAAAATCATTTTTTCATAATACCCAATGGGTTCATACATAAATAACTGAACAATAATGCGAATATGATTATCCATACGCAAAACCTAAATCAACTAACATAAGATAAAATCAATTTCTAATAAGAGAAAGAAACAACAAAATAGTGAAATACACTTAACCCAGATCGTCAGCATCGATGTCACCTCTAAATCAGTGTTGAGACATCTAGCCCTTCATAGGTCTCTCCCGATTGAGAGTTTTATCCCTTATCTTTATTAAAATCAAGAGCTCCCAAAAAGAATTACTTCATCCCCAAGAAATAATGTCCCACCTTAAAGCCCTTCTTTGCTCTTGCTTCTGCACCCCCCTCTTCTATGCTACTGTTCTCTATTTATCTCATTTATTTTCTAGTCTACTTGACTATTCATTTCTTTAAAACCTACACTCGCTCTTGTTTTTGCATTTCAGTCTTGCCTCTGTTGTGTTTTGTTCTTCTTTTCTTTGACAGTGATGCGCGACGTTTTCTACTCCTTCCTTGATTGTGTGTCGTCGTTCCTTCATCCCATATGCTGGCATTTTTTGCTCTTCTTCTCCTACTACTACATTATCATTTTCTCTCCATGTTTCCACCTGCTACGCTGCATTTCATGATCCATGTCCTTTGCATGCAAAACATGCACGTGCTGACATCCATTATGCTACTATCATTTTTGGTATGTTTTGGGTCTTTATTCCTACGTCATTTTGGCCATTTGCTTCTTCTGTGTGTTTGCTGCATTTTCTTCTAGCATGGACTTCTCCTTCATGCTGCTCTACCAATTAATCCAAATGCTTTCTATTAAATTTGAACTCACATTATTGCATTGGACATGCATAGCCATGACCAACTTTAAACCTTCTTTGTATTTTTTTCTTCTTTTCTTTTAATTTTCTGCTTCTTGCTCTATGAAGACAAGTATAAATTAATCTTCAAAAAATGGCCAAGATATAGAGCTTTCGACTCACTTTAACTTCTTTGCTTTCGAATTGTGACTAAAATCACATGTGAGTTAAAGTGAATATCTTAAGCAATTTCATGTTAATAATCACTAAGTGTTATGGAATAATTTCATAATCAATTAAGCACTTATGACATCATTTGAAGAAAAACGTCAAAAACAAGGCTAGTGTTGAAGGTTCAATATGTAATTCTTATTTAATAGAGGAAGTAAGTACATTTTGTTCTCATTATTTTGAGTCATATGTGCACACAAGAGAAAGAAACGTTTCTCGTAATGACGATGGGGGAGAAACAGGTGATATTGATGGTAACTTATCCATTTTCACATATCCAGGATGAACATATGGATGTTCAACAAGAAGAATGTTAACAACAAAAGAAATAGAGGCTGCCCATGGTTACATTTTATTGAATTATCAAGAGGTTCAACCTTTTGTGCAGTAAGTTTAAGCTGATTTTGAAATAGATTATTTGAGTTTTCGAAGTTACTATTCTTCACAACTAAAATACATAATAATGATTTTTGATTATACGAGGAATGGTTACGTGAGCTAATGCCTGAAATAACACAGGATGATGCCAATAAAGAAGTTAAAAGACACTTTCCTTGATGGTTCGAGAAATATGTAAATTTTCACTTGGAATAATTGAAATGGTTGAATTATCATATCAAAGTGATTAGATGACATTATACTATTTAATATTATAAATTTTGTTAGCGTAGGCCTAAAAAAATCCAATAGAGAACGAGTTCATACGTGATCTTATGAAAGGACCTTTGTGAACTGTTAAATCGTATCTGGTGTATTTTGTTAATGGATACAAAATTCATACAAAATATCATGGTCATAATATGAAAAAAGTAAATAATGTTGTTTGCATAAAAGGAGAGTTAATGGATTACTATGGTAAAATTATTGAGAAACTTGAAATTGTGTACCCTGCATTGCCAATAAAACAGAGTGTGATATTTAAGTATGAATGGTTTGATGCAACTCTTAATGTTGGAATAAAAATACATAATCGATACAATCCAAGTGTATTATGTCCCTTCTCCTAGCTTACAACGAGATAAGTCAGATTAGTTGGTCGTACGCAAAGTAAAACCACGAGGTGTTCTTGAATTACATGGAAAAGGAAAAAAAATAAGAGAATTGAAAGTGAAGTGTTTCAGGAAGATGTTTATGAAGTAAATGTATATGTAACATATGATGATAATGAACCTTTAAATGATCTAAGTAATGAATATGTTTAAATTTCTTTTAGAGAGGATGAGGAGGGTGAGAGGTTTGAAGATGATGATGATTTTGATGGGAGTTGATGGGAGAACTTACCTCGTAATACATGATAACACCATAGGATTATACTGAAGTTATAGTTTTTAATTGAAAATTATCTAAAATAACTTATATATTAGATTGGTTCCATCTAGGACGTGCTCAAGAAATATCTCATCCAATTTCAAGGAGAGGATAAATCTTGAGGGTTGTATATGGAAGAATATCTCTTAGACGACAAATGATTTTTATTATCAAGAGTTTGAGGTACACAAAATATATTCTTTAAACTTGTTTATTTTTCTAATTTTATACATTAATTAGATAAATATTGTCGTTTATAAGTACTTATAGTATATTTTTCTTTTTTAAAAAAGAATTTTTTTTAGATTCAAAATTTCATGTTGTAATTTATAATGTATGAGAGAGGCGAGCTCATACATGTTATAGATACTTTCTTGCTTTGATACACGAGAATAGTGTACGACCACCATATATATCTAAAGAAATATGGAGTCGTTAGCAACAGTATTGAGCATCACTCAAGACAATATCCATTTTAGAGCATAATTATGCTAACAGACGTGGAGAACCGAGCAGAAAGAGTCTACCTGTATACATTGGAGAATCTTTGACCCACTAGGAGTATGCACTTCAACTTATAAGTATCAAAACTTTACACTTATATTCTGATTTGTGTATTTTAACATATGAAATTTGATTTCAATATAATTTGATGTATGAAATTTAAAATGAAAATATATGTGCATTATGGAGAATAATAATGTTATAAATGTTTGGTGTCATTAATGGTTGTATTGTTGAGTTAAATTTTTGTGTTTAACAGGGCGTAAATATCATAAAAATAGAGAAAATTCTACTAAAAATTTTGTAAATTATAGTTCAATTATAACAATTTATTCTAATGCAGGAAAAGTCTATGAGCAATAAGCCACACCATGTCAACTCTTTCTGCACACTCGCATCAAGAAGTATGATGGTATGACCTTCGTCAACACTCGATGCAGACAACTTCATGCATGTAAAATCTATACTTTAATATTAGTTCTTAAAATGTTGGACCTCGAACTTTGAATGAAAATTAGAAATATGAAAATGAAAGTAAATGAGTGTTTTTGGTATATAATTTGTGTTATAGATGATTTTGATATTGGA
>JANVCQ010000232.1:23105484-23119579 GCA_025531925.1 Erythroxylum plowmanianum | reverse complement strand
TTATATGCATAAATAATTTTTATTACAAAATAAAATATAGTTAAAATTAAAAGTGTTTTTTATTTTTATGTTGCCAAGCAGTCTATTGTATGAAGCTCTTTCAAAAAAGCTCTTTTTTAAATGACAGCCAAGCAGTCAACTGACTTCTTAGAAAACTCTTTTTTAAAAAGTTCTACTAACAAAAGCTCTACTGATATAAGCCCATCCAAACAGGCACGTAGAGAAAGGAGACTAGAACAAAAGATCAGTGTAGCCAAAATTAATATCTTAATAGAGTCAACTCATTGAGCTAAAGAGAGCATTGGAGATAACTGAAAATATTTAAATGAAGGAATGATTGTTAGAGTGAATGGCCATCAAAATAGAAAGTACAACAGGAAATTGAAACATCTGCAAGCTCTTTCAAAGAGTTAATCAGATTGTTTATAGAGATGAATTTGAAGAAGGAACATGGTTATTATATTCTGTCCCACGTCTCTATCAGACTAGAAGTTTCTATTTATTAAATTCAGTATGTACTGGATTATGAGGACACTGAAAGAAAAATATCTATGTTTTCCCTTCACATATCTCTTTCAAAGTGTTGTTTGTCTGTCTTTTGAGTCCTTCTTGCATCCATAGAATCTCTATATGCTGAATTGATGTTTTATGTTGGACCAGGTTTGTCATACAATAGAAAGAGAGTTGGGCAAATCAATGGATGGTCTATTCTTGGAGTTTGACAAGGTTCCTTTGGCAACAGCGTCAGTAAGGTTCCTAGACTATATTGATGTATACATTTGGAAGCTGATTTTTAAACATATGATTAAAATATACTCGATTTTCCTGTTTGGCTCCAAATGCAACAATAGGTACTTTCTAGAAAATTTTTACTGATTCAGAGCTAAAATTAAGTGCAGATTGCACAAGTGCATCGTGCAACATTGACTAATGGGCAGGAAGTGGTAGTTAAAGTTCAACATGATGGCATAAAGACAATTATACTTGAGGTTTGACTCTTTGGGTTTCGAAGATACTGAATGACAAGCAAGTAGTTGTAAATTTATATGGTTGTTATATTTATCATTTTCTTTTTTACCAGGATCTAAAGAATGCCAAGTCAATAGTTGACTGGATAGCGTGGGCAGAACCTCAGTACGACTTCAACCCCATGATAGATGAATGGTGCAAAGAAGCCCCAAAAGAACTTGATTTCAATAATGAAGCTGGTATGGTTTCTTAAGTTCACGCTGTTTGAGTGGATTGTTAAGGATATTATATTATGGGGCTTCTGGATGAGTAATTTGAAATTAGATTAGGAATCTGTTTTCTAAAATTAAGTGGATATTAGTAAACATTTATCAGATTTTGGAATTACACAATGCATGAGCCTATTAGCTTCCCCGTGAATCAACTGACTGGAAAACCAATGCTGGCAGGAAGGTTTTGCAATGACACTAACATAGTTGAAAAGGTATATCAGAAGTGATGGTAATTTTGTGGTTTAGACAATATGGCTGTTCTATGAGACTTCTTTTGAGCTTTGATCGTCTTGGAGTTTGTGGAGATGGTAATAGTTTTAGAAATGGTTGGTTTGTCACATTTCAGAGTTATATTAATAAAAACTTCAATTCTCTTGGTCATTTCATTGAAAACTTAAGTGCATGAATTTGCCTTCAATCCTAATATTTGTTGCATTTTCCACATAAAGTATGTGGTTTGAACTTTTAGCATTACTTCCTAAGTTCTTCCTACCTTAAGTATCTCTTCTTTTTTTTTTTTTCATAATCTCATCCCATGTCCTGTTTATGAGAGTTGTTTATCATCCTCATTCTTACTGAAGCATTTCTTTGCGGTTGTAGAGAATACAAGAACTGTGTCAAGAAATCTTGGCTGCAGAATCAAAGACACCAATGACAATCCTAATAAAGTAGATGTTTTGATTCCAGAAGTTATTCAGGTACTTTCTTTCTAAAATTTTTGGATGCCATGACTGTCTTTTGTCTGTTGTAGTGGAGATGTCTTAAAAAGGATTGTTCCTGTTGTTACTTACGAAGCTTGGTGATAGAAGTCAAGAAGGAGCTACCCATTCCATGTGAACCAATATGAATGACCTCGATCTCTTATCTGTCCCTGTTAAAGCGCATTGGATATCAGTTGACTTAAAATGATTGCATATAATTCTAAATTATTAGAAGTTTAAACATAAATATAGAATTGGAGCGAAGGTGCTATATTGTGCTAGATGACATGAAGGATCCTTAAGAGCGAAGGATATCTGTGTTAACCTTTTAACTGCCTGCTTGATTTTGTTCTTGCTACATGGTAACTTTTCTCCTGTCTATTACACTTTTCTTAACTTAATTTGTATTGCTATCTATGGCAGTCAACTGAAAAGGTCCTAGTTTTAGAGTATATGGATGGAATACGTTTGAATGACCTTGCATCCTTGGAAGCATGTGGTGTTGACAAACAAAAGATTGTTGAAGAAATTACACGGGCCTATGCCCATCAAATATATGTTGATGGGTTCTTCAATGGTGACCCTCATCCTGGTACCCTACTCTGGCTAAAACCCACCACCATCAACCTTATTTCTTTGTCACTTGTTGGCTGTTATAAATGTCAAGGGTGAGATACAGCTACATACGTGGCTGATCTATAATTATTACACTTCTAATAACATCTATTGCCTTTCATTTATCACAGGAAATTTCTTAGTGAGCAAACAACCTCCACATTTTCCAGTTCTACTCGACTTTGGGCTCACAAAGAAACTTTCAATCCCGATGAAACAAGCATTGGCAAAAATGTTTCTTGCATCTGTTGAGGTTTGTGTAAACACCTATTCAACCTATTTGTGATGAAACTAGAGCTCACAAATTTACATGTGTCAAATAGGTCATTGCTATGGTATGATAAGGTATTCAATGTGAGTTATAAATGAGTACATTCCTTGGCTTCATCCCTTCCCCTCTTCCCTCTTTCCTTCTTTTTGTTATTCATTCTATCCACTCTCTCTTCTTCTTCTGGCACTCAATTTTGTTGGTCTGCTAATGATATCCCATGTTTGTCATCATATGCCTTGAAACTAACAATTTGGTGATTTTCCCAAAAGAATTGGTCAAGTATAGTTGGGAATTTTCAATTTCCTATTTTCCTTGATAATAATGTCCAACATACACAGTTTCAGCTTTGATAACTGTGTTCATCAGTCATAACTTTCCTAAGTTTGATATATGAAGCTATATACTATGTTGCAGGGAGATCATGTGGCTCTTCTGTCTGCCTTTGCTGAAATGGGACTTAAGCTGCGGCTAGACATTCCAGAGCAGGCTATGGAGGTTACAAGTATATTCTTCCGGTCATCATCGCCAGCCAGTGAAGCTCTTGTAAGTATCATGCACCTATGTCTCGAAATATCGTTTCAAACATTAAAGTAATGCTATAAAACATTGCTTGTGAAGGAAAATGTGAAAACCTTGTCCGAGCAAAGAACAAAAAACATGAAGTTGATACAAGAGAAGATGAGACTTAACCAAAAAGAAGTTAAACGTTTCAATCCAGTAAGCTCTTTTGTCAACTCTTTCTACCGGAAGATACTTTTTTTTTATGTGTGTGAGTCCACTTTGCCTTTCTTTTTCTTTTTTTTTCTAAATTTGATCACAATCCTTTAAGGTGGATGCATTTCCTGGTGATATTGTAATATTTTCAAGGGTCCTCAATCTTCTAAGAGGTTTGCAAGAGAAATTTTTTCCATTATTTAACTTCTTATTCAAGGGTTCATGCCTCTATTTAATGGATATCTGATTTGATATAGGTCTATCTTCCACCATGAATGTTCGGATTGTGTATCAAGAGATCATGAGACCATTTGCTGAACTTGCTCTACAAGGGTAAAACAAACATAACCTAATTGTGGCTCGGTTGTTGTTTATCTCTGTCTAAACTGTCATCTTCATATCAGAAACATCTACAAGGAACCTTCAGTAAATGCACAATGGATATACGACACACCAGTTCATTGTGATGTGGAAGCGAAGCTGAGGCAGCTTTTAGTTGAGCTGGGGAATGATGATAGAATACTTGGAATTCAGGTTGATGCCATTATTTGACTTTAGTGGGTTAAAGGATTTCTTTTTGGGGGATGGGTGAATGCAAGTTTTCGTTAATAGTTTTGACAGGAAATAAGCATGAATGAACATATACTCACGCATATGTTGTGTCATCATGTATTTGTGAAAATAGATATATGATATGATTAGTGCAAATGTCTCTTTTTCTGTATTAAATTGAAAAGAAAAATTTTCAACTAAAAATACCCAAAGAATACTGTCATTTCTTTGGTTGTTATGAGGCTTCCTGTCAAAGAAGGAATAAAAGTGAAAAAATTGACAATCACTGATCTATCACTAATATGAGATGTAGTCTACTTGAAGGATTTTCAAACCTTCCCATGTCTTTAGCTGCTTGATGGATGATTTTCAGGGAATGACTTGGAGTTGATTTCGAGATTTTAAGATTTAGATTTTTTCTTAGGTTTGATTGTAACAGAGTATTAAAAATGTTTTTGGGTTGAATAATTCATTGACAGAGTTCAGCTAATGAGATTATTACCAACTGAATGGGTACTAGGAATGTTTTATGAGTTGTGAAACATTCTTAAAAGCTTATTATATGAAAAATAGTAATGCTAACATTTCTTGATGTAGAAAGGGTCTGACAAATGAATGAAGTACTATTGTTGTGTTATATGGTATGGTTAAATACTTATGTATGTTGATGCCCTTCTTGAAACTCTTAAGAAGAAGATGGAAATTTGTTATTTTTCTAATGATCAGAACTAGGTATCAGAATTGACACACTTGGGAAATTGTTATTTGAAACTCGTAGAAGAAACTGGAAATTGTTAAGTATAATACTTTTAAGGAGATAAATTTATGTTTGAATTGACCCTTTGATTAAGTAGCTTACATCTGTCTTGAAATGATGCATATTCTACTTTGATCTCTTAAGGTATGTGCATACAAAGATGGAGAGGTTATAATTGATACAAGTGCTGGAATACTTGGCAGATATGATCCTCGCCCAGTTCAGCCAGATAGCCTTTTTCCTGTGTTCTCTGTGACAAAAGGCATAACAGCAGGAATGCTGCATTGGCTTATTGATAGGGGGTATGCATCCTTGATTTCCAAATCAGAAAGCTTTCACTTTTAAAAATTTGGGAAATGAGTTCTTAAGAATAGAATTTGGTTAACGTGGAGACTATTTTCTGTACTAATGCAGGAGCATATTCCAATTTATTGATTTATGCTTTATGATTTAACTAATCTTCATAAGGTTCTCCTATTTAGGTTAGATTTCCTTCTCAATAAGATATACTTATTTTCCTATCATCAATAGGAATTTTCTAGGACTCTTTTTTTCTATTACGGATTGGATTTCTCAAAAGAATAGTACAAATAGGGGTTTTGCCAGGAAAATACAGCATCTTGTGAACCAAATTTTTATTAAAGAATATCAACTCTAATTTTTGCTGCCTGATCTATCACTTTCTAGCCCTAATATGTTGAAAACTGGCTGCCTTAACTCCTCTCCCTACATCACGCAGACACTGAACAAACCCTTCTTTATGATTAATGTCTTTGAGCCTATGTGTTGCAGAACTAAAAAAAAAAGTGTAATTTCCTTGTAGAAAAGGAAAGTATTTCTCTTTCATTTTGTTCTTATTAGATGAGGGTTTAAGTCTATTAAGGAATACCTTCTTATGTTTTCAACGTTCAAGGAATAGGAAGAATAGACCAAATCTTAAATGTGAAACTTCTCTTTTAAATTGATTCTTAGATACTTGGGAGTGACTTTTGAAAATCTATTCGTGTGATTCCAATAGCTGTATTTGTTTTAAAGCTTAGGTGTGATTCATAGTTCTTGATACAATCTTTAGGAGTGATTCCTAGATCAACCACTATTGTTATTTCCTTATTTCATAAATCCTAGCCCTAAAATCATAAATTCCAGCATAATTAAAAATTTACAGCAACCCTCCATTTTGTAAATTATATGTATTTCTTTTTAGAATTTACTTTATTCATCCTACATCACCTTGCCAGGCAATGTTAATTTGTGTGTATGCTGTAGGAAATGCTAATGGAGTTGGGATGTAATGCTTTTCAGAACCCTTCTTGAAGATTAACATGTCTGAAATCCTTGTCATAAGCTTGAAATCAATTTATTGTATATGTTGTTAAGCTTAATATGGGAAACTGTGGATGCATCGAAATGTAGCTGGTTTGGACTACTGAATAAAAATAATCTGGTCTGCAAATCACTTAGGATGTTTGCTGTGGCTGACTCTTTTAAGTGTTATTGTTCCAAGATAATAATCATGCAACATGTTGCTTGCAGCAAACTCCAGCTGAGTGAGAATGTTTCTAATATTTGGCCAGAATTCGGAAAGAATGGGAAACATCCTATTAAGGTATGGAATTTAATGTCCCAAGACCACACAAATAATTCTGATTAGATCTGGAAGTAATTATCTATAATTTGGTTGTTCACATTGTAGGTTCACCATGTCCTAAACCATACATCTGGTTTGCAAAATGCATTGGCCAACCTAAGAGGAGAAAATCCTTTGTTACTGGCTGATTGGGATGAATGTCTAAATCAAATTGCAATGTCAATTCCCGAAAATGAACCTGGAAAGGAGCAGCTGTACCATTACCTGTCTTTTGGGTGGCTGTGTGGTGGGATAATTGAGGTATCCTTCTATCCTTTTTGTATTACAATACTTAAGACTTCAGGGCTCCAAATTAATCATTTATGGGGTTGGCTTGGTTGTCAGGAAACTATCCATTTCTTGAGGATCTTTCCAAATTTAGTTGGATAGTAGAATAGACCATCCTCCAAAAACTTCAGGTTTTTGAATTAGAGAAATCAGTTAAATTTAATCGTAGTCATTTAAAAAAACAATTATTATGCCAGTGGTGCTTCAATTTAAAAGCTATTTCACTGGATCAAACACCTAAAGAATCAAGATGTTCTTTGGGAACCCAGAAAAACAGAGAAAAACAATGAAAGAAACAGAAATGGAGTAGATAATAAGCAAACATAATAGTAATCATTTGTGAAGTAACTGGTAGTGCTCTCATTAATTCTCCTAGTGATTGTTGAATTTTGAATCTGTTGGTCTGATTCTGAGTGACAGCTGTCTAAAAGGTTAGAAGGGTTACCTTGATGACAATCTTCACAATTCTTCCTCGTCTTTGTTTATTAAGTAAATTCGGGTAACCTAAAAGAGAAAGCCTGTATAACTCACAAAACACCAAATTCTGCTGAAAAAAGACCTACTTCTCTGTCGTACGGCTATTCGTACCTAAAAACAGAGATATGTATCCTTTTTGTACAATACGATGAAGCACTAAACCATATAGAGTCTTAACTAACCTAGTACAATGATTACTCTGAAAAAGTAAGATTAACACATGGAGCTCAATTACTCCAAGTAGTATCCAACCAGGTTGGAAAAATCCTCAACTCTTTTCTTTCACAATTCAGCTGTAAGTTTTATCTAGAAACCCATAACATTCTAACACAATAAAATTCAATGAGACAGAAAGCATCAGGGAAGAAATTTCAGGAGGTCCTTGAAGAAGCAATTGTTCACCCTCTCAAAATTGAAGGCGAGCTATATGTTGGAATCCCCCCAGGTATGTATCAAATAGTTAATTTTCTTGCATTACTGTTATAAATGACATAATAAAAGTTTTGACCTCTTTTCCCGTGGGCATATTGCCAACTTTTATGTTTTGGATTATGACCAATATTTGAAATAATATAATTTTCACTTAATCTCCTTATTGCCAATGTAATTTGTCTTCATGGTCTCTTTTTCCAGGTGTGGAATCTAGACTTGCGGCTTTGACACTGGATACAAATGATCTCAGCAAGCTCTCTGAGATAAGCAAACGTCCTGATCTGCCCTCCACATTCCAGCCGGAGAATATTTCTGAAATGGTGACTGCCCTACCAGTTTTATTTAACATGCTGAACATCCGCCGTGCCATAATACCTGCTGCAAACGGACATTGTTCAGCCCGTGCTCTTGCTCGTTACTATGCAGCTCTTGTTGATGGAGGTGTTGTTCCACCACCGCATTCCTCCTTATTCAAGCCACTTCTTGGTAGCCACCCCCATATCCCAAAATTCCCTTCAGCTGAGAGGATAAAAAAGGGGAAAGGAAGACAGCATAATGAGATTGTGACTACACCCAAGAAGAAAGCAAATGGTTATGAGCAGATTAAGGGTGACGATAATGATACTAAGCGTATCTGTGACAGTCACACAAGGCTTGTCGATGATAGCAGTGGTGGCAGCAGTTATGCTAGTATGCCATACAGCTCTGGAGATGATTCATGCAGTAGTAATGCTAACAGGATCTTCAGTAACCTTAACATTCATGATGAATTCTTAGGTGTGGGTGAATACGGGAATTTGGCAATGGCTAATGGCAAATTCGGATTAGGGTTTACCAGGTATAGATCAAAGGATGGATCATTTACTGGCTTTGGACACTCGGGCATGGGAGGATCCACTGGCTTTTGCGATATCAAAAACAGGTTCGCCATTGCGGTGACCTTGAACAAAATGTCATTTGGAACTGTCACCAGAAAAATCATTCAGCTTGTCTGTTCAGAGTTAAATATCCCTTTACCGGAGGAGTTCTCGGCATTTGATGATATGAGAGGTGATGTAGAGTTGGATATTAGTAGACCTCTGATTAACTGAAAGCAAACCTGCTCTCTAGAGTTTTTTTCTGCTGTTGTTATGATTATCGTGGGATTTTAAACACACAGATTTGTCCTATACTTTCCAATATTCCTTGACGAGCTCATTTTATGTATCCAAACAACATTGTAGAGAAAAGATATACTTTCACTTTTTTATTTTTGATACATCGGAATATACCCTATGGATACTATAAACAATCTGCTGTAATTTGTTTCTTGATCATGACCTCACAGTTGGAAATGGTTTCTGAAGTCTAGCATACGTTATTACTGATGCCAGAAAGTAAGGCGAACTACAAAAGAAAGGTCCATGTAGATTGCCCGAAGGCCTGGTCCAATTGGTTTAATTCAACAGATTGTGAATTAAAATTGTGATGAGGGCCTGTAAGTTATTATAATTTTTTAAAAAATAACTGATCTGGAGTCAAGATTTTTTATGTTATGTAAACATCAATATCATTTAGATTGAGCCCATTACTTATTTTTGTTTTATTAATTTATTACGTGACTTATTTGGAATACATAATTTATAGATTATTCTATGCAGTCGAAAGTTTATAAAATATGCAGTTAAAGGGTGACAATAGTAAGCAAATATGTTGAGACATGTAAATGTTATTTTAATCAAATTTATCAGTTAATTGAATTTGAGTTATGTAAAATAAGGGAATACATGTTTCTATATATATATATAACTAATAATATATTTTTTGCCATTCTCTTCTCATGTTTTTTACCAGTCTAAAATCAAAACAATAATGCATAGGTTTTTACATGTAAATTTTTATAAAATATTAATATGTTTGAAATTGAGTCATGTACAAAATAAAGAAAGATTAGTAATGAGCTATCAAATTTTTATATTAATGTAGAAGCATGCCCATTTTGTTTCTTTTATTTTAGTGATGCTCCCATGTAATTTAAAGTGTATCTAACTTTTTGAAACTTTGCTATAGATTCCTTTCGAAATACACTATTTAAAGTGCTAAGCACTTTACTTCTTCCTTCTATTTAACTCACCTTTGTTCCCCTCATTGATTCTCTTCTCCTCTGCCTTCTCAACTCCTCCACCGTCCAATGTAGTTTTTAGGCTATGATTGGATTGCATTGGCTAAGGGCATTTTGACCTAACTATTAAATTTTCACCTCCTTGCTGTTTTAACTTTTTTCCAATTGCTAATAATATCAAACTCTCATTTAGATATCATATAGGCAAATATACTAAAAGCACCCTTTCTTCATCTAGCCCATCCTCTCTCTTCCTCCCGCCTAAGTACCCTTTCTTCATCTAGCCCATCCTCTCTCTTCCTCCCTCCTAAGTACCCTTTCTTGATCTAGCCCATCCTCTCTCTCCCTCCCTCTCGCTTCCTAGTACTAGCTTAGCAACCTATAGTTCAGTTGAACAAGTTTCATAAGTTTTGAAGAATATTCTAGTAAGAATGGGTTAGAGAGAGAATCTCCTCTCTCTCCCCAAGAGTAGATCAGGTATGTCATCCATCCTCCCCTCTTCACCTTGAATCTCCTTCACCTATCACCTTCTCATCCTTCTCAGCTATTGGTTTCTCTTCTGTTCACTCTCACCTTTGATTTTTTACTCAACAGGGGTATCATTATCCTTCTCCCCTTTATAACACTTTCCTGCTTATTGTTATTACCGTTATCAAACTAACATCTTCTGAACCACTTTCTACAAAGCTACTTCCTTGCCAAACTTAGCTTTTCTCCTTCATAATGTCCGAAACAACACCCCATAACCTACCTTAATTCCCTCCTTTGCCATCACTCACTTCACCGTCTTCTTCTTTAACATCCCTTCTTACTACCCCCATCTGCCCCAACCCTTGCTGCAACATCCGCCCAAAAATTATGGAAACAAGTTTTTGGTAATTCATTCACCTCGACCTTGACATTCAACCACCCATAGACATGGATGGTGAGCTTACTATATGCCCTAATATTGAATTTCTAAAAGAAGGTGCGAAGAATTGGAACTCCACAGTGGTTGGTTTTTTTTTAATCAATAACCAGCTTTCCCATTAATAGCTAGATGAGCTAACAAACTATGGAAAACTAGTGGGTTAACCGATGTACTTCTTTCTGAAGACAATCTGGTTCTCTCCACCTTCTCCTCCGCAGCAGTAGCTCACAAAATCCTTGAACAAGGTCCATGGAACTTCCAAAACCAACCAATCTTTTTACAAATCTGGCAGCCAATCTTTCAATTATAAACCATCAAGATTCAATGCTTACCCCTTTGGATAAACTTTCATAACGTCCCATTTGAATACTAGACTACAAAAGGTTTTAAGCTTATTAGCTAGTTCCATTAGAAAGCCATTATGCATGGATGACCTACTGCTATAAAGAAACACATAGGATATGCTAGAATTTATGTAAGGATTGAGCTATCCAAAGAACTCCCTATTAAGATTCCTATCATGTGACTTGGTGATGACAACAAGCTATGGGAAGATAACATTACCTTCTCCGAAACCATCCAATCTTCTTACAAAACAAGGTTTTAAGCTTATTAGCTTGTTCCATTGGAAGGCCATTATGCCTGGATGACTTACTACTATAAAGAAACATATAGGATATGTTAGAATTTGTGTAAGGATCGAGTTATCCAAAGAACTCCCTATTAAGATTTCTATCATGTGACTTGGTGATGACAACAATCTATTGGGAAGATACCATTGCCATCTTTGAAACCAATCAATCTTCTTACAAATCTGGAAGCCAATCTTTCAATTAGAAACTATCAAGATTTAAAGCTTACCCCTTTGGATAAACTTCCATAACGTCCCCCTTGAATACTAGACTACACAAGGTTTTAAGCTTATTAGCTAGTTCCATTGGAAGGCCATTATGCATGGATGACCTACTGTTATTGATTGAGCTCAAGTTTATTATGTAAATTGGCGACACTTTCATGGCCTTTACTATATTTTTTTACTCCTAATTCTTGATTTTGTGCTTAAATTAACCCTTGAGTGTGTACTTTTATTTTATACAATTTGATAGTAAAAATTGTCACAATTAGTATTAATTGCACTTCTTATTTTTTCTAAGAACAATTGATACTGCAAATTGCTATTGTTGATTGTACGAACCTCAAGGAGAAGGGAGTCAATATGATGAATTGAAGTCAACAAGAGATTAAGGCTTTCGGGAAAAATTCGCCGCGGCGAGCCCATCTGTCGCCGTGATGAAACACGAAGAATCCAGGCTGAGCTTTTGAGAAAATTTCGCCACGGTGAAGATTAAATCTTTCTCCGCGACGAAGGATCCAGAATACACTCAAAATCTTTCGGGAAAAGTACGCCGTGACGAGCTTGCCAGTCGCCACGGCGAAATGTCAAAAATTCGAATATATTTGAAAAAATCTCTCACTGTGTGACCCGGCCCATCGACCCAAAGTTTAAAAACCTACCAAATTAGGTTACGAAAAGAAAGGATTCTTGACAGAAGAGCTGACATCCACATCACACATACACTCCTCATCTCTCTCACTCTCGACCTTCATCCATCAACCATTTTTACTTTTCATCGTCGCTCTCATCATTTGTTGTTGCTGCCATAGATGCTATCGGTGTGTCTATAGTTGTGAGTGCTCCCGGAGTGATGCTTGGCTAAGCACCATTTCCTCTTGAAGATGTAGTGATGGCTTGAGTTCAATGGGTTTCAAAGAGGAGTCCGACCTAGTTGAAGAAAGAGTGGAAGAGGTACTTGAAGGGAAAGACGGAGTCCCTTCAACCATAAAATTCAAATCACTGGGCGTTGGATTCCCATAGAGTATCAGTGAATTGTTATTCATTAGAGGCAATTTTGTTCAATCGCTCTGCTCCCTCTCCCAATCGTTGATCAAGACTCTCAATTTTATGGCGGCCCGGTGACAGGAATTGTCCCATTATTCCGAGTTGCAGGACAAGGCCTCGAGAACCTCTGGGATTTTGAGGTTTTTCTCCGGTAAAGCCGTTGGAAGCCTAATATCCTCTTCAATCCGGGTATGAAAGTTGGCGCAGTAGTTCATTTATGTTTGACTACATTATTATGAACTCCTGAGTTAGGATTTATGCTTTGTAATTAGATTTTCTTGATTATAGTTTAATCCAGTATTGAACAATGTATTGTGTTATGGATTGGTTAATGTAGAACCTTGAGCTTTAATATATGAAGTTTCATATATGTCTTTTTGGTGATTGTGTTAATTCTCTTTTATCTGCCTAGTTGTGTTTGATATTGAGATAATGCTTGATCCAAATTGACCACTTGCATTAACTTGCCCATTACACACACTAAGATGCATTAAACAAGGTTTTAAGAAATGTAGTTCATTGATTAAAACCTTGGACTTAAATAGTTCTTTAAGGTTTATCATTTGAAAACTTAGTGAGTTTCGCTCCCGAAAGATTTGTTTTGAACTATGATAGCCAAAGCTCGTTTTCAAAAGAATTTTATCATATTTGATCATTGTTTGAGTTTTTACTTTTCATTTCCCAAAAATTCAATACTTTTCTTTCATTTAGATCAATTTCCTTAGTTTTATCAAAACAATCCAAAACCCCACTCTTAACTAATTTAGTTTGCATTTCATGATAATTAGGCTAGCTTAGATCATTTGCAGTAGATTTTGATTAAGTGAGACAACCCAAGGTTGCACTCTATATTGCAATCCTTGTAATTAAATTTTTGATTCGGTTTCCAAGAGAGTAACCCAAAGACTAAGCCACGACCTGATCAAAATGGCACCGTTGTCGGGGACCCAAGCAATTGATTTTCTTTAGGTTAGCCATAGTCATCTTTGTTTGTCGTTGATAATAGGAACCTTTTCCTTTAGATTTCATTTTGGATAGTTTAATGTCATACTTGTCCATAGTATAGGTTTTTAATTTTTCTTCACATAGCATAAATTTTGAAAACACAAACAAAAGCATACTTTCACAGTTGGATTTTTCACACTTAGCATCTTTCATACATACCTATCTTCATACATACTTCTACACATCATACACTCGCATCCTTCACATCTCGCCCTTTTATTTGACTTTGTGTGTTTGTGAGTAAATTTTGTTACAATTTCTTTCATTTGACTTGTTTTTGTGCATGCCTCGAAGAGCTAGACTTGTTCCTTTCCAACCTGAGATTGAGAGGCGCCTAAGGAAGATTAGAAAAGAGAGGAAAGAACAAGAGAGAAGTAAGGTAGTTGTTGAAGAGGAGTCGAATCAGCTAACTAGTGAGAGTGAGTCAAGAGAAAGAGTGATCATGGCTGAGAACCCTGCTTTTATACAAAATCCTAACTTTCATGCTAACCAACCTAGAAATGG
>JANVCQ010000232.1:23079287-23094638 GCA_025531925.1 Erythroxylum plowmanianum | reverse complement strand
ATATATTCAAGTACACTCATCATCAACTTACTACATTCACTACCTTAATCTTGTATATCATTTCAAATTCAAGAATTTTCCTTTTCTTTACTCATAACAATCACTAACAATTTCTTATTTAAATAGTTCTAACTTCTATGAAATGTTCGGGGTCCAACAGAAGGAATTAATATGCTATAGCAAAATTGCTTCAAAACTCTCCTTGTTATGTGGCTAGCCACAAAGAATAGACACTTAACACTTAATATGACTGATAGAAACAATCCTCTTCTAGTAGCCTATAAACTTTGCAATATTGAAGAGGAAACTAAAGACCATCTCTTCTTTAATTATATCATCTTTAATGGACTCTAAATATTAATTCAACAATTGAACAATCATTAACTTTGCCACTAATGATTATAACATCATCATCTCCTGGTCAAAAAAGAATGCATTTAAGGGCAGGTGAATTTCTCATAACAAGTATCTCCTTCTGTGATACCATTTATGCATTGTGGAAAGTAAGGAATGAGAGTATCTTCATTGACAAAACATATTACAAAGGAACATTTTACCGTAATACTACAGAGTGGATAAAAACTTTATCATTATTAGCGTAGGCATTAACTTATTATTCCCTTATAATGGCTATAGGATAGAGACTTAACTAGATTGATGATCCCTCCATCTAAATCCTATTTTGAACTATCCAAAGATAAGCTACATCTTACAATTCGACTATAGCTATATAAATAGTATGTTTACTGTGATAGCAGGAGTTTAAGCAACTTTTGTAATCATCAACTAGTACTATGTTAGGATTGCTAGTGATTTGATATCTTCATTGCATTAAAGGTTTTGCCTCCTTGTAACTGATTTGGAGACCTATTATTAAAAAATGCCAATCAACGCCTTTTTCCTTCCCAGTAAGCCATAATTTTCCCCTCAATTTCACTTCCCTTAACCCTAACCTTCAAACCCACATCGAGCTTTCTGTCTCCTTGTCTACATATTTCTTGGTCTTTTCTTTTGCTTTTGTTCCTCATTGTTTCCTGTTTGATTTTTAGGGTTTCGATATGTTCTGTGTTTCTTTTTTGGGGTTTCTAAAGTTATTTTTGGGTTTTGTCACTGACCTGAAGTTGGTTTCTTTGCTTCGTATTGCTTATTCTGGTGTTGCTTTTTGGTCTTAGTGTTTCGGATTTTGTTGTTGTTGTGATTTGGAAAATTGTTGATTTTGTAAGAGGGGTCTTAGGGTTCATCTCCAGGGTGACAGTGGGTGTATATTCCAGTGTTGATTTTTGATTCTTCATGGCAGTTGGGTGGCATGGGGTTTATCGAGATACTGAGTTTAGGGACCGAGAGTCTAATTTTGAATTGTTAAGGAGGGATTTTACATATTCGAAAGATGAGTTTGGGAATGGTAATAGGGAAAGGCAACGATATACAGTAGATGGTGATTACAAAGATAGAGTTAGGCTTAGATAGAAGGATATAAAAGAGAGAGAGGCCAGTAATGGTGATTAGAGATCCTCTTCGAGTAGGAGTGATTCAGGCAGTAGTGGGAAAAGAGAAGCTTATGGATCACAGAGATTTGGGTCATTTGTTAGGAATGTGGATAGAGAGCCTAGTAAGTTGTCCAGTGAGAGTGGCTTTGATGATGCTATTGAGTCTGAATTCCGGGTTCATAATATTTAGGTTGCTAAAGTAGTGGAGAATGGTACTCAGGTTATATAGGAACAGATATAGCATCTGGGCCTTTATGGATGGAGTTTTTTGCTTTCTTAAATTTAACTCCGGTTTGATGATGCTATGGGAGAAGCATACACATTCTCTTCACAGGTATATAGTAAAGTTGCAAATTTTTATTTTTTGGCTTGTTTCTATTTTTTCTATATATTTTTTTGGTGTAGAATCTAGTTAGTTGGTTGTTTTATTTGTGAATAGTTGAGCATAGTTTGTTGTCCATGAAAAGGCAATAGGGATGTGGGACTTTTTTGTTGATCGGGAAGGTATTTCATCCTTTGCTATTTTGTTATATTATTCTAGTGCTTGTCAGTCTGGATAGGGACAGTTTGGGATTGACCATAGAGTTTGCTTAAATGTACATTCCTAAAGGTGATGAAGGTTTTTAGATGTCTGGATGATTTTGTTGTCATGTTCTTTTGTTCATCTTGATCTGGCTTGCCATATGACTTTAGAACTGGTTACTATGTGGGGTAAGAAAACACTAGACAGGTAAGGTCTTTCGGGATAGCTACTCTTTAATTTCAACCGGCAGCTTAACATGTATTTGTAGGGCTGGCCATCACCAGGTATATCTCTTCGTTATATCTTATTTATTTATGTTTTTCTTATACATTTATTTACATAATTATTTCATGTGGTTGGTTGTTATTTCCTTTTCCTATTGGTCCAAAGTAATTGCATGGGCTTTGAGTCTTCTAACTGTTTTTCTAAGTTACCTTCCCATTTATGTTTCTGTCTTTCATGCCTAAATTGTTCACTACTGCTGAAGAGACTGTCATTGTTGTCGGGTACTAGTTTGATTATTATTATTATTTTTAATCGATTATATTAGCAATATTTTTTAATTTTTTGTTTTTTATATTTATTTATTAACTTTATCTTCTCTTTTATCAATATTATTATTATTATTATTACTATTATTATTATTATTGTTGTTGTTGTTGTTGTTGGTGGTGGTGGTGGTGGTGGTGTTGTTGTTATTATTTATACTCTACTTTTATACTTTTGTTGATTTTTGTATTACGTTTTTTGTCTTGTATTGTTATTCTATTTTCTTAATTTTCTCTTTGCATCATTATTATATTGTCTCATTTGCATGTGGGTCCACCGGAAACAACCTCTCTACTATGCAGAGGGTAAGATTGCGTACTATCGGACCTCCCCAAACCTTACTTCATTGCGGGATTTCAGACTGAGTGATGATGATGATGACTTATGACGTGTTGTGATATTTATGGGGTAGACATCCCACCCAGGAATGTTAGGCAACAAACTATATATAGGAGCATCCAACTTAAATGGATAAGTGGCCTCAAGGGACCTCTTATAAGACTACATATAGTATATAGTTCAATAAGTATTACAATTTTGCATGAAATGATTAGGCTTCACTTGAATTTCTTCAACAACAGTAACAAGAGGAGTATCAATGCTTAAAGATTTCCTCATGAAATTCATAGTTTCAACTGAGGTTGCTCTCTATAACACTAAAGAACTATGTGTTTTATATGGATACGCTAAGCCATATTTAGGAGAACATGTGACTATAATAGTGTTATAGAGTACAAAGGGGTAAAGGTTGAAAAAAAGGACAAAATTGTTGTTCAAGAAGAGAAGGAAGAATAGATAAAGGAAGATGCAAAAGAGGTAGGCTTGCCAATTAGGCACAAGCCTAGCTTGAGGCTCAACAACTATTAAAAAATGATGTCATTTTTTATTTTTAATTTAAAAAATAAATTAAATGAAACTGTCCAAGTTAAGTAAGTCTTCAGGCTACCTAAGCCCAGTCGTCATTTTTTATTTTTTATTTAAAAAATAAATTAAATGAAACTATCCAAGTTAAGTCAGTCTTCAGGCTACCCAAGCCCAGTCAAGCTTAGGTTTGACTACCTTAGGCTTGATTAGGTCTTGGATTGAGCCCAAGCCTGGGTAAAAGTTGTCTAGCTAGGTTTGTGCCTAGGTTGGTCCGACCCAACTTGACTCATTGTTACTCCTAAAAGGAGGAACCAAATAAGAATAGATTGAGGAGTTATGGACAATCATTTTAAGTATATTTTTTGTCTTATTGAGTTTTTAGTAGTTAGGTTTTAGTGACATATATTTTATGCATAGTACATTTAAGGGAGAGTGCTATAAAGTAAATGTCTTAAGTGATTGAATTACCTATTTTACAAAATTATTATTTAAACTAAACATTTTAACTAATATAAATACTTGATATGTAGTTTAATTATGTAGAAAAATTGATAAATCACTTCATATCTAAGATAAGAAGATTATATAGATTGTAATCATCCGCTCGTAAAATTAAAAAGAAAGCCAACTAGTAATTTAATTTCTCTACCCTATTGCTCTTTTTGTCTAATTATTCTCTTACTTTTATTCTCTATATACTCTCTCAATAATAATAATAATAATAATAATAATAATAATAATCCTCAATTTTTAATAAAATGCACTATTTCTCCAAAACTCGATGTTAGTGTTGTGCTTCCTTGTTCGTACCATTTTGTGGCAGGTTGTTTGCAATTCGTCTTTTTTCATGGACCCCAACAAGTGCATTAAAAATTCATTGCTACGTGCTTATATTAAAGACAATACTGTACAGAGATGAATAAGATTATACATAGAATATCTGTCCCACATTCAATAGACTCTCGTGAGGAACATTAAAAATTACACTGTTCTCTCTGCATATTTTCCTAAGGAATGCATACATGTAATCAACAGCTATCTTCTTATAGAATCTTGAATCCCTGCTTGCCCTAATAACTGTGTTCCCCATTATGTGTACCACCCCGGCATCCCTACAGCTGTTCAAAAACTCTATCTCATCCGCCTCTGGCTGGCTGCTTAGATGTCCAGATGACAGAACTGTTGAGTTCACATTTGACGGTGCAATCGCTGGGATAATCGAGTCGACTGAGGAGATTGTAAGATCTATGCCAGAAGTAGTTGCGTGGCCATCATTTTTCAGTAAGGCATCCCTTGAATACTCGGTTTGTTGATCATATAGACTATATTCGTCGGAGTCTGAACACCCTTCCATCATGGACTCCAACCGGACAAACAGGAAGAGGTTATCAAACAGTTTCTTCTCAAATTCATCATCTTTCTTATGGAGGTCTTTGTAGCCATATCTTGCAACACACCTGAACATGTGGAAATTCTTTGGTCCCATTCGCTTGACAAGGAATCTCTCTTCTTCAGGGACTGTGTACACAGGGAGGTATTTCACACACACAAAAACAACAACAGAATGGATGGCAGGTAGGTTTGTGATGAAGTGGGAAAAGATATGAGGAACCCCACTAGCTAGCTCAGTGTAAACTAGTCCTATCCCAGGAACTCTCACTAGTCCTAAACTAGGGCCAAGTCCAACAATCCACGCCATAGAAACCTTACTATTCATCTCAAATTCGTATCTTTTTACTGTACCATAGTGCCAAACATACATTATGAGAAGAAAGGCTCCTGCAATGACCAGAGGCACCCACCCTCCTTGGTCAACCTTGAACAGAACTGCGGAAAAGTAAGTGCATTCCACAGCTAGTGATAAAGCTGTGAAGATCACCACAAGGATCCAATGGCAACGCCAAACAAGTATCATGACAAGTACCATCAACAATGTGGTGACAAGCATGACAATCACAACAGCTGTACCTGTCAAAGATTATTTATAGCAGCCAAAATATCAGAAATGAAGTCGCTAAGGTCCATGGAGATTCAAACAAAAATAATGGGGTGCACAAAACCCCACGGATGAACTTACCATAAGCATTTCCAATTTGACTTTGGTTTTTGAATCCAGCAGTCACGCAAATGCAAAGAATCATAAGAATCCAATTGATATCTGGGACATAAATCTGGCCAAGGAACGTCTTCGATGTATGTACAACTTTGACTCTAGGGAAACAGCCATGTGCGAGGGCCTGCTTTATTATGGAAAAAGTTGCAGATATGGTAGCCTGACTTGCAACTACAGCAGCAGCAGTTGCAACAATAAACACAGGCCAATATATGCTATCTGCAAACAGGTAAAAGTTAACATCTCCCAACACTGGCATGGAACAAGCCATATGACTCTCCATGCCATTAAGTGGAATGTCAAAGCTATCATCCTTTAATTGTGCTGCTACAAGATCTCCTCTGGGGATTTCCCCCAATGAAAAATAATGTGGAATTGCAGTGCACTTAGTTTTCTTAAGGCAGTCAATATTAACAGGGTCAGCCCAGAAAGATTATCAAAAGTTATATGTTGTCCAAAAACTGTGATTAAGCTGCCGATGAGTATGGCCCGTAGATTTCTATGGTTGAGTTATTGAAAGGAATTTTCTTTTATAGTATGGTGTGCGCCTAACTACCTTAGCCAAACATGGAAACCAGATTTGAGCCCATAAGGAGAAACATTATTGATAACCTTTTCCTTCAAACCATGTGGTAGAATTAGCTTTCATGTCGTGATAACAAGCACTCTTTGCACCATATTTCTTCAATTGAATAACACAAATAGTAACTTATCTCATCTGGGCTATAGCTTTTGCTGATGGATTAGTAAATCATCAACTTTTACCAATAATTACTTCTTTATTAAATTGGTGGGCTTCATCCAGGAAAATATAAGCAATTATGTAACTTCAGAGGTTGTAGAAATTAAAAAAAAAAATCTCTGCCCTGCTTAAATAACTGTTGAGGTCGGTATTAAGCTTAAAATATACCATAAATTGAACTAATTCATGAGGTTTGTTTTGGTCCAAATCCAGTTCGAGTAACTTAAAATCTTGGATACGCAGATCTCCAGAAGAAAGGCATCTAAGGGTATGGTATGAGACTGACTGATCAAAAAGAACTTTTGCTCAATTATTAAGAAAAACAAACAAAAATAGTCCCATCAAGATTCCAAGACAGCAAGCCTAACGGGTAAATTTCGCAAAATATTCTTCATCCAAAGCTATGATGCAAGATAGCTATATGAAAATTCCAAGCGCATTATGTTGCAGTTTTGTAGGCCAAACAAAAAGGTTGCATGTCAGGGGCAAATAACAAAATACCTGGAATGGAGCGATAAAATACATCGCTCACATGATCCTGGTTTTGCATAAGATAAGCAGCTTGTCCAGAATATGCTAAAAGAAGGCAAGGAAACACGACAACTGTAAAGGCAATTTGTACAGCTGAAACTGGAAAATGGGCTAGATCTGCAAAAAGTGCCTCCGTACCTGTAATTATGACTAATCAGAATATTGGAAAAGGTTCATATACACTTGTTTAAACTTAGAATACAATGTAAAGCATAAGCGCTTAAAAGTGTGAAGTACAAGAAATTTATGCAAAACTTTCCGTAAGAGCACATAGTTACCTGTTATACTGAGCATAATGCCACCAAGGGAAGTAAAGCCATCTTTACCTCCCCTTCGAAAGTACCGATAAATATACACAGGCAAAAAAGCTTTAAGGACACTTCTGTCATATTTCAAGATGTTGAACATACCAATGCCTCCAATTAACAGGAACCAAAGAAGCACAATTGGTGCAAACAGCCATCCAACTCTATCTGTCCCATAGTGTTGCATGCTAAACAAGCCTACCAATATTATGACAGAAACAATTACAACTACATCTGCATCCACAGACAAAGTTAAAAGAAGTGGTTATAAATGAGATTAAGATTGAACGATACAGTTTCAGCAGTATCTGGGAGAGGAATATACCATTACTCATGTGAGGATGATCCACCTTGATGCCACCAGAAGCTGAAAGAACTGCCAAATATGGTACAGCATTAAACATTTTTGAGAAAACTATAAGGAAAGACATGACATTATATCAGTATTACCACAGATACTGTAAGATCCATGTATTAAAAGAAGAAACTCTCCCAAGATACACATCACAATTATGAGCCATATGCAGGACATGAGAACCAATAGATATTTTATCCTAACCTAATTCCAACTGTTCAATGAAGAAAAAGAAAAAGAAAAACAATAGATTGATTCTCCTATAGATTTCGCACGAACATCAATTCTGTTGGTGAGTTTTCATAAACCAAAAGTCTGCTGTCGCATGTTTATAGACTTTATCTATAACAACGAATGCTTTATTACAGTGAAGATATGAAAGTACAATCCACTTCATTAAAAAGTTACAGTTCATATTAAATAATTTTTCTTGTCTGCGAAGATGCATATTCACACAATTGAAAGTGTTAATATGTTTTTCTTCTTATGCAAGTACTATTAAATCACATTTCTTACCACAATTCCAGAAAGGAAAACAGGAAATGGAATATAATACGTGTCCGGTTATAAAGTGGAAAGTATAAATGGCATGTGGTGCTCTCACCAGACTGTTAGAACACTCATGAATGTATGTGTGATCCTTCCAATGAATTGCAGTAAATGTTCTATCAATTGCACCATGATGATGGCTATTACAATCAGGAAAACTTCCCATGAAGCAATGTCTATATTTTGCCAATAATCATAAATGTTTGAACACAGATTCATATGGGTGTACGATAGAATTACTGGGTTCTTATTTTATTCCAAAACCAGCAATAAAGAGCGCAGAAAACACAGCAGACACTCCCATGTAAATGAATATTGATAATAAGTTAGATGGCGAAGTACCAGATATAGCTGGAGTGAGAATTCCATCGCCGATCACCATACAAGTGCCAACTAGGACAATAATAAGAAGTGCATTCTTCCTAAATGCATATCTCTCCAGCCACCGCTTAGTTTTAGCAGCAAATGATTGTTCATGGAAAGTTGAACGACTATATGTTGTCAACTCCTCATCTGTCCTGTGCTGATTAGGAATCGACTTTACTTTTGCATGTCGACAAAGCAACGAATAAAGTGCAAGCGTTCCACCTAAGAAATGACATCTAGGGAGTTATCAGTACCAATAGAGGAAAACATTGCATACTAAAATATTGAAAGAATCAGATTGTTTTGGTAAAATGTTAAATTCCCAAACCCTAACTAGTCTGAAGAGATGAAGTAAAAACAAAGAAAATCTTTAAAGACCAATGCCGAGGGTCTATTTTCTTATGTCTTCACAATTGCATATTGTCAAAAAACTGTAAGAAACTCCCTCAGCATGTTTTCATCACATGGCACTACAAAGACCCTTATAAGGTCAACGTTTAATATCCAAGCCAAAGTGTATAGTCTAGTGAAATTCATTTACCTTGACCATTGTCAGTTGCCCTACAGACAATGAAGACATACTTGAGAAGTGGGATAAGAGTAAGAGAGTAAATGATCAATGAAAGCGCGCCAATTACGTCTTCTGTATCTTTAATTCCATGAGGGAATGTATTGTAGAACACATACAAGGGTGAAGTCCCCAAGTCTCCGTAAACAACTCCAAGACTCTGGAAAGCAAGCCTCAAAAGCAAAAGCGCAGAGAATTTCTGAAGGAATCAAAATTGTACATGCAACAATGAAATCAGTACCGACTCCAACATTCTTAAAAGTCACTAACTCAATGACCCAATAACAGATTTGTACTTATTTCTAAGTTTCTTAGCACAAAGTATGTAAGTAATAGATGTTGAGAAACTACAAATCCATACGAAGAAATTCAAGTTGGAGATGGTAATTTTGAAATTCATGGGATCTAGAACAGAAGGGTAAACAAAACAATCTATAGTTCATGGCTGTGCGCAAATATCCAATAGTGAAAATTCTAACTTAAATAAAGAACTGGTTTATTGGTCAAAAACGTCGCACTCGCACACAAAGACAGAGCAGAATCAATCTGTTACAATACCTTCTCTCTGTACATGTTTCTGAGCCTTCCAGCTTCCTCATCCATAGGCTGGTCAAGCTTTTGATCCAAAATCCACATACTACCGTTATTGATGTCGGGGTCTCCATCAATCTCAGCTCTTGAAGACATTTCCATATTCCTTTTAACCCAATTCGCTGTCTCTTCAAGTAGCTCTCTATATCAAAATCTTAGGACCACCGAGTTCAAACACAAAATCTCCACAAATCCAATCCTAACTAACAAAGCCAATCACAACGAAAGTAGGTAGCTTTAACTGAAAAAAAGAGTTGCAACTAAAGCAAACTCAGACAATTAAATTACTAGTTGAAAAACTGACATCCCAATAGAAGCTATTGCCTAATAAACCGCAGACACCCAATTAAGGAAACTCCCGCTCTATAGCTCTCTCGTACTCGTAGAGCTAAATGAAAGCTAAAGACAGAGACTTCAAACACTCATTCAAATTCATCGGTAGGTTCACTATAAACCAGTGAGAAAAAATTCTGGCACACCCCTTGAGCAAAAAAGAGAATTTCAGCTAAATCCTAATTCTGTTCCGAAGCATGACAATAAAGATAATCGATAATCGCTAAGAGAAAAGGACCGAGAGCGGAATAGAACCAGGCTTATATATATATATATAGATACTGTATGTTGTGTGTGTATATATATTGAGAGAGACAGAGAGAAAGAGAGAGTAATATGTGCAGTTTGTCAGAAACTTTTAGCTTGCTTATGTACTGATTGTACGAAGGGAAACAGAGCTTTCGCTCTGGCGGTTAAAAACTAAGCAAACACCAACAATGGAGGCCGGAGTTGGAGCATATCTCTTAAAGGGAGAAGAGAAGTTGTGCAGAAGTGAAGTTATTTTTCATTTGCTGGACGGATTTACCAAAAGTCGTTTTCTAAGGTTAAACCGCATTTGTTATTGTTGGAGGGCGTGGTGTCATCTGTCCTTTTTAACTTGAGTTGTTTATGATTCCAAATAATTAACTTTTTTATTAAAACCATCGTGATGGCTAATGTCTGGGGAAGGTTCGTCGCCGCCACATAGATCTTTTTGGTCATATCGTAATTTATTAGTTATCTAACAGAAATGATGGCACCAGGGTTAAGTCAACGAAATATGATGTCTTGTCCGATATAATTTAGTCTATTACTCCTCTTTGTAATTATTTGCAGATAAAACAATTGTAATTTTGACGTTATCAAAGAAAACGACAAGAATCATAAAATCTCAGAGAAAAGTATAACAGAAGCCTCTGGAAAAAAAATTATGGGCGTATTCGGTGCACTCGACTTGACATATGTTTTATTTAGTTATGAGTTGGTTGGGATGAATTTTTTAAAGGTCCCTTAAGTATAATGTTTGAGGTTAACTATTGGTCTAATGACAATATTACCTTTAATTTTATTCTCTATTTTTACTTTGTGTATTTTTTTAAGTTAGTTTTTTTGGTACAATTATGTCATTAAGTTTGGAAAAATATAATAAAGAGGTTAATTAAACTTTTTAATCTTTATTTAATTTTATAATATTATTTTACATTTAAAAATATCATAATATTAAGTTTTTGAATATAAAGAATCATATCAAATTAATATTTTTTGTATATAACTACTATATATCGTATGTGTGTCATATTATAATTATAGATATTTTTAATTTATTAAATAATAAAATTTATAAATACTATATGAAAAATAGTAATATGATGTAGCTTGCTACATCATTTATATTAATAGAAAATTTAATGTTGGACTATTATTATTATTATTATTATTATTATTATTATTATTATTATTATTATTATTATTATTATTAAAGTTATAATCTTAATTTTTGTGAAATTAAATATCTAAAATCTAAATTCTTAAAAAAATATTCAACGAAATACTAAGAAATATAATATTCACGTCCTTATAATTTTTTAAAAAATAATGCTCTAATAAGTCATTTTACACATCAACAGCTAATACTAAACAACTAATTTTACCAAATATCTTTAATACATAACTGATGTTATTCGCTAGTCAAATCAACTAATATAATTAATTATAACCTAATCATTGATAAAATCAACTAACAACCAATGTAATCCGTTGTTTGTCAAACAGGTTCTATTTAGTTTTCTAATCCATTTGTCTTTCTAAAAAGACACACTCCTTTATTTATATGGTTCATATCTACCGAAAACATCATTTTAATATATTGAAAAAGTCCTCTGTTTTTAATTTCTTCCTCGTTTATGTATGATTATTTTATTTTTGACACTTCGAGTGGTATTACCTTAAAAGCAATAGTAAGTCTTAGTTTTCGACAATCACCGTTTGTTAGATACACACTATTTTTTTTTATTGATATTACACTATACTAAGGTTCTTTATGGAGACCTTTTTATTTGTAGCAATGATTAATGGGCTCACCAAGAACATCCAAAGGGATATCCCTTGGTTATGTTATTTATTGATGACATTATTTTAGTAAATGACACGATCAATGTCAAACTAAAATTTTATAGGGATAAATTAAAGTTGAACGGCTTTAAATTGAGCAGGAATAAGACTTAGATTATAATTGTTCAAGTCATAACGTGGCTTCCAATGTGGAGTTAAACTTAAGTTCAGAAGTTCTACTTCAGAAAGAGTGATTTAAGCATCTAAGATCTATCATCCAAAGCAATGGAGAGATCGATGAAGACATAACTCATCGTATCATATTAGAATGACTTAAATAGAGAATTGCATCAGGAGTTTTATATAACAAGAAGATATCACTCAAGCTCAAAAGTAAATTCTATCATTTAGCGATTAGATCAACTATGCTCTATTGGGTGAAGTGTTGACTCTTCAAACTGGTGCATAAGCATAAGTTAATGATGACAAAAATGAAGTTGCTCAGTTAGATGAGAAACCTTGCTAGAAGAGATAAAGAAAAAAAAATGTAATGACAATATACAAATTAAAGGTGACTAATATTAATGAAAAATTTAAGAGAGAGAAAACTTAGGTAGTTCAAATATATTAAGAGAAGATAACCTGACACTTTAGTGAGAAGATGCAAGAAGACTGTACTTAAAGATTATAAGTGGAGAAAAGAAAGACCTAAAAAAAATTAGGAAAAGGTGATGAAAAATGATATGACTCTCTACTGGAACTTATTAAGGACATGATTGTCAACAAAAAACTTTGGCGTATTAGAATAAGGGTAAAAGATCTCACATAGAGAGATTCTTCCCTTTCTCATAGGTCTTTTAAATATTTTTCTTCGAGTCTTATTTCATATATTTAGCCTAAACATTTAATACGCAATACTTCTCTTTTAGTTATTTAGCCTAAACATTTTTCATTTAGGCTAAATATTTTCTTATAATGGCTTATTGGATTGATTTATTTACTTGTCTCCTTCCTTATTTGTGTATTTATTTACATATTTTATTTTTTCTTTTGAAATATTTATTATATTATTTATTTTGTCACTTATTTTTATATTTTTATTTATATGTATTTATTTATTTATTTTCATTATGTTTTATTATTATTATGTCTTATCTCCTATCTATATTTTTATTTTTATTTTATTTTTAATTATTATTACTTTATTGTTTTAATATGTATATATTTTTCCATATAGGTTTATAAAAAACAACCTTTCTATAAGTTATGGGTTAGGATGCGTACTTGTAGACCCCTTCAGACCTCGTTTATCAGCAACATTTTCACTAAGTAGTTGTACGTTGTTATTGTATATTGGTCGGAGAAAGATATTCCTAGTTCTCAATATTTTTTTACGTTTTTTCCTCATTTTAACTTACTAACCCAATCCACCAACTCTAAAATCATTTTTTTTCCTATTCTAACTTCCTACCACTTGTTTTGCTTTCCTCGGTCCTAAACACATATAAGTTTTTTATTGTTATTGGTATGTCTTTTTTTGTCCCTGTGAACCTTGCCACACCTCTTTCAAACTCATCACTAACCTTGGAACTTGATTCTACCACCTCTTTTCCTCTTCTTTCAAACTTGAGTACTAGTTTGAAAGATAAGTTAAGATCCTTAATGACTGGTTAAATTCAGAAGATAGTATGAAGAAAACTAGTTGGCAACCTAGTTATATTTGGTCAATTATATTATGTTTCATTACCTATTATTGGGGCTTTGATCTCCCTATCTCTAGAGTAGTTGTAGTTAGGTGCAAAAAATAGTAGGTTACCTTGATTAGATATTTCTTTAAAAAGCTATTTTCATTTCCTTTAGTCTAACAATTGATAAATCACAACTAGGGGCAACTAGGTATGTAGAACACTCTGATAAGTGAAGATGATTTCTTCATCTTCAAATTCTCCATATAAGAAATAACATAAAAGATTGTTGATATTAGCCCTTGTTGATAGGATCTCATCTTGAATAATTATTTAATATTATCTTCTTTGTTTTGAATTTATTTTTGTGCTTAAATGATAAAATTAATGTTTGTTCTTTTTAGGAGATGAAAAGTAGCGATTGCATCAAATTGGGACTCTATGACAAATTTTAGATAAAGTGAAGAGATTGATGTAGTAAATAAGGGTGATCACTTGAAGAGTTAGAATTTGATTGGAAGACTTTGCCTTATCCTTATCATATAGGAGTTTGAATTTAATTTTTTTTATATAGACATCTTACAAGTTAGATTAGGATTAGATTAGAAAACGTTATAAAAGGGATGTTCTTCTCAATAGAAAAAGGTTCTCTCTTTTTTTACGTTTTTAACAATTCTTAATCTTTCTTTTATATTTGTTATTGGAGCGAAAGTCATGTGTGACTAAACTCAATCGTTCTGATTTAAGGGGATTCAATACTCTGATTGTAACTTTGTAAGGTTTTGTGTTTCAAACTTTTATTCACATTTTAATTCAAGTATTTCTTTTTTTCGGATCTCATATTTCATGAATGATTGATATTCAATTAATCTGACAATTTAATTTAATATTGATTATTCTATCGCGATTTAGGAATTCAATGATCCATAATTATCTTGAAAGAATGGTACAAGTAGCAAATAGGTTATTTATGAATTTTCATATTTAACTTATGATAAACAAGAAAACTAAATTAAGTAGTTGCAGTTATTTCGATTATTTAATTTAGGATTTAGTCTTTTTCACGGAACTTATTGATGTTATTTATCTGATATAGAATGCTTTCACACCTAGTCAATAGATGATGAGTTTTAGTTTGGATGCTAGGTTTGAACTAATTAATTTAGGAAATTTTGAGATTTATTACGACTATCCTAATATGTTTCGGCCTGACTGCTTGAATCGTGAAAATATTCTTTTTAGACCAATGATCAATGTTACAATTAGATGAGATCTTTTCCTTGAATCAGAGTTTGGTAATCTTAACTTTCTTATATTTAAATTTATTTGATTTAATTTGTTTTCGTATTAACTTTAGTTAATCAGTTATTTAATCAAAAACTCCATTTAATTTTATTGCTTGAAATTAAGAAACTAGTGTTCATTTATCTAAGGATTCGACCTGGTTCTACGACTACTACAAAAATTTAGAGAATCGGTATTATTTTAGGGGCTTTAATAACCCAATTTTTTTCATATCCAAGACAAACTGTAGCGCCCCCTCATCGTAGGGTACATATCGGGACGCCCGAGGGTCGCTCCGACACGTATCCCACGATGAAGGTGCACTACCAGAAAATTTCGCTAATAATCCACATGGCATCGCAATAATTTAAACTACAATATCATAAATCACTAAATTTTTAAAGACCAAAATATCAATCTGATACAATCATCCAATAGCAGAATAGACAAGTCTATCAGTCTCCTAAACAAAACC
>JANVCQ010000232.1:23045932-23066907 GCA_025531925.1 Erythroxylum plowmanianum | reverse complement strand
CAAAACTTGGACATATCCACATTTCTCATTCGCTACTTTACCCTTGCCTATCATTTCTTGGTTCAAAAATTTTCATTCGTTTGCTCTTTACTCATGACTACTTGCCAAAATTTCTCCTTCAAATAGTTCTAACTTTTATGAAACATTCGAGGTCCAACAAGATGTCCATAACATGGAGATGTCGTGGAAGAGCAAGCCCATGGTAGACATAAAGAGGGGACATTGATAGTAGAGACTCCTAGCCAGTAGCAAACCTTGTGGGGGTGGCAACGAGGTTTCAATGTTACAGGCTCAGTGGTTTTTCTTAAGAAGAAAGGAGGTGTTCGATTATCAGAATATGGTATTCAAAAACTAGGAATAAGGAGTGCTTGGCAATATGTCTACACTATCCTAGGTTGGGAATAAATAATGTTTGGATTTTGGATTAGCCTATTCTAGGGTAATTAAAGATATTCTTAACCTAGAACAATGCTTGTTTAAGAATGAGATTAATGTAATCCTAATGTAATTATTTTTGAAGTATGGAATAATGTATTCCAAATTTGAATAAATTAAATTTTATACCAAAAATTTTTAAAGTTTGTTTTAAATCTCAAAATTCTTAATTAAATAAATTATTTTTCTTAAGGTAATTAAGATTAATAATTAGATTGATTCTTAAATTTAAATTTCTAAAATTTTTGTTTTTAGAATTAAAATTAATTATTTCAATTAGAATGAAATTAATTAATAGATTCCTTAAAATTAAGAAAAGAGTTTTCTTAAGTAATGAAAAATGGTGTTTTTCAATTAAACTTTATTTATTTCAATTTGATTGAAATAAATAATTATTTATAAATTGTTTATTTATTTATAAATAATAAGGTCTCTTTATTTATTAGAATTGTATTTTTGATTAAATTTTGAAAAAGTGATTTCTTTTATTAATTACAAAAAATGAGCTTTCTTTTATATTTTGAAAATAGTTTTTTAATTTATTAAAGAAAGATTCTCTTATAAATTAAGAAATTAATCTCTAAATAAATAATATAAAGGACTTTCTTAATTAAATGTAAAATTATTTTATTTAATTTTGAAAGTAGATTCCTTTTAATATAAGGAAATAGTTTACCAATCAAGAAAAAATATTTCTAGTTAGATTGCAAATTTTTTTTAATTGAATTAGAAATTCTTACTTGTTGAATTTGGGAACTCTTTTCTAAATTATAATAAGTAAGAAATATAATTTATTGAAAATTATTTTCAATTAAATTTTGTGAAAGGAGTCAAGATAATTGGAAATAGATTCTAATTGAATTTGAAAATTATTTTTAAATCAATTAAATTTCTAATTGGAATATGAATTTAATTCGTTTAAGAATAAATAAGTTTAACCTAATTTAATCATGCAAATAGTTGGAGACATTATTTTATATTATGAAGATCAATAACTATAATAAACAAAATTTGATTTCATCCATATAATTTGATTAAACTGCCATGAGAAAATGCATGTTTTATTTACATGTTCGATATGTATAATGGATGCATGTTAAATTACATGCATTATATGAATGATATTTTATATGCAATTTTGTGTTTGATGAGAAAAATACAATTTAATTCCTTATGAAAAATATTAAGTATATGTTTTGAACATGATTGTTTCCTTTCATTGTTATAAGAACAAACCATAGTTCAGGTTATGATTAGGCTTGTTAAGTAAGCTCAAGATCGCTTTAACTCAAATATGTTTAGTCTTATTAAACCAAGGGAGGTTCCAACTAATGTTTTAATGATAACAATACATAATTACCACTAATTTTTTTATTATTTTGATGAAAAGCAATATTAGAACAAAAAGAAGATATAAACTCAAGAAGATGGTGCAAGAAGTTGATAAAGAGAACTAGAAGCTTGTAATTGATGAAATGAAAATTGAAACAAGAACAAAAGGAGATAAAGGCTCATCATAGTCATTTCATATATTGTATTATTATCTATAAGCTCACTTTGTTAATATGATGATCCAAAAGGCTCACCATGCATAATCATTTCACCTTACTTCATTTCATGAGTCTTTATATTCATTAAGAGGCATTGAAGCTTTTGATTTTAATATAAAATCGTCTTGATCTTTCAAATAATATTTAGGGAAGTACTAAGAGTTTAAAGCAATATTGATTGATGTATTGGTTGACTAATGTGTCATACACATATTGATCAACCAATATGGCACATTAGTTGACCAATACATCAACCAATGTTGCTACAATGTGTACTAGTCAACCAGTGCTTCAACGAATAGTGAATCTGGTAAAGTAAATGCATATTAGTCTATTAATGCACTGTATATAGCTGTTGTAACTAGTTTTTGGCTCCAATGGCTATTTTAGGTTCCAAAACACTATAAATAGGTTTTTTCATATTAGTTTTAGTATTAAGAAGGTTTTGGATGTTTTATACAAACATTTTAAAGATTTTTTTCAATCATTTGAGTATCATCGTGTCATATTTATATGAGTGAGTGATTTTTGGAGTTATCATCTAATAAAGTGAGATATTTTGAGTTGTAGTATTTGGTTGGGGCAATATATTATTGTATTTGGCCGTGATACAAGTTAGATTTAGGTTCCTCTTCACCTTGGAAGAAGAATAAAGGAATGTCTCCTCTTTATTGAGAAAGATTGTACAAAGGTTATTTTTCACGTTGAAAGAAGAATTACAGTAGAATTCTTAGAAGAATCTTAGGAGTGAATGTAGTCAAGGGTTGTTTGTCAAATCACTATAAATCAATTTGTGTTCTCTTCTCCCTATCCTCTTTAAATTATTGTTTAGTTGTTCAATTAATTTATATTAAGCAATTTCCTTGTACTTATTTATATTGATTATTTTTAATTAAGTACATTGGTTGGAAAAATTGTTGAATTTTATGAACACCTAATTCATCCTTTTTAGGTGCAATTAGGGAATAAAAATCTTATAAAAATGGTTCCTAATTAACTAAATTTGTGTGATTTATATGCAAGAGTTCTCACCTAATGGTTCTAGGATTCATATGAAATGTGATTGATAAAGTATTTATCTACCTAATTTAAGTTTAGTTGGTTTGTTGAACAAACTCAAGATCAACTAAATTTAAATAGGATTTTAGATTAATAGAGTAGAGCAATATTTCCCAATATTTATGAGGGTTATTATTTAGATTAAAATAATGAGAGTAACCAAATACATTATTAAAGTCCTTATCTTATTTGGTAGTTAAGACATATAAACAATCATTTACTTTTTATCATTTATATTTTATTCTAAGTGAATTTACCTTGTTTAGGAGGAAACAAATTTAATAATGTCTCTATGTGTGAAGTGGCATATAACCTTTGGCATACATTAGAAACTACTTATAAAGGCACAAATCAAGTTAAGGAGAGCAAACTAAGCAAGCTAACACATCAATATGAATTGTTTCAATTCAAGCATAATGAAAAAATTTATAACATGTATACTAGATTGATACTGTATATGCTCTCAAAAGTCTTGTAAAGACCTATACTAATGTTGAATTATTATGTTACTTAGGTCATTTCGGAAGACGTAGGAAGCTAAAGTGATAGCAATATGAGAAGCCAAAGATCTAACAAAACTACTATTGAAGGAACTTAGTCACCCAATGAGACTCTAAGAGACACAAGAAGAGACAAAGCTTTCAAAGAAAAAGACTTTAGTGTTTAAAACCTTAAATGAAGAATCAAGGGATGTAGAAGAGAAATCAACTAGTGAAAACCAAAAAAAGGAGAAATTGGTCTACTTACTAGAAAATTCAAGATGTTATTAAAGAAGAAATTTTCCAAAAGAAAGGACTCCAAGGAAGATAAAAATGATTTAAAACATAAATCCGCTAATATTACTTTCCTGGAATGTAGAAAACTTGACCATAGAAAGACACGTTGTCCTTAAAGATGATGGGAAGTATGAGAGAAAATATAAGAAGAAGGAGAAGGATAAGAATAAATCACTAAAAACATCAACTTGGGATGACACAAGTGAATATGAAAACGAACATTCAGAATAAGAGATAGCATATATGTGCTTTACTACTAGGGACAATGATGAAATAACATCTAACCCTAATTCTTGTAATGATGAAATAACATTTAACCCTAATTTTTGTAATGGTGATATTGATATTTATTTGAGATATGATGAATTAGTATAAAGTTTAGAAATTGTAAGAGCAAGAAGAATTTTTCTTCCAAACTAAAAGAAGTTCAAAAAGAGTTAGATGCATGCATGATTGAGAATAAAAAGATGAAAAGTAAATTACATAGCATTAAAGCATCCAAAAATGTGATTATTGATGTAAATAATAATTTAGATGCATTAAGGAGTGAGAATTAAATATTGAAAAAGGAAATTGTTGCTTTTAAGTACTCTTCATCTAAATTTACAAAAGGAACTAAGAAACTTTAAAACAAATTAGGAGCTTAAAAGAATTCTAATGATAGGCATGGAATTGGAAATAAATGTGAAAGTTTTTCCAACATTAAACTACCTTTGTGAATGGAAAATATTTAAATAATAAAGAACCATTGCCTATAATGAAAAATAAGCATAGAGCATCTAGATCCAAACATACACATGCACATGACACATTCACTAAATCCTAACCTAAGAGCAAATATCATGCTTTCATATATGACTTATAACCTAGGCGTAGAGTTTAACTCTCTCAAGGAAAGAATAGGTATAATTTTTATAATTTTTATGATAATAAGTAAACACATTCACACCACTATATAAGCTTGCTTTATGAATTCATTCATAGTAGGAATCACACATATAATCATGGTTGGAATTTTCACCATCCTAGGAGATCAATCAACACATCGAATGTCCAAAGAAAACTTCCTCATTTTATATACACATATAGAATTTCAAGCAATGTAGTTATGCATCATCATTACTTATATAATATGGTATATTGTTTTTATGGTAAGTTTGAACATATTGATAAATTTTGCTTTATCAAACAAAAAATGTTAAGCAAACCTTCGAAAGTGTGGATCGAAAAAAAAAAGGAACCAAATAATCAAGGAACCAAGCTTATTTGTGTTCCTAAAACATATTGATTTGATTATTTGAAGGAATAGGTAAGAAGTAGAGATAGTAGCTATTAAATTGAGCCTTATTTTTAGAATTTATATCATTTACCTTGATGAATGTAACATTCTCATCTCCAAGAAAGTCTTGAAGATGTTGCTATAGGCTATGGAGAATTTAACTCCTAAAATTAATCATCAAGACTTCTCAAATTGTTGAACAAAGTGAGAATAATGAGAAGGATGAGATGCCACTAATAGATTAAGAACTCAAGAAGAATCTTCATTCAAATTTCTCACATGTAACGTTCAACTTGAGCTAATTATTATTTTATAATTTTAAAATATATGATTAATTGCATTTATGTGTCAATGTGAGTATAAATGCTTAGTGATGATTATTTGATTTTGGATTATAAATAGGGTGTTTTTAAAATGTGAACCTTATCACCTAGAATTAGAGATTATTTGCAAAATAAGTTCACTAAGTTGGAATTTACATCAATTGAGTTATTATTTCTCTAAACATTTGAATAAGAATAAATCTTTCTTAATTAGATGAAAATTAATTGTTGTTTAATATGAATTATTTTTTATAAGATTTTTTATATGATCAAATTCCTTTTTGATTGATATTCAGTTGGTTGCTATGGTTTTTATCTTTTGTTAAAGTTTTGATACTTTAATTTGAGTTTTAAAGATTGTTCCTTAATCTATTTGGTTAACTGGTTGATTAATATCTTTAGAATTCACTCCTTTTTTTTTTAATTTCCAATGAGTTTGTTGGTTTTTTATTGATTATCTAGTTGCCCAAATAGTTCACTTGGTTGACCAAGGTCCTTTAATGGATGACCAATGTCTCTTTTAAGGAAGATAATTAAGTTAACTTGTGACATATTTGGTCGATATATAAAGGTCAATCATTACCATTTATTAGTCGATCAGTTTCCCTGAGTCATTGACTAATACATATGATTTAATGCCCCTTCCTTTTTCCTTGCTTCTACTTTCTCATTTTCTTGTTTAAGGCTCCTTAAAACCCTAGATAACTCACCTATATCTTTGAAAAACACCACACCCCATTGCAAACAGCTACTCCCTTTAATTTTGTCCTCTTTTTATTAAAGATCTTTATAATTCACATTATCTTTAGATAAACCCTTAACTTTAGGATTACTTGATAATGTTTAAGTCTTTTCCATAAATTACATGACTTTTTAAATTGTTATTGCATTGCATCATATTTGTCATTCCATAATTCCAAAATTGATTATTTTGTTCCAACATTATTTTTAAAATTTAGGACCTAATAAATTAGATATTCTTTTATAAAATTGATTATTGGTTATTGTAATTATGTTTTATTTGTTACAATTCCAACCATCAATTTTTTGAAAATTTTCCTTTGGTGTTTTAATTGAAATTTTCAATTTAGAAATTATACCAAATTTATGAAATTTTCAAAATAGACATATCTAAGGATATCTCTATGAAGATTAACCTTTTGTTTTAACTCTTTAAATATTCAATAATACTCCCTAATGAGAAAGTTTGGCTCTTGATCATATTCATCTTTTTAATCAAGTTTGATCATATTCTGTTATCTTTATGGATATTTATTTTTCTTTTGTTCTTGATATAGATTCTTATTTATGCATAAATTAAGGGGGGATCTAATCATTATCTTAGTAGTGGTTTGTGTGCCTAACTTCATTAATGTTTAGTATCACAAATGTTTTATTATCATCAAAAAGGGGCAGATTGTTAAATCAATTAAAGTTCCAATTGATTTTTTTGATGATAACATAACATAGTTACTATTAATGTATTTATTATTTTGATGAAAATCAATAAATAGAATAAATTGAAGTTATAAACTCAAGAAGAGAGTGTATGAAGTCGATAAAAAGAAGTTAAAATTTGTGAAGTATGAAATGAAGATCAAAACAAGAACAAAAGGAGATCAAGGCTCATCAAGATCAATTCACATATTCTATTATTATTTGTAAGCTGACTTTCTTAATTTGTTGGTCTAAAAGGCTCACCATGGATAATCATTTCATCTTACTTCATTGCATGAGTCTTTGTATTCATTAAGAGGCATTTTATTTTAATATAAAAGACTCTTGATCTTTCAAATAATCTTTGGGGAATAGTTTGAGAAGTGTTTTTAATCATATTAGGATTAAAAAATTGGTTTTAAGCATTAAGTTACTAAAACCGTGTTTTGGGGTGATTCGTTGACCTATATGTTTTAGCGGTTTGAACAATATAGTTTAAAGATGTTAAATTTGAAGCACCGAGAGTTTATAGTAACATTGCTAAAGGTCGAATAATGTGCCATATTGGTTGACTAGTATGTGTACAATTTCTTACCCTCAAAATACCACAATTGCACAGGTTGTGAGTGTAGTATATGAGGTGTTGATCCCTCAAGGAGTTGGTGACCTAATTGAATTCTAAGTTGTCTAAAGCCTAAAGGATAACTAAAATGAAAAGAAAAACTAAATAGAAAAGCAAAGAAATGAATATGGATTGATTGAAAATGAAATTGTGAAACTAACACAAAGAAATGAAAATTAAGTACCACTAATGAAAAATCACAAATCACACAAGGAAGATTAGCCTATTATGAGAAGGGGATTTATCCTATCATCGAATGCTAACATGATTACTTTTTAGCTAACATGATTAAATCCATCTCATACATTCAAAAAAAGAATATCAAAGATGAAATGAAAATGTCACTTAGAAGGGTTAGGATAGATTATGAAGATAGCAATAACAACAACCCTTCTTTTTCCCTCTTCCTTTCTCCTATTCTTCTCCTTCCTTGGATCTTTCCCAATGTAGCAAATGGAGGCACACAAAAAATTAGGTTCCCCCCTCTCTCTATTTCTTTTCTAATTAAGGTAAAAACTAGGATTTACCTAGGCCCAAAAAGTCAAAAAATATCCTTCGAAAACTTGAGTTTAGAAGTCGACCCACGTCTGCTATTGTGTAGGGCACAATCATAGCTAGCTGAAGTGCTCTCCATCACGATTGTGGCTTGATGAATGGGCCTCCGTCACGATCATGGACCTTGGGCCATTATCGTAGCCCTGAGTCCTCTGCTTAGCTTCTTCCAAATCTCCTCCGTTCTATGATATCTGATGTCAAACACTAACAAATATATCAAGATACCTCAAATACACAAAATTAAAGCTCAATAGCATGCTCTAACTCATTTAGCACTCAAAACAAAAATATCTAACCAACTAACACAATTCTAAACCTAAACATGCATGAATCAATTAATTAACAACTAAAAACATACTAAAATGCCTATTAAAACATTATGTAACCTACAATTGTCACATCTTTATACTTGAACTTTTGCTTGTCCTCAAGAAAAAACAAAATAGTCAAAACACAAACACACCACATAACAACACACATATATGCAATAACGGTACAATGACGTATAACTTTACAAAATAAATTTAACTTCAGACATAATCCTTTAAGTTTTTCTAACTTATTAACCTATAAAATCCGTGTTTAGGCACTTCAGTCTAAATATACATACAAATGAAGACTTTAATGTCAAATTCATTCACCCCCATCACTTGCACACACATTAATAATTATTCAGTCAATCAAAATTGTAACTGTCCCTAGGTAGCTTTTCATGAAAATTCAAGCTATTCATAAAGATCAGTAGGATTTATTCAACAACGCATTATTTTTGTTAATATTCATTAACATGAACCTAGCCTTTTGATGTGAAGGAAAACATTTGTATTGAATATCCTCTAGTTACTCAATTAGGTCATGTTTTTATTAAGCAGCTTGGTTGGAATGTTATTATAGCCTTTTGATGCGAAGGCAAACATTTGTGATGAACGTCCCATAGTTACTCAACTAGATCACATTCTTAACTGACTACTTGCTCTATTCATAACTCGCTTTATTTCAAAAAGGGCCAATAGAATAGTTATTTATTAAAAAACTTTTTAATTTTATATTTTCTTATGTTTCTCACTTCTTTAGTAATCGCTCTCATGAAAAGATACTGACGATGTTACTTATTTGACTGACCTAAAATTATAAATGAATGTGTCAAATTCCTAAGGTTAACAAACTAACATCATATCCTAATTAACATGCTTATTTAACCAAAGCAACATAGGACACTAATTTTAAAAGCTAATAAATCTTAGCAACCTAAAAGACTATGTTTAAAGCTAAATTGATTTCGTTAAGTCCTAGTCATTGACACATTCACACCAATCACATCATACAAGCCTAAACAAAACTAACATATAATATGCAAAATTTACACTCAAAATAAAACATATAATGCTCACAATGCAACCCTCCCCACACTTGGACAACACATTGTCCTCAATGTGAGAAGGAAAAAAAAAATACAAGGTAGGAATCAAAATAAAATAATACGAAAACATAAGAACAAATTAAAGGTAGAATTGAAAAGATAAGGGTTAGAGCATATGAACCTATCATAGCAAATGGGGTGGTGATGGCTATGGTGTTGAAAATGGAATCTCCACGCCTTGAGCAGTGAAGTATGTAGCTTTTATATCTTGACGTTGTCCTCGTTGCTCCTTCGTGATTTCCTTCAACATGTTGGCATTATCTGTAATAGATTTGTTAGAGTTTGAAATGGCTTTCATTACCTTCTCGCATCCAACTGTCTCTTCCTCTCCTGACTCTTTGCTGGTTGATTCCTCCTCTACTTGCGGTGGCGCCGAGCTCGAATTGGCTTGTCCTACCCTGATATTAATATGATATTTTGTGCTGATGTCTCAAAGTTCCATGTTTTGGGACTTTAAGATCTCATCTGTTGTTAGGTGATGAGAGTTAAGAAACTTAGGAATATGTATAGTTAGTCCATCAAAATTGACACCATAGTACTTCACAATAGTTATAACCAAATACCCCATGCCCAGATTATTGCTTCTATGTTTTGGAATAGCAATAATAATGTTAATGATGTGGGTGGAGGTGCAAACTTAGATGCTATAGTCCATGCACCGCAATAGGAAAAGTTCCTTAATCTAACTCTTGTTGGTTTCAATTTTTTCAAACCTTATGTGACACATAAATGTGTGTAATAACAAGTGCTTGGGACTATGAATTATGTTATTGTGGGCATTTTTAGAGTCAAAATTTTCCAACTTAGTCAGTTTAGTCCAATAATGCGTGGCACAGAATTCATTGCGTTAGTCTACTATAGTTGATTTAGGGAATCCATTGATTTCATATAGTGTCTCGTAGCTCAACTCATACGGTTGACCCTGCAACTAAAACCATAATCCTTAGGGTCACTAAGCTTATATTGTAGAGAGGTGAAGAATTCTAGGGTAAGTTATTCGTATATAACATAATTAAAGTGCATAAATTTTCTCAATGAATTCTTCCCCTAAACTTTCATCCCATCCCCTCAAACCAATAGTTTCTAATATGTCAAAATCCAAATATTGAGGCACAATAATTCTTTTCAGAGAAAGGGTTTGGAAGCGTTTACCTTCCTCTTCCAACTAAATCAAAAAGGGTGTGTTGTACTCCATTGCTCGATTCCTTTATCCCTGCCCTGACACTTGAACCTTGCCCTTCGGTTGAATGCGCTTGACCATTTGCTTAATTGTTGGTCCAATTGGAATGAGAGGTGTGAGGAAGCTAGAGAGAGATAGAGACTTTAAAGATGGTTGTAGAGGGAAGTGAGAGAGAATTGACTTCTTGAGTTTAGAGACAGAGTCAGAGAATGAGATGTGAAGAAAAATGAGGGTGAGTGTAAATATATAGGTTAAGGGGTAAGAGGGGTAAAATTGGGAGAAAAATGCATGAAATTCACGTGTGACACAATTGCCCCGCCCTAGGCCATGATCGTGACCCTTGACATTCTGCATTCCTCACGATTTTTGTTTGTTTTCCTCGTTTCATTCTCGAAGTCATTCCGTACCTTATAATTGCATCATCATCTCATTGTTTCCCTTGCCAAACCATTCTCATCCATTATGAGAAATAGAAAAGTAAGAATTCCAAGGTCCTACTTATGCTCGAGCTCTTCCAGGTGTTCATCTCATTTCAAAGCACACAAAAACAAAATTGCAAACCTAATCTAATACGAAAGATTAACAACTAAAGATTGAAAATCATGAGTTGCCTCCTATGAAGCGTTTTGTTTACCATCGCTAGCTCGACTTTCTTTGTTTGCTTGTGGTGGTTTAAATGGGTACTTGAGTTATCAGACTATGTTTCTTACCACCTTTCTTTTTCGTTCTCTTCTTCTTTAGAGTATTTTGCCTGATTTGTGGTCATTCTAATGAGTCTTTACAAGTATAACTTTGTTCAACTTCTTCTCAAGATTCATTATTGTTTATAGCATCCACATAATTGATAAATTGCTTTTAACATTCAACACATTAAATGACACCTTATGATTTCCCACTCTTAGAGTCAATTCATCCCCATCAACATTTATGACCGACAGGGTGGTGGATAAAAATGGCCTCCTTGGGATAATACTTGTCTCCACATCTTCTTTTATGTTTAAGATTACAAAATTTGTGGGAAAGTTAACTTGTCGACCCTAACTAGAACATCCTGAATACACCTCTAGGATGGTGGATTAATCTATTAGTTGTTTGAACATATATCCTTATAGGTGTTATTTCGCCTAACTCCATTTTCTTATACAAGCTATAAGGCATCATACTTATACTAGCTTCTAGATTTGCAAATGCCTTATCCATTCTAACACTAGCCATAGTGCATGGGATGTAAAAATCTCTCAGATCATCTCACTTTTATAGTAGCGTTATCACTTCAATGAAGTTCTTTATACTTAGCAATTCATTCTCCAACTTCCCTTTTATAGGTTCTGTCAGAGCGAGTCACTCTTTTAATTGCTCTATTATATCAAAAAATTCATTCATTTAAGCTTCCTTTGATTTTTTCATTGCACGAATAGGGTATGGAATCGGAGGTTGATATTTCTTGATTTTAGTGAAGTTATATTTAACCTATAGGGAACTTTCATTATTCTTTTGCCTATCTTCTTCCCCATCTTCTCATATCTTATTTATCATAGTATTCTATTTATTATATATATTTTCTATATTATATATAATTTCTATAATATATAGAGTTTAATATATATAATTTCTATTTAATATATATATATATAATTTATATAATTATATAATAAATAGAATTATAGAATAAATAGAATATATAATAAATGTATTATGTCGATTTTTATGTATATAACAATATTATAGAACATATATATATTTATTATAAATATATTATTATAAATTATTTATTATAAATATATTATTATAAATGGATTATGATTATTATAAATATATATAAATTTAAATATATATGAATTATATAAATAATAAATATAAAATAAATAATAACTTGATTGGGCTTTTGTTCAACAACTTGTGTGAGTACCATTATCCTTTCCTTTGGATTTGTCTTGGTGTTGCTAGGAAGGGTTTTCACACTTTGTGTCAACAACGCATCTGCTAATTAACTCATTTGGACTTCCAAGTTGTTTATAGAGGAGGTGTGGTTCTTTGTTACTTGTTCAAATTTTCCTTTTAACCTCTTGTGAGTGTCTTTCATGCCCCAATCTTTTTAAAAATTTTATCTAGCATAGAGTCCTTTGAGTTTGGTTTCTCCTATTGGAAACCAGGTGATCCTTGAGGTCGATATTGACCTCCTGCATTGTTCAATCAAGAGAAGTTTGGGTGATTTTTCCCTCGACCAAATTGCATTGCCATATTGTTAACTTGTTTCAATTCCTGGTCTTTCATTAAAAAGCAATCAATGGTGTCATGGTTATCTTGTCCACACAGCTCGCATCTTTGCTTAATAGTTTTCATAGTATTATTTGGTTGTAAGGTCAAATAATCAATCTTAGCTTGCATTTCAATGATTGGGTCAACAGTTAAAGCTCCCTTTTGCTTGCAGAGGGTCGTATGTTGTCTACTTATATCCATTGTCTAAAGACAATTTTTACTAGCCATTTCCTCCAATAACTCTTCCACTTCATCCACCATCTTCCTCATCAAACATGCTCTTGATGCTGCATCAATATTGCTTTGGGAAGATGGGTTTACTCTGTTATAAAAGGTTTGCAAAAGGAACTCCTTAGGTAGGCTGTGGTGAGGGAACCTTCTTGCAAATATTTGTATCATTCCCAAGCCTTAAAAAATGAATCCCCATCACTTTGTTGAAAGTTTGTTATTTCCTTGATTATCTTTGTAGTCTTCGTGATTTGGAAGTACTTATCTAAGAACACTCGCACTAATTGTTCCAAAGTTGTAACATTCGTGGGACTTAATAAGTGATGCCATGCCTTAGCTCTATCCTTTAGTGTGAAAGGGAAGAGCCTCATCTTAATGGCATCTTCCGACATCCCTTAATATCAGAAAGTATCTCATATTTCTAAGAAATTGACTATATGAGTGTTAGGATCCTCACTAGTCAGCCCGTAAAATTGAACATTAGTTTTCAGCATCTTCAATAAAGTTGGTTTAATTTCAAACAAAGTTGCTTAAACAGGTGGTCGAGCGACATCTTGATTGGTCTCACCAAACCCCGGTCTCATAAAATCTATAAGGGATTGCAGTTGGGTTCTTGGTTTCCTCATGAAACTCTTGATGAAATTCCTCTGCCATGGTTTCTTCAGTATTCTCTTCCTCTTCATGTCTAGCTCTTTGAATTGCTGACTCTAAATGGACGACTTCAAGCTCTAATGTTTTGATGATCCGACTTGAATTTCTAGTAACTCTTTTGTTCACACAAATGCACTAACACAAAAGTGATAAAAACTACTTAGAATAAAAGAATTAAAATAATCCTAATAACTCCTTGGCAACGATGATAAAAATTGATCGAGTGGGCAAGTTTTACAATTTCTTATCTCTAAAAATATTGCAAGTGCATAGTTCATCAGTGTAGTGTATGAGATGTCTATCCCTCGAGGAGTTGTTGAACTAATTGAATTCTAAGTTGTCTGAGGCCTAAAGGATAACTAAAAAAAGAGGAAAACTAAATAGAAAAGAGAGGAAATGAATATGGATTGATTGAAAATGAAATTGTAAAATTAACACAAAGAAATCAAAATTGAGCACCACCAATGAACAATAAAAAATCACACAAGGAAGATTAGTCGATTATAAAAAGGGGCATCTGTCTTATAATCAAATGCTAACATGATTACTTTTGAGATAATACCATATCCATCCTAGACTTTCGAAGGGTGAATTACTCTCTCTCGAGTTATAATCATTTAACCTTAAATTATAACCCCTAATTGAATTATAGAATTTGCAATCTCTCAATTAACAAAAAACTTACACATCCGATTAGATCTTAAGCCCTCTAATAGACTATCAGGTGCTCACATGATATCTCTCTTCGTATAAATTACCGATTTAATTATTTGTGTGATATATTAGATTGTTTAACTCTCATTACTCAATCTAATCATTTTGCTATCGATTCACTCTCTCAATTTGTTACTGAAGCATGTAAATACAACAAATAATCACAATACTCAATGTATTAACATCAAAAGAAATCACGTTAACATTGATTTAAGAACAAATCCCTAAAGGAGTTTAGAACATCATCATCAAACCTAAATCCATCACTATTAAATCCATCTCTTACATTCAAAAGAAAGAATAATAAAGATGAAATGAAAATTTCATTTAGAAGGGTTAGGATGGATCGGGAAGGCAACAACAACAGCAACCCTTCTTCTTCCCTTTTCCTTTCTCGTCTTCTCTTTTCTTCTTCTCCTTCCTTGGATCTTTCCTAATGTAGCAAATAGAGGCACAAGAAAAAATTAGGTTCTCCCCCCTCTCTTTGTAGTCTTTTATAATTACGGAAAAATTAGGTTTTATCTAGGCCCAAAAATTCCAAAATATCCCTCGAAAAGTTGAATTTAGAAGTCGGTCCGCGTCTATTGTCACATAGGCCATCATAACCCAAACCACAATTGTGGCCTGATGAATAGGCCTTTGCCATGAGCGTGGCCCTGACTAGGCTTCCTCTAAATCTCCTCTGTTTTTTGATATCTAATCTCAAACACTATCAAATACATTAAGACATCTCAAATACACAAAATTAAAGCTCAATAACTTGCTATAGCCCACATAACACTCAAAATATAAATATCTAACCAACTAACGTAATTCTAAAAACTAAACATGCATGAATCAATTAATTAAAAACTGCAAACATACTAAAATGCCAATGAAAATCTCATGTAACCTGCAACTATCATATGAGTACTGGTCGACCAGTGTTCTAACGATTAATGAATCTGGTGTTGTAACTGTATACTAGTCAACCAGCATTGTATATAGTGGTTGTAACAATTATTTCTTGGTTCTAATGACTATTTTAGGTCCCAAAACACTGTAAATAAGTGTTTTCTTATTGGTTTTAGTATTATGAATGATTTGGATGTTGAACATGGAGATTTTAAGAGTTTTTCATTTATTTGAGTCAATGTGTGATATTTATTTGTGTGAGCCATTTTTTAAGTTATCATGTGATAAAGTGAGGTATTTTGAGTTGTAATATTTGGGTGGGGCAATATGTTATTGTATTTAGGTGCGATACAAGTGAGATGAAGGTTCCTTTTCACCTTGGAAGAAGATTGTAAGAATGGTTCCTCTCTACCGAGAAAGACTGTATAAAGGTTATTTTTTGCTTTGAAAGAAGAATTAGAGTGGTTGTTTGTTGAACCACTACAAATCAGTTTACATTCTCTTCTCTCTATCTTTGTTAGATTATTATTCAATTGTTTGATTAATTTATATTAAGCAATTTTCCCATATTTGTATTGATTGTTTTTAATTAAGTACATTGGTTAGAAATATTGTTGAATTTTGTGAACACCCAATTCACCCCTTTTAGGTGCCATTAGGGACTGAAAAATCTTATAACAATGGTTCCTACTTAAATAAATTTGTGTGATTTGATTGAGCAAATTTCTGATCATGTAAATTTAGAGGCTAATTAGAAAAGTATATAAAATATGTTTTAGCAAGATTTGTCACTTAACGTATCTAGGAGTCACATGAGATCTGATTGATAAATTAGTTATCTACCCAATTTAAGTTTAGTTTTTCTGTTAAGCAAAATTAAAATCAACTAAATTTAAATGGGATCCTAAATTACTATAGATATAAGAGTAATCTTTTAAATAATAGTGAGGGTTATTACTTTGAATAAAATAATGGGAGTATCTAGATGCATGATTGAAGTCCTAATCTTATTTGGTAGTCATGGTATAAAACCAATTGCTTACTTTTTTCATTTATATTTTATTCGGAGTGAATTGACCTTGTATAATATGGTTGAAACTAAGTGAACTAAATTTTTTGGATATAGTTTTTGTTTAAGAAGAGTTCTTAAAGTTAGATAGAAAATTTATATATCCATTATGCAATTTTTCTATTAGTCCTTGTTGAGGATTTGGTGAGACATTTTCAAAGATATATCAACAACATATAGACTCAAATGTAATTAATTTCCAGTTAACTAATATCTCATAAACTTTAATGACATAATGTGACATGTATGTCAACTCCATAATAGCAAGATGTAAGAACTCGCATGAAGTAGTGTTGAAAGGTATAGTGCGTTGATAGAATTACCCCATTCAGTTGAGCCTACTAAAAGCATAAAATAGACTACAGTTAAAGGATTTACTATAATATGATAATAGTTTTCATTAGTACAAAACAATGATTGTATGAATTTTCTAGCATATATTGATATGATAAAGATTATATATATTTCTAGTCAATGATATGAGTATTTGGTACTGAATTTAGATTCAACATTATTATAATGTTCAAGGCATAATAAAAAATAAAATTTTGAGTAAAAGTACTTGATCCAGGTTTATACAAATAATTTGTATATATTGGATCAAATGAGACTTTTATGCCTAACTTAAGAGGCAAGAATACAAAGTTTGATAACTGAGACTTTCCTTTTATACCATGTTGGTTAATCAAAATAATGAGAATTATAAAGTTACATAAAAGGGTATCTTTTTGCTTTTGATTATGAATTGTAAGAAACTTGTTAAGTTGAAGAATAACTAAATTAACCTTTGGTGAAAAGATGAGGATGGTGTTAAATTTTTAAATCTTATACATGGGATGTGTTAGAATTAAAAATAATTTATAAAAGGATAATACTTACATTTCATTAGATTACTAATGACTTTATACAATATAATCATATGTATAAATAATGATTTAAAATTTTTAAATGTTCAAATTGTTTAAATGAGATCGATGTTATAAGATTTAAAATTTTCGATTATCTATAAAGAATAAGATTTTCTAACGAATACGTCCATAACTAAATTCTATAATATTATAGATTTATGTAAGAATAAATATACAAAATGAGATATTATGTTATGCAATATGTATTTCTTTTATAACTATGCCTAGCATTACAACCTTTCATTAATTGTTTTAATTAAGTTAATTAGTAAGATTTCATATTAAACATAAAATGGTGAGGCTTCAAAAGAGTCAAAGATAATGATTTTTGGATATGATGAATAGTTAAAGCATATATTATCCAATTAGTTTAGAATTAAATTAGATATTAAAAGGTTGTGAGATATCTAAAAGGTTGGATACAATCTTACGTACCTATTATACAAATTGTTTATTTCAAAGAACATTTATAAGAGAATGGTTCTTATGATAAGTAGCGGGAGTCAGATGAAAATTGTAAAGTTCAAATATAATGACATACTTCTAATTGAATCTGCTGCATTTTTAATAACTTTGATGTATAGTTAATATCTTAATTCTAAGATTTTATTTTAGAGATGGTTATAAATTCATCATGTCTATAATAAGGTTAGTGGAAGTATAGCTATCCTCTTCAATAGGAGTATGTAGAGACATATTGCTTATATTAGACAATAATTCAAATCTTCAATTATTGAAAATACAATTATATGAGGACAACTCTTATTAGATAAGAAAAGGTAACAATTTCATTTTAGGAATTAAATCTATAGAGATATATATAAAAACTATTTACCTATTTTAGTCTATTTATGATGATAATGTGCTAAAGGTGTTTAGTATTTAGGTATCTGATACTTATGAAGCATCAAGGATATCTATTATTCTATATATGAGTTGATACTTAAGTTTATAAAGATACTAACTTTAGAAGTAAATCTTTGTTAAGTTATATTTTATTTGGAACAATAATATTCCTTAAATATCTATAATTGTCCATCCAATGGCCTTTTTATGCTTTCTTAACACATGAACTAGTTTGTCTTCCTAATTAGAAGTCAAAACTATAAAAATAATTATTGGAATGGTCTAATTATCTCCTAAATATGAGTACTTCAAGTGTGCAGGCAGTAGTTTTAGTATATCTACACATCAAAAGGTAATAACTTCTGGCAAGACTCAAATAATTGTATGAAAGCAAGTTCATACCTTGTCAGAAAGGTTTCCAAGGAATGTAAGGTAACCACTATCTCAATTAGCTCTTTTCCTAACTCAACATCATTAGGGGCTTCTAACTCTAAATGCTTAGTCAAAACTATTTCTAATTGATCTTTGCAGCTTAAGTTAAACATTTCTTGCATAAAGGGATCAATCATATCAATAAAGAAAATAGAATAATCATTTTGAGGATGTTTCATTGGATCAAAAATATTGAAATGAATTACTTCCCCATCGAATTCCATTGTGAGGATGCTAACATCTACCTTAGTTTGGGGTGTGTTAGGAAATGGTCTCCTTAGTAAGATAGGTATGGGATTATATGAGGTTTCATCATTCACATCTATAATGTGCAATATACAAGAAACACTAACTTATTCACCTTTGCCAAAACATCCTTAACTACTCCATCAGGGTAAGCATTAGTATGGTCATCTAATTGTATGATAACACTAGTCTTTTTTAAGGGACCAAGTTTAAGGAAGCATAGATAGAATGAGGCATAACATTGATTGATGCTCCTAAATCTAGTATAACTCTCTTGATCATAGTTTTACCAATCTTATAGTGAATGGTAAACATATATGGATCACTATATTTTCGAGTTATTTTCTTATTGAAAATCACATAAACATTCTACCTATCATGACCTTCTCATAACCTCTCAACCTTTTCTTATTAGTACATCATTCCTTAAGGAATTTTGCATACTTATGTACTTGTTTGATTGCATCTATCAAAGAAATATTTACTTCTGTCCTTCAAAAGGGCTCTAATATTTCCTTATCCTTTTCTTCCTTATTTGATTTTACCAATCTGCTATGAGAATGTGGAGGGTTAGTCTTATATATATTGGAAATTTAGAATTTAACTTTGATATAGCTGAGAGATTTCCTTATTCTCCTAAATCCTTCTTAATCTCATCTTCTTTGGCCATCCTTGGTGGGGTCCTCTTGAGAACCTCATGCTCCTTTCCACTCCTTAAGGTTATCATCCTAACATTCTTGGAATTCATCTCGGGTTGAGATGCAAACTTCCTTCTACTTTACGACTCTAGGCGATTGATAGGCACCACCATCTAGCCCATCTATCTCTCCAAGTTTTAGAGTCCAGAATTTGTATCTTATAATTTAGATACATTCTCTTGTTGGAATTGTTTCACATTGATTAAACCCAAGTTTCTTATATAAATTGGTGACATTTTCATGGTTTTTATTACACTTCTTGGCTCTTAGTTTCAGATTTTATGCTTAATTTAACTCTTGAGTGCTTGCCCTTACTTTATATAATTTGAGAGTAAAATTGTCACAAATAATTAGTAATTACACTAAATTAATTTTCTAGAACAATTGATACTACAAACTACCATTTGTTTATTGTAGGAGACTCAAGAAGTAGAGCCAAGGAGTGAAGGTTGAGGATGATAAGTCAACAAGTCAACAGTGCAATAGGATGATAAGTCAAAAGTTCACCGCAGTGAAGGGATGTGTTTACGCCATGGCGAAAGTTGGAAATGAAGTTACTAAGCCTTTTGGAAAAAGTTTTTCGCGACGATGTATCTCCTTACCACGATGAACCCTTCGAACTAGCATGACCTGGACCATTATTGTACAACCCGATCCATCAACCCGATTCATCAAACTTACCTATTTTAGGTTAAGTGACAGCGGTAGAAAGAGAGCCAACACTTTGGAGAGAAAGAGTCATTCATTGACACTTCCATCATCTTACTGAAGTAAATCACTTGTTAATATAGAATTCATGTACAATATACGAAATACACAAGAAGGGGGGTTGAATTGTGTAATCTTTTCGTGAATACAAAAACCTTTGATATTTCTTGAAAAGAACTTTTTCAACTATTAAATGAATACCAAAAATGTTATACTAAAATAGCTACGAATTTAAATCGCAAATAACTTCTATATACTTGTCTAAGAATAAGAAAAACTAAAGTGAAAGGTTAGAAGATAGACGTTTTTTATACTGGTTTACCCCAAATCTTGGGCTACGTCCAGTCCTCAGAGTTCGTCTGAGATTTCACTATACTTCTTCAATTTTACAAGTATTCTTTCTTCCCTTCCAGAGCCTCTTCAAGTCTCTTACAAAAAGTATTCTTTATGCTATCTTAGCCTCTCTAGGCTCTTAGCCTTTTCTTTCTCTCACTAGAAAGATATTGTGAGCTTTTTGTTACAGTAGAGATTGTTTTCTTGTAACGCACTTTGAATACAAAATTTTTCTTTGTAAGTAAAAATTTTAAAGCTAAAAGTTGTTTAGTCTTCGACTACGACTAGTATTTATAGCCTAAGTCTCCAACTGCTTCTTGTTTCTTGTAGAAATCGTTATTCAGTTGAGTTCT
>JANVCQ010000232.1:23026143-23044551 GCA_025531925.1 Erythroxylum plowmanianum | reverse complement strand
TTCTAATTTCCAAGCCCAACATAAATATATCTATATAAACACATAATTAAATCCATTAAGGTAAAATAGAAATAATTAACGAATAAGTCCATAAATCAATAAATAATTAATTCAAATAAAATAAAAAATTTTGGGGCCCAACAATAACTACCTAGAAATCCATCAAAATCTCATTCAAAATGTTCATAACATATCCATACAGTAACATCCCATTACCTGTGGGAAGGTTAAAATAGTAAATATGAGTGATTAAAGAGAGCTTAGAAATGCATTTTTCATGCTCATGCATAATATGGCATATGCCTACAAACAAATAGTGAAATGTTGCTCGTTGAAATGACTGTGCATGCATTCATTGGCATTCCGGATATAATTATTTATAAATGTGATTGTTATTGAGAATTTTGGTTTGTTTGTATTGAAAATTGATTTGGAAAGTGAAATAGTTGATTTAGAAATTTTGGAGAATTTTAGGAAAATTTATGAAAATTTGGGGTACTTTTTGGACTAAGAAAAATGCCAAATGGCAAAATAATTGTTAAAAAGGTAGTAGAAATTACTGTCCAATGGCAATGGAAATTTTGATAAATGACTTTAGGAATAATTGATAAGTGTCATTGAAAATTGGGAGGCAATTGGAGTAAGAATTGGAGACAAATGGACTAGTTAATAAAAGACCTAAGAGAGACCACAAAAAGGGGAAGTGTGGCAAGTAACACACCTTGTGCTATAACCCACGTAATTGTTCAAAAATTAAAGACTATCTCATTTTAATTGGATTTTACCTTACTCACTTACTCTCATCTCTTGGAATTTCTCTACTCATCTTCTTCATCTACGACATTCTCTTCTTTCCTCACCAATGTTGGAGCTTGTTCTTGCCTCCATTTACCACCATCACTTTGCTATCATCTTCTTCTTCTTCACTTTGTCATTTAAGAACCCAACCCTACCACCTTTAGAAGATGAAGAACGTGGGACGCTTAGGAGCTAGGGTTGAGTGAGATTTTGAAGAGTTGGAGCTACACCAAGTAAGTTATGCTTTAAATGTCATGTGTGTAGTTATATTAAGCTAGAATGACGAGTAAATTGAGATTTGATGGCTTGGTTATGCAATGTTTATGTATGTGTCATGGGTGAGGAAAAATATGCTTTGTTTGTGAGTGATTTATTGAGTTGAATTGGGTAGAGGATGATGAGAAAATGAAATGGAAGAGATAATCTAGGTATAAGATGAGTTAGATGTAAATGTTGAAAGTTTGAAAATCTGGAAAATGTTAGCAGAAAAATTTTCACTGATATGCTTCTGTGTTTTACCCATAACTTGTTATATAGTTATCCAAATGAGTTGATTCTTCATTTGCATTAAACTAGAGACATATTTCTACCTTTCTTATGAAGACATTGAGTTTAAATTTTGTTTCTAAAAGTCTCAAATTTTGATGTGAAATTGAGAACTAGGCGCAGCAAAAGTTGTGGATGAATGTTTATGTTGTATTATGTTTTGAGTGTATGGGAATGTGTTATATTTTGGGTGTTCATGAGAAAGTGAGGAATATTAAATGTGCATAGATGATGTTGAGTTAAAATTAGGTATCTTTGAAGAAGCTATCCATTGAGATGATGAATTAAATGAGTTGAGAATCGGGAGTGAATGAAATGTAATTGGTGTTTGAATGGTTTTGAGTGATATGAAATATAATTGGTGTTTGAATGGTTTTGAGTGATCTTTTGAATGAATTGTGTGGAAATTAATGTTTGGAAAATGACATTAGAGAAAAAAAAATTGAAGTGTTGAATTAGTGATGAAAAACACGTGAGAGAAGTTTACTGGAAATGAAACACAGAAATGAGACAAGAGAGGAACAAATATGGTTTTGAACTTCTGTGATTTAACTGTATTGATTTAGGCAGATTTTGACAAAAGTGTCTTCATAAAAATTGTAGCTTATCTTCTTAGCTTTCTAACGGTATAAAGTATGTAATTTTTGGACGTTTGAGTTAGGAGATATGACCTTTATAATTTTGTAATGCTGTATAGGAGGGACATTTGGGATAGCTACATGATTCTGGAATTTTGACCCTTATAGAGGCAGGTCTTCATGAAATTGTCGATCTTTCTTTTAGCTTTCCATTGATATAAACTTTGTAAATTTTGGAGTTCTAGATCAAAAGTTATGGAGTTTAGAAGTTAGGATGTCTATAAAGAAGAAAAGGTGGAAAAGCATCGTTGTGCTTAAGATTATTGGCCAAAAACATTGTCATGCTCATTGAAGGTTAGCCAAAAAGCACTGTCGCGCAAAAGCACGATGGTGACTTTGGAAGCTGGATGGCGAAAGGCGCTATCATGCAACTGAAGTTTTGAGAGGCTGATGAACATCCGATAGGTTTTTGGCTATAACTTCTTTGTCCGACCTCCAAATGACTTGATTCTTAAACCATTGGATTTTAAAGACATTTTTCTACCTCTACATAAAATTTTGTAGCATTCTGAATTGAATTGAGAAAATTTGATTGAACGAAAGTGAGAGAATCTGTTGGGATGGAGTGAACTGGTGTTGTTTTACTGAACACCCCTCAGTATTTTGATTATATCTGGATCTATAGGATTCCAAATGAGATGATTTTTGATTTGGAGTAACCTAGAGATATAGGCCTATAAAGTGTATCAAGAAGTCTAATTATGATTCAGTCTCTAAAATGTTTAATTTCTGGATGGAAGTTGTACATAGTACACTATTTTTTAATATGAACAACCCGATAATATTTGAGGCATATCTTCCAAATTATTGAACCAAATTGAGTTATTTTGGTGTCTATGGAAAGATAATACTTAGAATCACACTTTTATAGAAGAGAGTATGACCAAATTACATCAGTTTTGTTTTCTAATTGGATGTGAACAGTAGACTCGAAAGTGTGACGTGGAAAAAAATCTGAAGTGATTCAATGAGAAATGAATTGTGAATTTAATGGTTTAGTAAGGCATAAACCTAAGTATAAATTATAGTTAGATGAGTTTTGATATGAGATTGATTTTGTAATGAAATTGATGGATAAATACCCGAGATTATCATGAACATGCATTGTACATAATTCATTTCATACATGTGCATTATTGAACAATTATAATTGTGCATATTGTGATATATTTGTATGTTGTTTAATATAGAGGATCGAATTGAGCACCATCCTCCAGACGTTGTCGAGACTTTGAGGTGATAGCTTCGTGAGCAACTTGTGAGTAACCTAGATGGTCTCACTTAATTACTTGTTTGCTTAAATTATGTTTTGAATGATAATTGAATGTGTTTAATTGTGGATTCCAGACAGAAGGTCTAATGAATGTGACTGTAGATTGAGATATTGAAGTGCTACTTGAATGTGAATGTGAAGACCTAAGTGCTTTATAATGTGAGTGATTGTTTTACATGCAATCTATACATGAATGTACAATCAGATAATGATAGTTGTGACCAGAGTAGCCACCGATCAGAGCTTAAAGCTCAACGAGTGAAAATGAACCTTGAGCTCAAAAGTGATTAAGATCCTAAGGCTCACTATGTAAAATGAGCCCTATATCCTCCAAGCGGATAAGGGATAGTTATTAATGAGCCCGGTATCCAAAATAGATATGGGACAGTTCAGGCACTCGTTCACAACAATGTAATCATTAGAAAGTGTCTCATGAGTACCGCATATGCACATTGTTAAGTATATTTGTTGAAATGAAATGCCTATGCTTAAGTGAAAATGTGAAATTTATGTAAAGTGCACTATGTGATTATATGTTATGCGAATTGTTATGATGCATGAATTGAGTGAACCATTGATGATGGTTACCTCATTGAGTTCGCAAAACTTACCAAAATTGAAACATTATCTTTTCAACACCGAGAGACGACTCTAGCTACTGAGAGGCTCTACCAACCGTGTAGATTGTGATTGGAAAGAGAAGTCATGGCTCAAAGGTCGGTCAGCTGGGATTTTTGGACAGAATAGTTAGATCGTGTATATTTTCCTCTTTCATGTAGAACTTTTGTATTAGGGTTGGATGATGTACATGTAGTAAAGGTTGGAAAGACAATGTAGACTTTCAGTTTTATGTAATGAAATGAGGAAAAAGTGAGTTTTAAAAATATTGTGATTTTCTTATGATGCTTTATAAGGGACTTATGATACCATGCCATGTGAAGTGAGTGTAGTGATCAAACGTAGCTCGTCCTTATTGTAAGTTATGTACCAGAATGACCTCCGAGTGTTCCGGTGTGTACCCTGCGGTAAGGGGGTGCTACATATACATCCTGCTCAATCAACAAAATACAAAGAAGCAAGAAAAGAGACGAAGTAAGGCTTATATGTTGAAGAGCAAAGCTCGAATTCTATAGTGGCAGCTTTGTGTCTTCTTGAAATCCTCTTATTCCACCTTGAATTCTCTTGGTCTTTCTCTCAAAAATGTGTTCTTCTCTCTCCCTTGGATGTCTTGCATGACCTATTGGTTTCTATGGTTTAAGATTGAGTTTTTATACCCCATTTAATAGAGTAAGTTGTCAGTTGGAATTTTTCGAAAACTCTATTTTCTGTCTTGACTTCAACCTGTGATATCTTATTATTTCTTATCCAAATTGGGCCTTTATTTCACCAATTTGAATCTAAATTTCTCCTTTTTACTTTAAATGAAAAAAAGAAAAACATCAAATAAGAATTGTATCTTTCGAAAGCTTAGCATTGGTGATGGGTTGGCCTAGGAAAATTCCAGCTTTCCTTTGGGTCACATGACTTGCTTTCTCTTTAGTTCTTCTATCCTTCCATCCCTCAAAACCACCTTCAAACCTATTGATTAATAAAAAAGTTAATCACTTAATCATGCCCAAAACACATGCAATTTATACCAACATAATGTAAGAAAAATGCGTATAACAATGCTTTACAAAATTTATGCAAAACCTAATCTTAAAGACCTAATTTTCACACGTTCATGCATATTCACATACATTCATACATAATCTTGCAATTATATAAAACTAAGACAAAAAAATAAGCTAAACAAGTTAACAACAATCAGTTTATCACAATTAACTAACAAATTATCCAAAGAAATGTATGCACAAATGCCACCTATCAACTTCCCCACACTTAAACTTTTGCTTGCCCTCAAGCAAAATCAAACACTAAAAAATAATCTAAAGAACATAAATACACAAAAACATACACACCTATAATGTCAAAATTGATGGCTATTAACTCGAAATGTTATGCAATCAACTTAATCGTGAACAGATATATAACAAGTTCAATATATTGACTTATTATGTTATGCCTAAGTACTTTAATATAAACATACACATCGATCAAGATATAAAAAACTCAATTGTAAACCTATATCACTTATAGACGTGCATTTACAATTGTCGATCATTTAAATGGTTAACTATCGAAGTTATCCTTTCATGAAAATTTTTAGCTACTAAATATTAGTAGGTTTTTATTACACACAATTTTTCTCATTTTTGTAACGTTGACTTAGTCTTTTGACACGATGACAAACATTGGTGATGAATTCCCTCGATTACTTAACTAGGACACTTTTTTATTTATTAAACTAGCTTAGTTGGAACGTGATTCTAGTCTTTTGATGCGAAAACAAACATTTGTGATGAATGCCCCAGTTACTCAACTAAATCATAGCTCACAACCAGCTACTAGCTCTATTCTTAACCCTTTTTGGGTCAGCAGGATAATTATTAACACACACTCTTTTCTTTTTCTTTTCTTTTTTTGGCCTACTTCATTTCTTTTAGCTTATTATTTTCATGAAAGGGAAACTAAGATTGTCTACTGATTTAATAGCTTGTAACAGTAACTACATGTGAATTAGCAACATCAAGTGTAAAATCAAATGTCCTATCCTAATCAACACACATGTTTATGTTAAAGCTACTTATAATCTAACTTCTTAAGTTACACAGATCACCAGTTCAACAACATTGTTCAAAATTAAGCTAATTCACATAAAATTCCAGCCACTAAACATCCACACAGTCACACAATTTTGCACAAAAATTGAAAAAAAATTGGCACATTAACACAAAAACATGAAAAATCATGCAAAATATGAAAAAATGGGGAGTTAAATAAGAAATGCAATATGCAATGCAAATTGTATACCACTCCCCCATACTTGAAAAACACATTGTCCTCAATGTGTGAAAGTGATACACAACAAACAACAACCACGCATAATATATACAAAACGATCATAAATGAATAAATAAAAGGCATGAGAAAGCTTGTTGATATTAGTGTTGAGGATCGTGTTGGTGGTGGCTCACGTAATCCTCAAAGCTCACACTTTACTTCTTCTTTTCTTGTATCAAAGAAAACAAAAATTAACACAAATAAAATATAAACACAAACATCCAATAAACATAAACAAAAACAACCCATGCTAGTTTTTAAAGTCACTAGCAAGACTTTGATCAATGGTCATGGGCGGGGTCTGAGCAGTATTCTTTATCGCTCGGTGGGCACTTATCCTCCATAGTAGGGCTTGCAACGGTGGCCATTCACCCTGAAATTTTCTTTATGCCTGTTTTGCAACTCCACAACTCCATATGGGAATTAATTATTGTGAAAAGTCCACTCCATGTATATTTTAACTTTCTAAGAAACAATCGGATTCTAGAGTTGAAGAGTAAAACCATATCAACTGCATGGAACTCCCTTTTCCTAATGTGTGCATTATGCCACCTCTTTACCTTTTCCTTGTAGAACCTGGCATTATCATAAGTTTGTAGCCTTAATTCGTCCAACTCATTTAACTGCAATTTCCTCTTTCTCTAGCTGCCTTCTGATCGTAATTTATGGCCTTGATAGCCCAGTAGGCCTTATGCTCAAGTTCCACAGGTAAGTGACAAGCTTTCCCATAAATTAACCTGTAAGCCCTTGTCATAATATTGTTCTTGAAATCTGCCCTATAAGCCCATACTGTATCATCTAATTTGATTGCTCAATCCTTCTAACTATTGACAGTCTTTCGTAAGATTTTATTTAATTCTCTATTCACAACCTCTACTTGACCACTGGTCTGGGGTTGGTAAGGTGTAGCTATTGTGTGTTGTACGCCATATCTTTTTAAATAATGCTTCAACTACATTGTTGCAAAATTGGGTACCTTCGTCACTGATAATCACCTGGCACAGCAAATCTGTTGATAATCTTTTTCAGAAACCTCTGCACCACTCTACTATCATTTGTTGGTGTTGCCATCACCTCACCCAATGTTATGCATCCTTAAACAATGTTGGCCAATAAAATATGCATTCCAATACCCTTATGGTTGTCCTATTGGCTCCATAATATCCTGCATAAGAAAAATTATGACAGTGAGCTAAAATAGCATTAATTTTGTTATCAAGAAAATATCTCCAAATCATTCCATCCGCACAATTTCTGTAAAGAAGTGGATCTTCCCACATGTACTGCTTACAATCATGTTTAAACCTTTTTTGCTACTAGTAAGTTAAATTTGGGGGAAGGATACCACCTGTAATGTAATTTGCAATGTCAGCATACCAGGGATGGTCTGATTCTTGTACCAAGAGTAGCATCTCATCAAGGAATTGCTTATTGGTTTCTTCTTGTAAGTTTGATTCCCCTCCTTTCAATCTTGGCAGGTGATCAGTAATAAAATTTTCTTCTCCCTTTTTATCTTTGATCAAGATATCAAATTCTTGTAGGAGTAGGATCCACCTAATTAATAGAGGCTTGGCATCCTTTTTGACAAAAAGGTACTTCAAGGATGTATGATCTATATACACAATCACTTTTGAACTAAGTAAAAATGAAATTTATCACCAACAAAAACTATAGTTAACAGTTCTTTTTCCATTCCGTCGGGGTATAATTAATCTGAGAATTTATTAAAGTCCTACTAGCATAGTGAATAGCATGCAATTTCTTATCCTTTCGCTGCCTTAGAACACAACCAATTGTATAATTGCTAGCATCGCACATCAACTTGAATGGCAAGCTTCAATCTGGTGGTTGTAACACTGGTGTTGATGTCAATGCCTTCTTCAATCTATCAAAAAAAACTAAATAATCATTATCAAAAATGAAAGGAACATCTTTAACTAACAAATGAGTAAGGGGTTTAACAATTAAAGAAAAAACCCTTTATGAATTAGCGATAGAACCTGGCATGCCCTAAAAATGCTCGGACCCTCGAACATTACTTGGCAGAGGAAGTTTATCGATGACTTTAATTTTTTCCTTATCCACTTCAATGCCTCTATAAGATATCTTGTATCCCATGACTATTCCCTCCTAAAACATGAAGTGGCATTTTTCCCAATTTAATACTAAATGAGCCTCTTCACACCATTGGAAAACCTTATCCAAATTTGTCAGACACTACTCAAAAGAATCTCCATACACTGAAAATTCATCCATAAATACCTCTAAACAATCCTCATTCATGTCGGTAAAAATGGCCATCATACATTGTTGAAATGTAGTTGGTGCATAACAAAGTCTGAACGGCATCCGCCTGTATGCAAAAGTACTATATGGATATGTGAAAGTTGTCTTAACTTGATCTTTTGGATAAATGAATATCTTATTGTAACTAGAATACCCATCCAAGAAATAGTAGATTGTATGCCCTACAACTCTCTCAACCAACTGATGCACAAAAGGCAGTGGGAAGTGATCCTTCTTTGTCACTAAGTTGAACTTCTTGTAATTAATACAAACTCTCTAACCAATGACCGTCAGTGTGGAAATCAACTCACCCTTTTCATTTTCCACCATTATTGTTCCACCTTTCTTTGGTACACACTGAATTGGACTTACCCATTCACTGTTTGAGATTGGGTATATAATTCCTGCATCCAATAACTTAATCACATCCTATTTTACAACTTCCTGCATATTCAGATTCAAACGTCTTTGCCTATCCCTCATTGTTTTATGTATATCCTCGAGATTTATTCTATGCATCACATCACTAGGATTTATCCCTTAGATGTCTGATATCTGCTACCTCATCACTTTCATCCTCCTCCTTATAACTTCTACTACCTTCCTCTCCTGTTCATCACTCAACTGGTTTGAAATAAACATATGTAATATTTGATTTTCACCCAAAAATGTATACCTTAGGTGTGAAGGTAAAGTTTTTAACTCTAGGGTGGGTGCTCTCTCATTGGAAGGAGGTATGGGTGGCTTCGTCCTCACCAAAGGTTCCTTTTCACTTTTCTCGTCTTCCTCTCCATCATTCTCGCTCTTTCCACTCTTATCTTCTTCATTCAATTCTAATTCCCTGTCACTCTTTGTTTTTATCATTATACCAGTTATCTCCTCAACACACTCATCCATCACATCCATTCTCATACAACAATCTCGTTCCTCCTTGCTTTTCAAACTCCTATTCATGTTGAACTCAACTTTTTCATCACCAATATGCCAAATCAAAACACCATTATTCACATTAATCAATGCTCGACCAGTATTCATAAATGGGCGTCCTAAAATCAATGGACAATTTCTGTCATCAGTAACATCAAGAATGACAAAGTCAATAGGAATCACAAACTTATTTACTTTTACCAAAACATCTTCAACAACTCCAAAAGGCTTCTTTATAGATTGATTAGCTAATTGAATTGTCATTGATGTTGGCTTTATGTAATCCAAGTTCAGCTTCTTGAAAATAGACAATGGCATCAGATTAATACTTGCTCTTAGATCATATAAACATTTAGAAAATTCAACACCATTAACAATATAAGGAATAGTAAAACTGCCTGGATTCTTTAGTTTTGATAAGATATTGTTTGTGATCACAGAGCTGCAACTGGCTATCAATGCTATTGTTTAATTTGAACCCCAAGTTCACTTGCAATAAAGTAATTCCTTTAAGAACTTAGCATTCTTAGGCATGTGCTCCAAGACTTCTGGCAAAGAAAAACTCATATACAACTTCTTCAGTTTTTCCAAAAATTTGTTGAATTGGATCTTTACTAGATTCTGACTCACTCTCCTAGGAAATGGTAATTTTGGAACATATGGTGGAGGTGGAACATATGGGGGTTCCTCCTCCTCAGTGACTTTCTCCTAACCTTTTTCCTAAATTTTCTCCACTAGATCAGCAACTTCCTTCAAGACTGGCTCTGGTAACTCCTTTCCACTTCTCAACTTAATTGCCTTTAAATGTTATTTATGATAAGGTTCTGAAGTGCTGGGAAGGTTACCTGGGGGTATGGTTGATACTACGGTTGCCAGATAACCCATCTGTACCTCTAGGTTGTAGATTGATGATGCTTGATTTTTAATCAACTGATCAGTCTTCACTTGATAACTTTTTAGCGCCTGATCACTCCGTGCCTATGCCTCCTTGATATTGTTCACCTTCGATCCAATTGTACCCATCACTCCTATCATCTTTGAAAATTATGAGCTCAGTTGTGAAAGTTGAGAATCTGTCCTTACAGCTTGGGCTTCCATTTTTTTCCTGTAGCCTTGATTCAATACCTCCAAAATTTAACTCTAAGGCAACATGTGAGTTACTTTCCATTTCCTGAAATCCTGGGGGTCTTTGAGGTCTCCAATTGGTTCCTATAAGGTTAGCCCAAGAAAATTTTGGATGTTTTTTCCATCCAGCATTATAAGTACCAGAATATGGGTTATTACTTAACCTCTGTTGGAACCCTAAATAATGAGCTTGTTTTGTGCCTTCAGTGCTCATTAAATAACATTCAGATGAATTATAATTTTCCACTCCACAAATCTCACAATTTTGATGCATATACTTTAAAGAAATAGATAAAGTTTGAAGACCACTTATTTGTTTCCTTAATGATGCAATTTTTGCAAATAAAGCAGTTGTTGAGTCTGCTGACATAACCCATTTTTGTTCCTTCATCTGCAATAGTTAACTCCTACACTCCTCCTATATATACACCTATTACACACCAAAAAAGAATATCAAATTAAAAATGAAAAAAAAACTAAATCAAAACAATTAAACCAAATTCGATGCTAGGTGCAATATCCGGCAATGACACTAAAAACTTGATAGATAATTTTTCAAATTTTAAATTAAAACCTCTTATCTTGCAAGTATGTAATAGATCAAAAATCATAGTATAGATAGGTATCGTCCCATAGGGATTGGTCCATCTTATTTTCATGGTTTTCACAAAAGTAAGAACACAAATTTAGAAAATAGTAAATCAAAATATCAATTTAACAACTTAGGATTGTCATTAACTATGTATTCTCTCACTTTAGCAATGTTTATTATGTTTAGTCCAAAACTTTCTAATGTGTTGGTTCTTTCACTCTCATTACTTGAAACAAATAAGCCCTATTTAATGATGTAAATGAATTATGTAAGCTCTCACTTCCCATTTTTCACTTAACCATTAAAAGGATATAAACAAATTTTTGGACAGCCATTTTTCCATTCAAGAACTCTCTCCAAATGGCAAGATAACTTGATATATGGAGTGTTCTTGGTGTAAGCCCACTCTCATGGCACTTACTAACATATTTCTTAATTCCATATCTCTATGTGAGCTAAGTATGGACAGCCATATACCATAAACATCAAACACATCCATAATATTGAATAAAATGAGGTACTACATACTTTAGGCAATAACAACTCTAATAACTACTTAGAAATCCATCAAAATCTCATCCAACATGTTCATAACATATCCATACATCCTTTTCAATCAACAAAATACAATAGAGAAGCAAGGTTTATATGCTGAAGAGCAAAGCTGGAATTCTATGGTGGCAACTTTGTGTCTCCTTGAAATCCTTTGATTCCACCTTGAATTCTCTTGGTCTTTCTCTCCAAAATGTGTTCTTCTCTCTCCCTTGGATGTCTTGCAAGACCTCCTATTTTCTAGGGTTTAAAATTGAGTTTTTATACCCCATTTAATGCTTAAAATGACATAGGAAGGAGGAAGTTGCCAGCTGGAATTTTCTAGAAAACTTTGTTTTTTGTCTTGACTTCAATCCGTGATATCTTATTGATTTCTTATCCAAATTGGGACGTTATTTCACCAATTTGAAACTAAATTTCTCCTCTTTCTTTTGGATTAAAAGCAAAAAACATACAATAAGAATTGTATCTTGCGAAAGCTTAACATTGGTGATGGGCCAGCCTAGGAAAATTCCAACTTTCCTTTGGGTCACATGAGTATTTCTCTTTAGTTCTTCTATACTTCCATCCCTCAAAACTACCTTCAAACCTATTGATTAACAACAAAATTAATCACTTAATCATGCCCAAAACACAAATAAGTTAACAACAATCAATTTATCACAATTAACTAACAAATTATCCTAAGAAATGTATGTACTAATGCCACCTATCAATATTGTATCTTCTTATTATTAGATTATGCAATTTTGAATTCAAACTAAATATTTTATTATTATTAATTTAATATCTTCTTTTAATTCTCTAAAATTATTTTTGATAATTAATTTCCTAGCCATTTCTTTTTACTTATTTATGTTTCTTCTCACCATAAAATATTTTCTTTTAGTTAAATATGCTTTAAACTTTTCTAGTACTTAAAATTAAATCAATATTCTTTGTTTTTTATAAATTTTTTGCTCAATAAACATTTATATAAAAGTCTATATAGCGTAATATAAGTTCACAAGACACATGACACGTCGTAGTGAAAGTAGTTCTTATTTTGAATATCTTTTAAAAACTAAGTTACTATGTCAATTATTTTGCTATGTAAATTATTTTGCTATATATATATATATACATATATATATACAAGTATATTTTATAAAATCAAGATATAATATCAAATTTTAAATATTCCACACATCCTAGTAAAATTAAATTCTACTTCACATTTTGTGAAATAATTAAAAAAATGAGACACAATATAAAGTATGATATATCAATGTATTAATTAAAATTCAGACATAGCATAATATAATATAGAATTTTTTAGATAACAATTTTATAAAATCAAAACAAAATTAAAGATTTACTAAATTGAAACTATTTATGTACTAATGAAGAATTTAATTATATTTATTTTTATATGTAAAACACAGTTATATTTACCATAGTTTAATATATGGCTATGTCTAAAGAAGAAAGTTTAACTTTAAAAAATAGATATATTACATTAACGTTAATTAAATATTTAATTATAAAAATCAAGGTCAATTTATAATTATGAAAATAGTTTAAGTTAGTATATTTTAATCATTTTAAAATTTGTGCTTGTTAAATATCATTTTACAAATATAATATCAAAATTATACATTTCGTAATTATAAATACATAGATAAAATATTATACAAAATGTAAATGCCATATATATTAGATCTAAAGTTGAATTCACATATATAAAAAGATTCCTAATTCTTAACATCGGTCATTTTGAAATTTTAATACATTGAATAGCACTCTCTAATATTACAATACGTTAAGTAACTTTAGATACATAAATTAAATGTTATAAAAATTAATTCATACATAATATATCAAGTAACTTTAAGTACGTAAATAAAACATTGTAAATATTAATTCATATACCTATGTATCATATGTTAAAACATGTAGTAAGAAGAGAATGCAACTCTTTGAAATATGGCTCTCTCCTCTCTCTTGCTTCTTTCACCCTCCGGTTAACTTGAACTCGATTCCCATTGCCTAAACTAGTAACCCACTTTGCATTCCACCTTTCTACCCACTTGGTATTATCTTTTTTTAATGTTATTGGTAAAAATCCATGGCACCATCTTTAACCATCCCATCTTCTTCATAATCACCCGTTGCTCCTATTCCTTCATCCTTTCCTTCCGCTCCTTTGAGCTTGAACCTTTCTTTCATGCCCCTCTATGCTACCATCAAGGTTTCTCCTTATTCCATTGACCCATTAGTATCTTCCGTAACTTATGCTCCTTCTTTGAGTAAGGAATATGATGACTCCCAGCATAAAGTCATCTAAGGTAAGGTAGTAGGTGACCTTAAAAGCTTTGGCTCATTAAGGAATGTGAATCTCCCAGACCCGATCGCTCCTATCAACCCTCCATTTAAGGTGTTACAACTTGGGGCTAAGAAATGGAGTTCCACTCTTGTAGGCTATTTCTTGAAAAAAAAAAAGTTAACTTTTCCCATAATTAAACAATGGGCTCCTACTACTTGGAAAGAATTTGGACTTAAAAAAAGGTACTTGTCAATATTTATCTTCAAATTTGATTTAAGAGAAAATGCACTAAAAATTTAGGACCTTGGTCCCTGGCATGTCTATGAAGACCCCTCCTGTTGACCAAATGGTAAGGTATCACTCCTAATAAGAAATGTCTTCGAACCATTCTTGTTTCGGCCAACATTCATAATGTTCCCTTATAATGCTAGTCAAGGTTTGGGTAGGCCTATTAGCTCAGATGAAAACATTAATAATCTTCAAAGGATACGTCATATTAGAGTTTGTGTAGAGATTAACTTGGGCAGTGAGCTACTTCATCATCGTCATCATCATCACTCAGTCTGAAATCTCGCAATGAAGCAGAGTCTGAGGAGGTCCGATAGTACGAAGCCTTACCCCTACATAATAAAGAGGCTGTTTTCGGTGGACTCACATGCAAATGAAATAATAATATGAATGATGCAGATAGATAAAATTAAGAAAATATAATAACAATACAAGCTAAAAAATGTAATACGAAAATCAATAAAAGGATAAAAGTAGTGGGTTAATAATACCAATAACAATAGTGAAAATATTAATAAAAGAGAAGATAAAGTTAATAAATAAATAGGAGATTAAAAAATTGCTAATATAATCGATAGAAAATAATAATAATAATAATAATAATAATAATAATAATCAAACTAGCACCCGACAACAGTGATAGTATCTTCAATAGTAGTGAACAATTCAGGCATGCAAGACAAAAACGTAAATGGGAAGGTAATGTAGGAAAACAATTAGAAGACTCAATTCCCCAGCAAGTACTTTGGACCAATAGAGAAAAGAAATAACACCCAATCACAAGAAAGAATTATGTAAATATAATTATAAAAAATACCTAAATAAATAAGATCGAACGAAGTGATATACCTGTTGATGGTCAGACCTACAAATACCTGCTAAGCTGCCGGCTGAAATTAAAGAGGAGTTATCCTAAAAGATCCCACCTGACTGTTAGAAAGTAGAGCACATCTATTTTTAAGTACCAACAGCACCTAAAGTGAGCTACTTGACTCCATCAAAATAATCAGACCCAACAAAAACAACTCTCTTAAGGTTTTTTACTTATAGAAGCCAAAGAAAAAGAGTATATGCAAATTTGGAAACCTAAACAGAAGGAATCCATGGAGATAAAATCCTATATTATTGATATTGTTTTACCTTTCACTGATCCAAATTTGCTTAAATTGTGGACTTAAACCCCTCTTAAGTTTGTAAAAGATCCCAATTGTCTCTTGAATAATAATTAACACGTGATGTGCTCAATTGCTAAAATCTCTTCCCCATTTATATGCCCTTGTTTGTCTTCAAACCTGTTGTACACTCAATTTCAAATAATGTCGTAACCTTTTTAACTGAATCCGGCTCATGGTCCCCTCTAAAGTTATATTGGTGAAACCCAAATCACTTGTGGCACATAGTAAGGTGGATTCTTTTATTGAGTCAGGGCCACACCAACCTTGAAATAGGCATTGGAGACATTTTTTCCTCCCAATCCTTGAACCTAGCACTGGTAAAGGTAAAACTAGTAAGAAAGCAAAGAAGAAAAAGAACATTATTTCCCCTCTTTAATTAAGTTTCTTGTATAGAATGTAAAAGGCTTAAATAACCCCACTAAGAAATCTACCATTAAGGATTTCATTTTCCTGAATAAGCCACACTTTATGGTCTAATAAAAACTAAAACTAAACTTAATCAATTTCAAAAAGGCCTTTAATTTTTAAATAAAAGCTTGACCACTATTAGCAATCGTGAAGCACACTATAGTGGGAGAATTAGAATTTCTTTTGACCCCTCCCTCCTCACTCTACAATGTTGGAAATGTTCTAATCAATTTTTACGCTGTAATCTTCAAGTGAAGCAAACTAATACTCCTTTGCTTATCACTATCATATATGCCACTAATTTGCATTTTCAGATAAGACAATTTTTTAATGATCTTAACCATTTAAGTAACATCAACTCTCTACCTTGGATTGTTTTCAGGGACTTTAACTGTATATGTATCCACATAAAGCTTAGGGTAATAGGAGGAATCTCAATCCTAATCTTTAGGAGATGACATAACTCATAAGAACTTCAGAGCTAACCAATTTGAACTACTCAAATAGATTTTATACATGGTCAAATAGACAATATAGTGATTGGTTCCAACGAAAAAAGATAGATATGTGTATGGTGAATTCCTACTAACTAACTTAATACCCTCTCAGTCATACAAATTTTGGGAAACAGATAACCTCTAGCCTCTCCCTCATAGGCATACATTCTACCCTTATTGAAGAGAGAAAGAAAACTCCTTTCATGTTTTACAACTCTCTATTAAAGCACCCAAATTTCAACATTGCTCTTTGTAATGGTATGATTACTGCTTTCATTGGTTCTTTTACTTATAAATGTTTTATAAAATTTAAAGCTATCAAAGTGGAGCTGATAAATTTGCACGAAGGACTAGTAATCCAATGCATTGAAAAAAATTGAAACTCTAAAAGATCTTAATTCCTATTAGGAGAAGCTGGCTTCCAATCCAATGGAACAAAAACTTACTAAACTAAGGAAATACCCTAAGGCAATAGAAGTTTAAAATTTTCAATGTTCGAAAAAATTAAAAACCAACTGGATAGAAAAAGGGTGACAACAATTCCAAGTTCTTCCTTAGGAAAAAATTCAAACAAAAAGAAATCATAATAATGTTATTACTCTCACTAATCCTAAAGTTATTTCGATTTCAAGTTAACCCAATCTAAAGAATCTACCTTTTGATTATTTCTCTAGTCTTATGGCCACTCATCAAGAAATTCTCCTATTGCCTAAATAACATAGGAATGTATTGAAGATCCCATTTTCTACTAAAGATAATAAAGCACTTACAAAGGAAGTCACTGATGAGAGATCAAATCAATTATATTCTCCTTCCTTCCTGATAACTCCACTATCCTTGAAGGCTATAATGTAAAATTTTTTCATTCAATATGGACTATACTAGAGAGATGGTGACAAATGTAATAAAGAAGTTCTTCAACTCAGGTAGATTGCTACCTAAGATAAATCAAACTTACCTGTTTCTAGCTCGAAAGTTCCTAAAGCCACCAATACGAATGAATATAGACTTATTGATTGTTGCACTATGGTTTGTAGGATCATTGCAAAAATATTTGCTAGCAATTTGAAGACTATCCTACTTGACTTTATTAATCCATGATAGTGTTCCTATATTCTTAGTAGGAACATAGGAGATAAAATATTGATATATTAAGATCTATTTAAGTCTTACAACTCCAAAGAATTTATTAAAAGTTGTGAACTAAAGATTGACTTTACAGAGGCATTTGATTCATTAATTTAGAGCCTTATAATCTCTTCCTTTCAGACTATATGTCTTCTCTATAAATTTATTTCTTAAATCATAAGTTATATAACTTATGTGTCTTATTCTATTTTAACAAATAGTGAGCCTACAAATATTTTCAAAGTTGTAAGAGATATAAGACAAGGTGACCCACTTTCACCCTATCTCTTTGCCATATGTATGGAAGTCTTCCATAAACTCAATAAAATCAGAATAGGTAAAGAATCTTGATGCAAATATCACTATAAATGTGACAAGTTGAGAATTTTTCCAGCTTTCTTTATTGATGATATGTCATTGTTAAAAATAGATAATTGTAATTCTATTGAATTACTCTTAAACTCATCAAAATATTCAAGGATTTTTTGGCTAAGTTTTCAATCTAAACAAGAGATCATTTTTAATTTATGTTGGTTATGACACCATTGTTGTAGCACCCCTTTATCATAAGGTATACACCGGGACGCCCGTAGATCATTCCGATACATATCCTACGATAAGGGTGAACTATGAACAATCACTACTGTACCTCATATGGCATCAAATCATACAGCATCAATACTGAAATTTACTAATTCTTGAAGCCATAAATTGTCTTCATTGTATTTCATTAAAAGCAGTATTTTACATATCTGTCAGTTTTCATTGCCTGTTCATTACTCCAAAAGAAAATCAAATACAAAACCTAACTAGGTCATCCCTCAAAAAGTGCCAGTTGACCGACCTGTGTGCCATGACTTCTCTTGCCAACACGATCTACACGGCAGGAAAAGTTCCTCTGGAGCTAGGAGTCTACTCTCTCGGTCC
>JANVCQ010000232.1:23008811-23026043 GCA_025531925.1 Erythroxylum plowmanianum | reverse complement strand
TGCATAAACAACACAATTAATGCATTTAACAACAAAGCAAGCCAAAAACACAATCTTACCTAAGCAAGCTTCAACTTCAACTCTTCCAAACTTTCACAATTTTCTTAATCTTTTCCACCATTCACGACCATCATCTTCATCTTGAGAGGGTGAGGTTTAAAGCAAAGTGAAAGGAAGAGAGAAAGATGAGTAAACTTGTCAAGGTAGCAAGGAAAAGCTTCTTGTATGATGGCTGAAAAAAAACCAACTAAGAAGGGAGAAATAAGCACCCATGGATGGAGGAGCAAATTTGCTTTTAAAAAGTGATTTGTGACTTTTGAAGGAGGAGTGTCGTGAGTCTTGCCAAGCTTAAGATAACTATTAAACCATTAAGTATAAGCCACCCCTAGGCAAGTGACAAGTGTCACTTGCCACTTGTTTTCTTCTTAGACACCTTTTAGGTCATTTCCAATCTCAATTTAATTTCTAGTCCAATTTATCTCCAAATTCCAATGGCTCAAAATTCATAATTTCTAAAATCATATGTCTAATAGTCCAGTGCCATTGACAGTCATTTCCAACACCGAAAATCCAATCAAACTGTCACTTGGCAATTTTTTCGGTCCGGACATTGTTCCCTAAAAATTTCAGAAAAAATTCTAAAAGTCCCTAAAAATGGAAAACACACAAAAATCCACTCCAATTCATTTTTCAAGCACAAATAACACATTTTTCACAATAATCACATATGCCGGGAAATGTCAGGAATGCATGTACAATCATGTGCATGTGCAAAAATTACCATTCATATACATATAGAGGCCATATGATGCATGTGCATGCCGAGATATATTTAAACAGTCCTAACCAGTCCCAATTTACCAAAATACCCTTCCCATCGGTGATGGGATGTTACAATTGTCGCTGCACTACTCACATTTAAAGGTTTAACTCAACAATTGCCACCTTTTAAATACCTTGGTATGCCTATAGCTAAGAGAAAACTTACCAAAAAAGATTGCAGTCTTCTCTTAAACTTAATTAATAGAAGACAGCATACTTGGTTCCTATCTTAAGATGGGAGACTTCAGTTAATAATCTCTATTTAAAGTAACTTCTCCATATATTGGATATCATATCTTGCACTCCCTAAAAGTACATTAAAGGATAATGATAAAACAATGAGAGACTTCCTCTATAATGGCTCCAATAAATAAAACAAAAATTTTCAAAGTGAATTGTGTGTCAATTAAAGAAGTATGATGGCTTTTAAATCACCTTAATTTGATTTATGAACAAAGTTGTGCTTACAAAGAGACTTTAGCAATTATATTCTGAGGATGAAAACTTATGAGTGAAATGGTCATATCTACATCTACTCAAAGGGACAAGTATCTTAATCCTGGTGTTTCGTGGACTTTCAATCAAATTTTAAAAATGAGGGAGTTAGTTCATCCTTACATTAAACACAAAATTCATCATGGAAGCAGGACTTTAATCTAGTTTGATTCTTGGCACACTATAGGACACCTCGATGGTTTAACTGAATTGCAATCTCTAAAAACTACAATACAACTTAATGCTAAAATCCAACCATTCATCAAAAACAGCTCGTGGTATTTACCTTTTCATTCTTCTAAATGAAAAGTTAGTTTTATAAACACCATGGCCTCCATTATTATTGATTCCTCTACACATAACACAATGATATGGACCCTTGATGAGACCTCCAAATTCACCACTAGTTCTTTAAAGAAAACTATTCTATGACAATTCTCTATATATGCAGTATCATAAATTGATTTGGAATTCAGTAACCACTCCCTCCCATTCCTTCATATTATGGCTAATAGCTCACTAAAAACTTGGTAAAAAGGATAACGTTAACTACTCTATTCCCAATCTCGACTGTCTATTATATGGAGAAGCCCCTGAAAATTTATATCATCTATTCTTCAATTGCAGTACTCTAATACTTTATGGAGGAGAATACTTAACCTATTCAATCTAAATTGTTTTTACTCTCCTTATCTTGCATCTTTGAATGGATCCTCTCTATCCATTTTAGTTCCAAATTTGATGGCAAGTGGTTCAAATATGTTGTTTCATTCCTTGATTTACCATATTTGGTGTTAAAGAAATTATTGAATATTTGTATCAAGAGTCACTAAAGTTTTAAAACTCACATTGTTCATTGGATCATAAGCAATTGCATGTGGCCTACAATCTCTACTCGATCCACTTACTTGTACCTATGGTCCCTGCATCTCCATTGAAACGTAATAGTCAATAGATTTATGTCTAAATCCTTGTGCATGCTTGTATTGATTTAAATTCTCAACCTAGATCTTTTAAGTATTATGGATTTCTTTTTGTAAGTTGATAACTTATACTTCTTGTATTTTCTTGTCTTATTTAATAAAATTAGTTAATTTTCAAAAAACAACATGTAGTAAGGATATAATATAATCATATAAATAGTGGTTGATATATTTTTAACATTACAATTCACTGTAAAATTATAAAGTTTTCTTTAGTTCTAGATATTAAAATATAACAAAAAATGTATTCTTACTTTATTATTTTTGTATTTCAAATTTACTTTTCTCATTACAAAAGATATTAAGTAAGACAACCTCAATTCTCCTTTCATCAAAAAACAAGTTATTAAATGAATGCATCAATCTATCTAGATAATAGAAAGAATGATGTATTTTGCATTATCATGACTTTTTAACTTTGGAAATACTTTTTAACCTCTTATATCTGCTATAGATACAAAACAAATATCTTATTTCACAATCATTTATGTAATTTCTCATAGTTTATAAATAAGTATAGATTTATGTCTTTGCATTTTAAAATTCAGTTGCTTTCTGATAACTATATCTCTTGTGTATGTATAAACTTATAGAACAAAATATAATGAAAGTTCTTATTGAAAAATAAAAGGGATCAATTTGTTGTACAAATTTATACCTATGAATAATGTGAATAATTCATCAATAAAGTGAATTTTGGTATTCCAATTTTTTTAGTTAATTCATTTTATCATTTGATAGTTAAGTTGAATTTATATATTAGGAATGCAATTGGTTTAGAATGGTAATTTAGTTTAGTTTTGAAAGGAAGATTTAAGTATACTAGCTTCATTAGCATAACAATTTTATATGACTTATCCTCCATTTAATGAAATTAATTTTGATATATTAATTTTAGTTGCCTTTATTTTTATTATAAACAGAATTAATTCTTTAAAGATATTAAATATGAAATTCATTGCATGGCTAAATTAGTTCGAAGATAAGAGCATGGAGAACTAAAAGTACAATATGATTTTTCTACTAACTCGTGAGTTTATAAAATTTAGATTACATGATAAGATATGAGTTTTAATTTGTGATTATATAATACGACATATTGTTAATGATAATCTTATTAATGCTGCATTTTAGTACAATTTAATTTAAGTAGTCTTAGTAAAATATCTTTGTAGAATTTATAATCAATTCATTAAAGATGTGAAATATGAAATTCATTATATGGCTAAATTAGTTCGAAGATAAGAACATGGAGAACTAAAAGTACATTATGATTTTTCTAATAACTCGTGAGTTTATAAAAAGTAGACTACATGAAGATATTAGAGGTTTTTTTTTAAATAAAGTCATAAGAAGGAAAACACAAGAAAAGAAACAACAGACAACGAAGGCAGAAACCAAAACCCAAGTCAATAGGCTTACCCCATACACCCAAACTTAGAGCCTTCGTTACCATTGTTTGAAGCACAAGAACAATCAGACGAAACAATAGATGAAATACTAGGAGGAAGAGAATCTCAAGAGAAGTGGTATGCCTGCAACATGAGCCACCTTATTGGCATTTCTACGCGTCCATTGAAAGGATAAATGAATGAAATGATTCTTCAACTGAAAACAGTCTTGAACTAACAATCCAAACTCAGATGAAAAAAAAACGAACCGAAGAGTTTAAAGCCTGGATGGTTTGAAGACAATCAGATTCTAACTCAACACTATTAATATTACTTGCAATTAACCAAGAAAGAACTTCTCGAATAGAAATAATTTCAGCTAAAACAAAAGGAAGGTGACCCGAAAATCCCATAAAAAACTCGCCTTTGTCATTGCGAAGAATAACTGCAAAAGAAGAAACATTTTTATCCTTAAACACGGCAGTATCAACATTGCATTTGAGCCTACCAGGGTAAGGTTTATGCCAAAATTAGCAACAGAAGTTCGATAAGAGGAGCTAGGTATAACTCGATCAAAAGTAGTCCTTGAATTACGTCAGTTTTCAATGAACCCATCAGTAAAATCACAAATTAAGGCAACTGGAGTATCTTTTTGTCCCCAAACAAAAATATCCCTGTGATACCACAAACTCCAAAGCAAAATCAACCAATTCTCCGAAGCTGCAAGCGGAAGTGAAGAAACAAGATTGTGGACAAAATCTATAATATTATGAGGAACAGATACTAGAGGAGATAAGGACCAAACCTCATTTACTTTAGGACAGCCCAAAAAAACATGATTTAAATCTTCAGCAGCTCAACATCTATCACAACTAATATCAATACTAACCCAGAATGTGATTATATCCTGTGATATACTATTAATGATCGTCTTATTAGTGCTACATTTTTTTAGTGAGATAATTTTAGCAGTATTAGTTAAATAATTTTTGATAGAATTTATACTATTCATAAAATTAATACAACTTAATTTTAATATTAATAATTTTAAGTAGTTATTAGAAATTTATACCAATAACTATATTTATGCCTTTGTACAAGATATTTGAAGTTCTTATATGATGATCCGAATATTATATATAAATGTTGACAATTATTGTTATAAAATGTGTACGAGGATGTAACCTTTTTTTTTTACCATCTAATACTTGCGATGCATACGAAAATATTTGATTTGCAAATTTCGATTTATTGAGAATTTTTAGTCTATGATCTAGTTATACAATTCATAGTATCTTGAAACATATAAGAGAATTTGTGAATATATATTAATTAACATTATTATTATTTATGTAACTATTTATGAATAAAGATTAAATGTTATTTATTCGTTCATCTAAGCTGATTCAATGTCGTACTTGGCACGGGATTAGAACTAAACTTTTGAAAATATATCCACGGGAAAGTTCAGGAACAAGATTATATTGATATATGGGATGCTCGGCAATTTCTCCCTAGATCATAAGTAGATTATTCAATCAATGGAATAAGAAGATTCCACCCAAGGAACAACGTTTCGCCGTGAAGTAAATGGCTGTTTCTTTAGTCAATTCTTCATACCTCAAAATCAGTAGGCAGAGCAGTCTTATGCCCAGTGAACAACATCCTAGTTGGCTGTCTTTGTGCCGCCATTTTCATGAAGTTTGGCCAACTAGGTATGAAATCTCCAATAATTTGCCCTTCAATGAAACTATTGAAAGCTAATATGTTTATTTTGTATGATAAACCCACACCAACTAGTGAGTTGGTACAATAGGGCACCATCGCGTGGGTTATAAATTGCAAGTCTTCAATTCAAAGTGATGTCATAACCCGCCACTACGATATAAATACAGTCCGGCGATTATATCTGTGTTGTATCTTATTTAAAGAACAAAATGTAATTTAAAGCTTATTTGGGGATATGCACCTACGGATTCTCAAATAACCAAACTTCCCTGCCCCAGGGGATGACCCCTCAAAAATAAATGGCAAGTAGCCAGTTGCACTCTTGTATCTGTGCTGAATCTGCATGTTCGATGGACAGATTGTCGGTCAAGGATATAAGAAAGAACTGTATCCATGTGAAACGCATGCATAAGCTCTGAATTCATAGAAAAGATATGAAAGAAGTGTATCCATGTGAAACGCAGGGATAAGCTCTGAATTCATAGAAAAGATATGAGGCCAAACTCAAGAGGAAAGTGGAGTGCAACCCCTTTTCCCAACAAAGCATAAGATGGACAACTCAACAAAAAGCGGAAAAGTGGTAGTGTCAAATGCAAATCATGCGATGCACCTATTTTTAAAAGATGACTTGCAAATGGAGAAAAAAATTATTAGAAGGAAGAATATGAAATTACCTCAAGAATTTGTTGGCTGCTCCGTAAACAATTCCGACCAACCACACAAACTGTTCCCCCGGAACCTCCACCAGTAATTTTTGCTCCATACAGAGTTCCATCCTCAGATTTAGACAGTTTGCCATGTTGCATTTCTTGTACCAATCGTACGAGCCTATCTGTCCCATCGGAGCCAAGTCCACAAGCACTATAGCTGTAGTGACACTGGACAAAGATTGAACATACATCAAGGACCACTTTACTCTCCTTTTTCTATGCTTCTACCTAACCATCGACTCATCATTCCAATGATTGAGAAACGTAATAGCATTAGATGAAGATCACCGATTATGTGTAAATGAGGTTGGTCCAATCTATGATTGAAACATTCAACATGCAGAAAAGTGCAACACAAAAGAAATTATGGTAACAGGAACTTGACATGATTTTATCACAAAACTTACGTCAGAAATATGGAAGGCTATCTGTAATGTTGGGATATAATTAAACAAATTAGGAAACTTAGCATATACCTGATACAATAGTTCTCCAAGAGCTGTAAGCTGCTCATCTGAAGTTGTTGATGTTAACAATGCCTTGAAAGCCTAAAATCAAATGCCAGAAATTAGTGATTACTGTTTAAATGTATGAATGATAAATAAGACCATAACTGTAGCTAGTTCCTCCAATCAAGTAACAAAAAATTCAGAATTTTATGGTACAGACTGCGTAACTTAAATTTACCAACCTTGACCCGAAAATTTTCATATATAGGGTGTTTGGCAGCTGCTTTCACCCCATATGTGCGATTCTGATCAATCACCGTGACAGGATCATTATGACCAACATACTTGTTGACAAATGTCTCACCAAGAATGGAATCAGGAAGAATATTAGCATAAAGTGCTTCAAATCTGTAAATAATAAACACAAATGTTAGCATTCCTCATAACTTAAAAATTGGAGTAACAACTTGAAAATCTAGATAATCTCATCAGTGGAGAAATGAATGAAGAATGCACATACAAGTGAAACTATACAGGTACATTACCTGTGTGGTGACAAGTTGCATAAGTAATCTAATGAAGCTTCAGCCTTGAGTAGTTCAACACCATCATCATCCAAGTCATCCGGCACTGATCCATTAGCAATGGTGACCAAACTATGCGATGTAGTGGATGCTATGGATTTTATTATCTCTCGGCCCATGAAGGCACCAATTCTGACAGATCCATAGTCTGCACCACCGACACTTCCAAACCAAAATGCCAACTAATTAGTTGCCTGGAAAACGTGAAATCTGCATAAAGGCAGTTTGTTGCATATTATAACAATCCAACCAAAGCCCCAAAAGACTAAGACCTTAGAATTTAAAGCAGGCATAAAAAATGAATGTGTACATAATTCAAGCATTAGATAATAAAGTTAATGAGCAAAGCCACAAGCAACATGAAGAATTAATTTCAAAGAGAATCCAACCATCCGAATTCGGATGAAAAGGATTTCTATATATATTGCTGTAAATTAGTATTATGTTTTGTATCCTATACAGAATTGCTACTTAGGCATCCTTACATTGAAATACTAAGTCCCTTAATTGGCATATTAATAATAGATTATACTGCCTTCTAGTGTAAATATGGGCAGAAACCTAGTAACTGTAAAGGCCATTCTGTTCTCTTCCATATTCTACACATCTCATCAGGGTGAATGGTCAACAAAGAATTGGTTGACATTACATGTTTTCAGTTAAAAAGCAAGGGACTGACTAATGAAGTCAAACTTAGACAACTTGATTTTGGTTTCCATAAAAAGAGCTGAGGAGAAACAGGCGGAGAAAGAACAACCACAGACCTCATCATAGTAGACTTCAGATTCAAATGCTATAAACAGTAAAAGGAACATGAGAGCAAGGCAGTTGAAAAGCACCTGTGACGTATTCCAGAATCAATTCCCCAAAATCGAATGTGGGTAGGAATTTCAACAAGTCCAATAACCTCAGCCGGCTATATGGTGAACAATCAGGCTAGCAGCATTAATCCTTCATCTCCACAACAACCTAAGCAAAGATTTTGTTATATAACTAGCTAAACATACCTGGCACACCATTGCAAGAAGTTTGTTGGCCTCACCACAAGCTGATGTCATCTGATCCATGACACCACATGGGGCTCCAACAACATGATTCTCCACCTAAGAAGCATTTTAATAAGCAATGGATTCACTTTGCACAACATATATATCACTAGCAGTAATAACAAAGAAAAACAAACAAGCAGGGGCTGAGTCACAATAAAACCTTTTGGGAGAGCAAGGCAATATCTTTTGGACTGATGCTAAATCCTGCAAATTATGAGTGGAGACTGAATGTTAAAGTTGTAATTGTTCATATGTCCAACTTGCTTAACTAGACTAAGAGAACCAAGATCATCAGGAGATATATCTAATAGTACAATCAAAGAAAATCAACCATCCAGAAGGATGATCATTTTACTCTATGTAGCATTCTGGATAGTTGATTTTCTATGCAGCATTCTTCATAAATTACCCGTAGTAACCCATTCTATCTCCAAACAAAATGTAACAACACACCTTGCCTTTCTGGATGGTAAAACATGGGAGACATATAAGCTGCGCGCACAGGAAATGAAATTGATGTACAATTTTGTTAAGCTACAAACCGAACTAACAATTACCATGGGCAGCAGCTATTGCAGACATGCTAGCAACCTCCACGGAGGCAGAAGATGATACACCTTTGCCTTCAGGAACTGCAGAAGAAACCTACAAATTTTGAATTGAAGTTGTTATGTCTGGATGTTAGCAATAGCCTCAACAAGTGCCATTAGAATACAGAAATCAATGTAAAGATTGTTTTCATCTTCTTCAATTGCAAAACAATTGTACATATTTTCCACAAATCTTGTTCAATTGCAATTATTGTCATTTATTATGCAAATTAAGCCAATAGCAAGGAATAAAGAAAGGTCAGATCAGCATTGCAAAGCAATAGTCATGAGTCAAATAAGTAAATAGAGTGGCATCCCCAAAATATTTTGGAGTTGAGACACCGTGAATTATACCAGCATGCTGATACTATCCTCAAAGCGGACACCTAGTTCTCTCATCAAAACAAGAATTGTTCCTGCAACATAAGCTGCCCACCTGGAAAGGTATCATATTACTAAAAAGATAAATCTTTACAGTGATAGCCAGAAAGAAAAAGTTACGTACTTCTGTGATGGATCTTGAGAAAAATATTTCTTTGCCTTGTCATATGACATAGGTTGATCCCCATCCATAAAATCAGACAAATCCATGTCAAAGGTTGGCCCCCGGTTGCTAAGTTCTGAGCCATATGATACCTGGTGAAATCAGGATCAATACATACATTTGGAAGTGCCAGCACTAGATAAGATTAGAACAAAAAGAACCAGAACCACTCCCCAACCTTATATTTGAGATAAGCACTAAGAAAAGCTGAATATTGACTATGATTCATTTAACCCAACATGGTGAACTGATGTCTAATAATCAAAGTACATCAACACTAATCTGTAAACAGGATCCGCATCAGTAAATGGTATAGTGAAATATACTTACAATTTGCAGAACCGGAGTAGGGCCTTGACCTTTTGCATTTTGACGGGCCTGGGCATGCTTCCAAAGTCTATGCTTGCTTGGATGATTCCTTTGCACAGCAACATGGCAAGCTTCTCTTATGGGCATCTTTGAAGCAAAAAGAAAAAAAGGAAAACCCTCGTTAACCAGTACAATGGCAAGAAAAATTTAATCAATAAGAATGAGTTCTAAGTCATGGCAAAGTCAACAAATTGAATGGACCAGCAAATATCAAAGTAACATAAGAACCATCAGCAGCCAAGATTTTGGAAATCGTGGAAAATCAACTATTTGAGATTACATCTTAAATCTCTAAGGCACTGCCACCCATGGCAAACACATCAACACACATGCAGGAGAAGAAGACAAATAAGCAGTCCATAGTAGAGACCAGCAGAGTTCTTGAATGTTGACACACGACTTGCTCATGCATAAGTTCGAGCAAGGATATATGGTTACAATGGCATGCATTAATAAGAAAAACCAACAGCAAATAGATAAAAACAATCACAACAATTTCAGCCATGACAAAACTATTATCAGTAAAAACCTAACCTGCAGGACGAGACTCCCAGAATAATCGGCAATCCCTCCCATCACATCCAGCCTTCCAGGAGCTCTTGTCACAAAGACATCTTCCTGTGAAAATGATCTAGCGCATATGAGACTGTTCCATAAGTTGAAAGCACAGAAACCTACCAAATAAAGATACCAATTGAATAAAATGTGACAGTCAAGAGGTCGATATTTAGCTAATACTACTAGGTTTAACCGATCTCAATTATCTTAGAGCATCTTATAAAGAATAGTATCTACTGATAAGAAACATAACATTTTGAAGCGGACAAGAAAAGATCTACCAAATCAGAAAGAGGGACATTGGGCAAATTAGCAGGCCTATTTCATCTTAGTGTCCTTCCATTTGAGTTAGAAACCCAAATAACAAATAAAAACTTAGCCGTGATTTGTCATTATATGTGTCTATCTCCAATATAACTAAAAATTCCTATTTATTTGTTACAGACTCGACCACAGATCAATTCCACTTTTATTGGGATGAATTTGGATACAGTAAAGACTCTCGGTTCCCAACAAGTCACCAACACAAGTACAGCATCCTCAAAATTGTAACCTTTTCAAAACCATATCACATCATGGATCTGATGAAATACATTTATAGTGAAATAACCTCCCAATTGAAGAGTGCTGCAGCTGCTTTGCGCTCCCGCATCTGGCGCTTCTCAGTGCTCTTCTCAGAATCATAAATGGTATCAAGATCTGCCAGGCTCTTTAAGAAACTCATTGTATCTGAAAGACCTTGAAAATCTCCATGAACAATCTCAAAATCTTCAGTCCATCTAAGGAAAAATTTGCAAGAGTTTTTCAGTATACATGAAAATCAAGAGCTCCTTATGGGTTACAAAGAAGGATGAAACTTACGAGTTAAGAACAGATACATTCTCACTCCTATGGAAAGAAGGTGACCCTGTGGATTTGCTAAGCTCATTTTCAGCATTTGCATACCATTCAGGAATACTGATATCTCGCCCAGGTACCCTTTGCAGTTGATACCCAAGAATTATAGCATCTCTTAATCTTCTTGCTCCACTAAACTACATTAGTGATTATGCAAAATACAATTAAAATTTCAAAATAAGCTGGAGCAAACATCTACAAGCTTGACAGGCAACAAGTCATTCTTTAACTACTTATTCATATTTCCCAATAGTCCTTAAATGTAGTCTTTGGTACTTGTTTTTATAAAGATTGGCTGCACACAAGAATATCAACATTTACAACTTAAGAACCATATGGTATAAAAATCTTGACCATGAGTAAAAATTCCTCGAATCTCAGCACCTAAGACAGAAAGGTGAAAACTGAATATGGAACTCAAAAGGAGAGATGAAAGTGGAAACAAAACATCATGTAACAAAGGGGCAGGTCTTGTTTAAAGATAACTGTGAAACAGAATGACAAATTCCCCCAACCCAGCAGAGTTTTATTAGAGAACAAGGCATTGAAATAGGAGAACAAAATATTAACTCTATTTACAAAATTTTGTTTAAGCATTATTATTTCCTAGATAATTATATTAAGTTTTACCTAGTCTTTTTATAATGTATTTACCCTTGCTTTTAATTAATAGATTCCAAAAACATTAAGCTGATCTTTGACCTCAACAGCACTCAAAGCCTAAGCTTAATAGTGCATGAACTGCTGATTTCATTATTTACCTTATCTGAAGCATAGTTCTTTCCCATTGCTGTCTCCTGCAAGATGTGAGCTGCCACCTATAATTCCAGCATTGTATCTATGTCAACAGTAGAAGTGGTAGGAACTTGACATAACTAATAATGGGAGACTGCATAATATACAGAAACAAAATGTCTTTAAAGAAGATTCTGCATATAACAGCAATCAGGGATTTGATTAAAACATTTTATTTCAGATGGAGAAAGCACATTCTTTAACAACATAATAGTGGTTATTAAACAGTTTCATGCCTAAGAAATGCTTAGGATAAACACTTATCTTAAGTTTAAGAAGCAAACAAAATTTAAAATCTTTGATATATGGAGGACAATACCTATCTTAAGTTTAAGAAGCAAACAAATTTTAGCACCTTTTACGTATGAAGGAGGACAATACCTCACCACCATTTATTCCTCCCTCATAGCACGGTTTCAAGCTAATTGCACGCTCCAGGTAAGGTTTCCAATGACCAGTCAGTAAATCTCGCCTAATCATCTCAACACCACATTGATAGAACTGCTTCAAAGCTTAGTGCACTATATTAGAACAATTACAAGCCAACATTTTGGCAGAAGATAAAGGAAGGGGCAAGGAATATGAAGTAAGATGCATACAAAAAAGGAAGAATATAATGATGGTTGTGGTAATTAAAGAATAACTAATCATACCTCAAGCATGTTCCTCAGAAAGGGTTCTTCATTGAAATAATCTCTTCTCACAAAGACAAATGGCAGCTTGAATGCCAGTGCTTCACTGACAGTGCCATATCCAATTTTTCCTGGATCCATACAAGCCCGTTAACCATTATAGGTCACAACAATAAACTTTGTGCAGGTACATTATCTAAATACAGACCAAGCATACAATCAGATGCTGCCATAACATCAGGTGTATAAGCATCCTTTGGAAGTTTGATGAAATTTGGGGGAAGTTCCATTGTGTTGGAAGCGCCACAAACCTGGAAGGTAAAGCCAAAGATTATTGAGTTTTAACTATCAAAGGACATTCAAATGGAACAAGATGTCGGACTATTTATGAAGGTTACCAAGCAAAGCCAACCAGGGGGCAAGTACTCTTCCCTCAGCTTCCAGCCTGATGGCTGCATGACATACAAAGAAGCTCAAAATTACAACACAAGAAAATAAAGGAGAGTAGGGTACACCTAACCAGTATGGAACGTATTCTAAAGCATACTGGAGTATAAAAATCATATACTTTACTAGACTTCACTGTTTAAGAGAAGCAAAATCAATGTAATTTGTACCAACAGATTAGATCCAGTATGAGATTTAGCATCCCTACCTGCCCACCAAAGTTAAGGATAACTAGCTTCACATCTTCACTGATGCCCAATTCTTTCCTTACCTTCAATGAGACATTTCAAAACAGCTTAATCAAGATCAACATGATCTACAAAGCACTTAACAGTGTTCTAGATTTCTAACCTCCTTGCGGCCTTTATGCAGCCTTCTCACCACTAATGGCACATCAATAACATCCCGGAAAGCAGGCACTGAGGAAAGAGAATTAAAATAAATTCTCAAGGCCAATAAACAAATGATGTGACAAATAATATAGAAAAAAAAAGGAATGGAATGTTTTAGGCTGTGTCAGAGCCAACATACTTGGACAATAACCTGGAAGGCGGATAAGGAACTCACAATGAGAATAATCCTCTGCTATCTGCATGTATTCAACAGCGTTTACAATTTTTGGTATGATACCAGCAGACTCACTACATCAAGTAATAGAGATTTTAAACTCCAAAATAATGTAGATTAAGAACAACAGATCAATCAAAGATTTTACATATATAAAACTTATCATTTAGTAGGAGCTTTAGTTTTAGCATTAACCTAAGCATAATAAGATAATGTAGCAAAGTTTGAATGGAAACTAAAAACATCATGATCTAGATTCACCAATAAAAAGATGATGAATACGATGATATGATTACAGATATTGAAGTTATAGGACACCTGCCACACAGTTGAACGGTGATGGTTACCAGCAGCCATCACATATTCTGCATAAATAAAGTCCCAACTGGACAACAAAGAAAATTTCATTAATATCTTTTAAATTAACCATTGAAACAAAATCAAGAAGGAAGAACAAATAAGCATGAACATTGTAAGCAAATTTCAAAGCTCAGGGATGGGCTAATTGTCTGATATAGTCCTTCCATTGAAATTAAAAAAAATGCATAGAAACAATAAAAAGAGAAAAAAATAGAGAATGCTTTTGCATAGAGTTAGTCAATAGTCCAGTTCAACTAGTAGCCTAAGAAATTCACTTGGACATGTCAAAAATGCACAATGTCTGCATGAAATAGATGATATGGTGATTGATATTCATTTGGTTCAAACATAAATATACTCTAAAATGGAAGGATATTGAAAAATGTTAATGGAAAAACCAGGGAGGGCAGAGAGACAGTAGAATTAACTGCAGAAGCTGCAGATGAAGTGTAATAAATGCTGCTCATAAAATGCACCTGAAGTTGGTAACACACACAGATCGAATGCCGGCATCAGCTGCTGCTCGGCATGCTACTGGAACAACATCTGAAACCTGTGATACATAAACCGAAAAGAATATTGCCAACTTATTTTGCTGTCATTCAACGTTGCAGAATAAAATCAAATTATTGAAAAAGAATACAAGTACCACTAAGTCAGCTTTAATGGAGGTAAGCCATTCAATTTCTGTTGCCAAAATAGACTCCCGAGGTTTTACAGCTGTCTCCAAATACTAATTTCCAAACATGAAAAACAGTAAAAACAACTAATCCAAAGGTTGAAAAACAGGTAGTTAAATCACCCAAAATCAGCTACAAATTAAATTGAGAGACGAAATATATTTAAAACTCCAAACCATTTTAACCACATGAAATGATAAATACTTCAATACCTTCTCCAATGATGCAAGACGATCCACAGTTAAAGCATCTGCCTGAACGGCTCCACAATCCAATAATACCTAAACGTTGAAACATAATTTACTTCATAATATTGAGAACCCCAACAAATTAAATTATATATCTTATCTATATATATGTGTGTGTGTATATATATATATATCATCCATTTGTACATTACACGCCTATAAGCCACACTGAAAGTAATAGTTATTTAAATCTTTGATTCTACCGCATTCTGATACCAAACATCAGCAAGTTCGCAGTGAATGCAAGAACAAGAAACGATCAATTTCAGGTGGAAGCAAACTAAGAAAAGGAGACTCTACCTTGCGAATGAAGAGCCGAGGAGAGTCTATCGCCGAAGTAAAAACAAAGTCAGGTGCACCAGTAACAACGTGAACGTCATGGCCAGCAAGAATTAGGTGCCTAGCAACCTATAGATGGCATCAATTAAGCTTAAATCAATATCAAATATTAAAAATTAGCAACATGTTGAATTGAACAGTTAAGCAAATAAGTAGAAAAGAATAAGGAAAAGAAGCGGTCAAAAGGAGAAGACCTCGACGACGCGAGTGGCGTGACCGAAACCATGACCAGTGACATAGTAAGCAAACACCAGGTGCCTCCTTGACGCCGATACTGCTGCACTCTCCTCCTCTATCCTCATTCCCACAGACGTTAGTTGAAACGCAGATCAGGTGATTGTTTCTATTAAATAGAGGGACGAGATTAAAAAATAAAATGGTAGTCTTGACATCGATTGAGAATTGGGTGTTTTAACTTTTATGCCCTTAACCGTTAATAGATAACGACGACGGCCGTTTTACTTTTGGGCGACTTGCGTGTGTACTAAATATTCTTTCCTATTAGATTGGGTTGGATTGGATTAAATATATTTCGTAATTTATAAATTATTGTTTTAATATTATATAGATAGAAAATGATATTAAAGAGTATTGACTGAGCTTTTTACATCATGTTTTAAGGCGGATGAGTTGAAATGAACGTAGAATCGTATTAGGATCATAAATTCACATCACTATCATCCGTTCAGTTACCAAATGGTTGCCCCCCGCGGCACGCCAACCTTTGTTAACTGCCCCACCATATCCATCTCTTTTTCTTTCCCATGCATTGGTTTACGGGGGCAAATTTTGTCAATCAGCAGACTAACTCGTGACAATTGTCATCGTTCTTTCTGAGTTGCTTTAATACAATTTATCTTTCTATGATGATTGCAGTACTTTTTGAATATATTTAATTAAAATAAATATTACGGTTAGGTGACATATCTTACTTTTACATTATTATCTTTTATTTTCTCTCGTTTGACGTCTTATGTATGAGGAAGGACTTGGAATTAGGAAACTGAAAGAATGGCTTAAAAATTCACCCAGGGTCGTAAAAGAATAGGTCATGGCAATTTCTTTTGGTAATAGAATACAAATATTAATTGTCGTATAGGTATTATATAAAATAATAATAAGGGCTAAAAGAATAAAACTAAAATTTATTAGTTAACATTTCGAAAATAATTTGGTCTAAAAATATTTAAAATTCATCATTTACTCACATAAGGTTTATATATATATATATATAGGACCAAGCAAGGTCTAACTTATTGTTTTAAAGATAACCGAAAATAATAGTAAATTTATTTTTGTAATATTTTTTGAAAGTTAAGTAAGGATTGAATTAATTATAGCAAAACTATCACGACATTACAATGATTTCACAATGAAAAGAATTACAAATTCAAACAGCAAACCAAATTACATAAGCAGATGAAATTTACCAATAAAGGTTACTAGTCGGGTCGATTGTGCTAGGCCCAGGCCCAAGGTCCACATGTCCATGGCCCATTAGCAAGTGTCAGTCTCCCATACAAACTTGAAGATCTACGTAAAGACCTAGACCTAGCATATATCCCCTATATAAGGTACTATTCTGCCATGATACAGGTACGAGATTACAACTCTAAAATTCCTCGCTTGTAGTCGCCATAACCCTCCCCAAAAGACTAACTTGAGTGTCGGAGGGGCTTGCCGGATATCAACCTCCGGCATGCCTTCATTGTTTTGCAGGTGTTTTGAAGCTAATATTAATCATCTTCATGGATCCAAGCGGAAATGTTCAACCTCCCCAGAATCAGGCTGAACCAGTTACAAATTCAAACTGGTCTTCATCCCTATAGATAATGTTGTTCATCAGATTTAGATATAAGGATGACTATGATTGAATCGAATGTATCATCAACTAGGTTTATACTTATTAACTTCCTCTTCCCTGTATATCCTCCTGTTACGTTCCTTCCATATAGAGTAAATAGTAGTTGTGAAGGTTGTTTTATACAAAGGGGA